>CAMZMU010000114.1:24969863-25337614 GCA_947311845.1 Poa pratensis | reverse complement strand
TTTCGTCTGGCGAGAGGTGTGTGTCGTGTCTCGTTGCACGGACACCGGGAGTATAGGATACCCCCTTTTAGGTTCGGCACGGGGCGCGAAGGAGGCTGAGAATCGTCTTCTTGGGCGGAGTCTAGATCAAGCTCTCCTCTCCACGATCAAAGCATGCAACCAAAGGGACACAAGGAGCTACCCAGGTTCAGGCCGCCCGGAGGCTAAAAGCCCTACTCCTGCATGTCTGGATTGATGAGTTCTTCATAGTGTGGCTTACAATGGAACCTCCCGGACAGGGTACCCGGAAGGGTTTTGGCTGGAGGTAGAAGAAGGACAGATCCTGACCCGGAGGAGATCACCTTCCTCTCTACCTTCGCAGCCCTAGTCTAGTCTTGCTCTGGTTCTAGCTTGTGTTCGTCCTTGGTTCGACCTCCCCTCTCCTCCGTGCCTTGGTCCTCCTTTTATAGGCTAAGGGGTTGCCACAGGGTCACGTGAGGGGCGAGGGACCTTCGGGGTGAAGGACCCTCCTCATCTAGTTTAGGGGGAGACGTGGCCTCTCCTCAGCCTAGCGTCTCCTTTGGGTTAGGTGGGAGCGTCCGCCTTGGGGTGGACAGGAGCTGACACCACCACGGGACGTGCTTCCCGCCCGCGCTGCCTTCGCCTTGCTTCCCAAGTCTTCCGTGGTGAGGTGGAGTGCTTATCCACAGGACGTGGGGTACCCGAGAGGGAGCCTGGCCTCCTGCCGGGAACTCGGGCTCTCGGGTCCTTCCTGGCCTTCTTGCTTGGTTCGGGGACCCGGAAGGTCCCCAGGACCGGAGCCCTTAGTCGATAGGCCATGCGTGTCTTGACGGTGAACCCGCCAGCTACTTGAGTCTTGGTCTTGTCCATCTTCATCTTGGGCCCACATGGGGTGGACCCACTTTGGCAGTACTAGGGGAACCCCATGTTCCACTGTTGCGACAGTAGCCCCCGGGCATGGTCCCGGCGGCTCTTGCTCCAGCTGCCGGGGCCATGGCCTAAAGATAGGTCAAAGTGGGTCCCGGGCACCTGGTCTTCCTTGCTCTGCTTCACTGATGGCCTTGAAGGTCTTGGAGTTACTCCGCTCGGGGGAATAACTGCGGGGCCCCCTCGATTCCCACTAACGGAAGAACCGAGGAGACGCTTGACAGAGGCACCGCCGTGGCTATAAAAGCGAGGCGCACCCCTGGCCTTTTCGTCATCTTCTTCCTAGTCCAACTCCAGGCCTCCCCACAAGCTGCCAGCGCCAATGGCGAGAGCGAGGAGAGGAGTTGGGCGCCCTCGTACTTCTTCAGCTGCTGCGGAGAGTGGCCCCTCCACTCGTGGTCGAGCTGTTCCGCGAGGTCGTGGGATTCGCGGTCGCGGCGGCCGTGGAGGCCGCGGCACCGCTGCCCCTCCTCCTAGGAGCATGGTTCATACCAGCTTCGCGCCGTTCGAGTTCGTCGTGGATCTGAACCGCAGGCCTCGCAGCCGGCTTCTCCTGCCGGATTCCTTCGCGATGGCGACGGAGGACATCGGACCCTCCGGCTTCTGGCTGCAGTGGAAGGCTGCCCCAATGGCCCCTCCTGGGCCATGGCGGAGCGCACCACTGAAGGCGCCATGCTTCTGGGTCCGGGGTGGAAGTCGTTCTCCCGTGCCCGCCGCCTGTCCAGGGGGCAGTGCTTGGTGTTCCGGTACGACGGAGATGCTACGCTCTCCGTGAAGATCTTCGGTGTCGATGGCGGACGCGTGGAGTGCTGCATGGAGAGCAGCAGCGGCAGCTCGAGCTCCTACGACGAGGATGAAGATGAGGAAAACTCATCTGACATCAAGGTCGAGGGGAGCTCGTCTTCCTGAAGGCGAGGAGCTTCGGACGGGCGCCATGGAGATCTCGTTGACCTCCTCCTTGGCGGCCTTGACGTCGTATTCTGGAAGTAGCGTCTTCCATTGTACGGCGGTGCTCCTTGTCGGCGGGAGCCAACCTTTTTGTTGTAAAAAAGATCGTCCCCTTGTAGTCCTTGTAAATGAAGAAGATCTTGTTTTCCTCCTTGTCTTCGTGTCGCGTCCGTGTGAATGAGAACGAGTTTTTTGCAAAACGCGCTCCCATTACTGCAGCAGCCGTAGCGTCAAGGGGTAGGTGGAGGGGAGGCCTATAAAAGACCATCCAGACTCCACCCCTTCGCCACATCTTCTCGCCTTGCTCCGTCCTCTTCTTCCTTTGCCTCCCCTCGTCCCGCAGAACAATGTCCGGCGAAGCAGAGAGGGCCTTGTCCGATGTGTCGACGGCGGAGTCCGTCTTTCGAGGAGCGGCGGAGGCACCCAGCGAAGCTGGAGCCCGAGCCACTGACGGCGAGGTTGCGTCCCGTTCTTCTGCTGCCCAGAATGTTGCTCGCCTGGCGGCCGTCTCTGGTCCTGTTGCCCAAGAAGAGGCAAGGATTAGGGCAGTAAGGAGGACGCACCTGTGGTCCATCCTGAAGGAAAGGACTGCCGGTATTCCGGAGCTGTCCTTGGTTGTGGCTGAACTCGAGGCCATTGAGCAGGTTCACTGCTTGCTCTTCTCCATTTTTCCGCCTTTTCTTCTTGGATGACCTCGATCTTGATCTGGACTTTTGCAGGCCGAGAGTCAGTCCGTAGGCGAACTGGCGGACGGAATCTTCCGTCTCTTTGGCCCTGGAGCGCCCTGGTCGGCAGAAGGGGTCGAGCTCTTCGACGCGCCTGACAAGATTCTGCACGCGTGTTATCTTTTCACCCAGGCGTCCCCGGAAGAAAAGAGTGCACCCGGCAGGCAATAAAACAGAAACAGAGCTGCACAGCCAGGAGCCCTGAGCTGGCCTTAGTAGCATAGGCTAGATATGTATCCAGGAAAAGCTTCGACTGAATGTAATCAGAATTGTAAATTCAGAATGTAAGTTCAGATGAATGCAATCCTAGGGCTCAACTCCCGGGGTCATTTCCCAAACCTCCCTTGCACTAACGCGCCGTCAAGTTTTCTGAGGAGATCTCTTAGGTGACAAGTACTCTACCGCCTGCACCGGTAGCAGCACCCCTAAGAGCACTATGCCTTCCGGGAGTCCACTCCACAGCCACGGGTACTAGGCCAGAAGGGAAATCTGACCGTTCGCCGGGGAGGACGCATTACCCCCGCAAAGGTTCTCATCAACTGTCAAGCATGCGCAGGTTGGTGGTATATTGACTCCGAGCGAGATATTATGCCTAGAATGCAGATGCACATGCAAAGACTTAGCTGGTTTTTGCCGTGCCTTGATCTACTCTGTCCTTCCCGGGTATCCAGCTCCTGAGCCGCTCTTCAGCATCCATTCCTGTCCCGGGAGAGGCGCTACACACAAACACTTTCAGTAGGAAAAGAATGGACCCTCCCTTACATGTCGTGAAAGTGTTTCATCCGGAGCAACCCGCAAGCAAAGTTGAATGTGCATTTCTGTGTTTAGGTTCTTTAAAACACAGCACTGCCCGTTCCACTTCTTACCGCGGCAGTACGGCACGATCAGGTGGCAGCGCCTACTGATAGGCTGCTCGCGCTCGACCTGTCAGCCACCGGCACCATGTCAGCCCCCTGCTTGGGGGTTGTTACGGATAACACACTTCACGACAACAAGAGAGGCTCACGGAATTGAAAAACTTATCTTTTATTCCTTGGCGACGATTCTTACACCCTTATACAGAACACTAGCCCCTTGGGCGTGCTTAGTTGACTCGAACTATCTGCGATTCATGTTCGTATTCAGGGGTAGAATTTCCGGAGATTCTCGATGTTCCAGGCGTTGCCCTCCGGCCTGCCTTTCTCGTCCTCCAGATAAACAGCTCCGGGTCTCAGGGTATGCGTCACCCGATAAGGTCCTTCCCACTTGGAGGACAGCTTGTTCATGTTATCAAGCTTCTGCTTCTTGCGGAGAACCAGGTCTCCGGGTTCCAGTACCCGTGAACGGATATGGCGATCATGATAGCGGCGGAGCCCTTGCTGGTATCGAGCAGATCGTAAGGAAGCTCGGCACCGCACCTCTTCCAGGAAGTTGATGTCATCAATCCTCCTCTCAGCTTGTGCGTCTTCATCATAGGCAAGTACCCGGGGGGATCCATGCCTGAGCTCTGTTGGCAAGACGGCTTCTGCTCCATAGACAAGGAAGAATGGTGTTTCTTGAGTGGCTCTGCTTGGTGTGGTTCTGAGGGACCACAAGACACTTGGTAGATGCTCAATCCAGTTCTTGCCCTTGCTCTTCTAACTTGTCAAAGGCCTTGGTCTTCAAACCCTTTAGGACCTCCGCATTGGCTCGCTCCACTTGCCCATTGCACCTTGGGTAGGACACCGAGGCAAAACACACCTTGATTCCCAGCTCTTCACAGAAGTTGAGGAAGGATCGGCTTGTGAACTGAGAGCCATTGTCCGTTATGATTCTGTTGGGTACTCCGAAGCGGTACACGATCCCTTCAATGAACTTGATGGCTGCTTGAGCTGTCTGTCTTGGTACTGGCATCACTTCCACCCACTTTGTGAACTTGTCGATGGCCACGAAAAGGTATTCATGGCCCCCGACAGACTTCGGTATCTTCCCACGATGTCCAGCCCCCAGACCGCGAACGGCCAGGAGATTGGAATTGGCTGCAGAGCTTGCGCCGGCTGATGTATGTTCTTCGCATAGTACTGGCAGGCTTCACAGGTCTTGACTAGCTGCTCCGCATCACTGAGGACTGTTGGCCAGTAGAACCCGTGACGAAAAACTTTACCCGCCAGTGATCTTGATGCCACATGACTTGAACATGTGCCCTCGTGGATGTCCCGTAGCAGTACTTGGCCTTGTTCTTGAGGGATGCAGCGGAGCTTGACTCCGTTGTCCCGTCGCCGGTAGAGCTCGCCGTCGATCATGACGTAGAGCTTGGCTTGACGAGCCACCCGCTCGGCGTCGTGATCGTCCTCCGGGAGGGCGTGCTCCATGATGTACTTGACGATGTCCCGGGCCCAGGGTGGGTGGGTTCCTTCCACCGGTAGCACCATCCGACGGAAAGAAAGCATAGCTTCCTCCGCTGGAGGGGCTGCCGGGTCTTGAGCTTCTGGGCTGGCTACCCGTGTTGTCGAGGTAGAAGGGTCGCCAGCCCCCCGCAGATCTTGTCGCGAGCCTCTCGGGGGATCGAAGGTCGCCTGAGGACCTCGATGTAGATCCCGGGAGGCACTGGTTCTTGCTTGGACGCCACCTGCGATAGCTCATCCGCGGCCGTGTTTTCTCCCCGTGGGACGTACACAGCCCGGAAGTTGTCGAAGCGCCGCTGCAGCTTCCAGACCTCTTCAACGTATGGTGCCATCTGAGGGCACGCGTACTCCTTGTTCACTTGTTTGATGACTAACTGAGAGTCACCCTTGACGACGATCTTGTTGATGCCGAGGCCGATGGCAGCACGAAGTCCTGCGAGCAGGCCCTCGTACTCCGCCGTGTTGTTGGAGATGTTCCCTTGGTAGTGCATCTGGACGACGTACTTCAGCCGGTCCCCGGTTGGTGAGGTTAGGACAACCCCAGCACCTCCTTTCCCCTTGGTGTAGGAGCCGTCGAAGTGCATGGTCCAGGCGCTAGGATCTTCCTTCCCGGGGAGGCAGGTTTCCTCTTCCGGGTCGTCGAACGCCGTCTCGGTCCACTCGGCCGTGAAATCCGCCAGCGCCTGACTCTTGATGTTGTCCGTGTGCTCGAACTTGAGACCGAAACCTTGAAGCTCCATGGCCCACCATGATATGCGACCAGTGGCAAGTGGGTTCTCCAGGGGGCTTCTTAGGTTGTACTTGGACACCACCGTGATGGGATGGCTTTGGAAGTACGGCCTCATCTTGCGGGAGGCAATGAGGATTGCCAGCAGCAGCTTCTGCATCATGGGGTACCGCTCCCGGGCGTCGCGCAGCACTGCGCTGACGAAGTAGACCGGGTGCTGCACCTTGCGGGTCGCCGAGTCCTGAGAGGGCTCGGCTTCCTCCACGTCGATGTCTTGGGGTGGGGACGAGTAGCCCCCGGCGAAGTCTCGTCGGAGGGAGATTCTCCATTCCCACGGGATCCGCGTCGCTGGTGAGGTTGCAGTGACGCAGGATCGAGACCCCTGGTCACCCGGCAGCCTTTTCTTGCACGGTTGCCCGGGAGAGTTCCCGGGTCGCTTGCCCTTGATCTTGCTTGACTTCTTCGGAGGAGCGTCACGCTCTACCACAGCACAGCGCTGATCACCTGGTTGGTGGCAGCAATGTACAGTAGTAGGGGCTCCTTCTCTTCTGGTGCCACGAGGATTGGTGGCGAGGCGAGGTAGCGCTTAAGGGACTGCAGGGCTTCCTCGGCCTCGGAGGTCCACTCCACGGGGCCTGATTCTTGAGCAGCCTGAAGAACGGTAAGGCCCGCTCCCCAAGCCTTGAGATGAAGCGCCCGAGTGCAGTGATGCACCCGTTGAGGCGCTGTACGTCCTTGACCCGCCGGGGCGCCTCCATGCGCTCGATTGCCTTGATTTTGTCCGGATTCGCCTCGATCCCTCGGTGAGAGACCAGGAAACCCAGCAGCTTGCCGGAGGGGACCCCGAACACGCACTTGTCGGGGTTGAGCTTGAAGTTGACCCGGCGGAGGTTCTCGAAGGTCTCGTGCAGGTCTTGGATGAGGGAGTCCTTGTACCGGGTCTTGACCACGATGTCGTCGATGTACGCTTCACGTTGCGGCCCAGCTGTGACCCAAGGCATGCTTGCATTGCGCGCTGGAAGGTAGCGCCGGCGTTCGGAGGCCAAAAGGCATCCGGGTGTAGCAGTAGCAGCCCTTGGGAGTGATGAAGGCCGTCTTCTCTTGGTCCTCGAGTGACATCATGATCTGGTGGTACCCGAGAAGGCATCCAGAAACACAGCAGCTCGCACCCGGCCGTGGAATCCACGATCATGTCGATCCGCGGCAGGGGGAAAGGGTCCTTGGGACAGGCCTTATTCAGGTCTGTGAAGTCGATGCAGAGTCTCCACTTGAAGGTCATGGGTTTCGGTACCACCACGGGGTTGGCCACCCAGCTTGGGTGGGGAACCGACCGGATGACACCAGCTTCTATCAACTTGTCCACCTCGGCGATGATGAATTCCAGCTTTTCCTTGCTTTGGTTCCGGAGAACCTGCTTCACGGGGCGAGCCCCCGGATTGACCGCCATTTGTGCTCGATCACCTCCCTTGGAACGCCGGGTAAACCTGATGCCTCCCACGCGAAGACGTCAGAGTTTTCCCGAAGGAAGGCGACGAGCGCGCTTTCCTATTTGTCGGTGAGGCGGGCGCCGATGGTGATGGAGCGAACTCCGTCGCTGGTTAGCGCCACCTTCTTGGTCAGCTGCGGATCGCCATGGAATGGCGCCTTCTTGGGGGAGTAGATGTGGAGCCCCCGGGGTGCCCTTCGCCCCCGGGGAGAGCCCCATCATCATCCTCCTGTACACCTTGAGGGATGTCCGCCGTGGTTGCCACCGTCTGGTTCAGCTGGTGAACGCAGTAGATAGCATCGTCGATGTCGGCCTTGACCTTGATCACGCCCCACGGCGCCGGAATCTTCAGCATGTTGTAGGCGAAGTGGGAGACGGCCATGAACTTGGCCAGAGCAGGTCTGCCAAGTATGCCGTTGTACGGTAGCGGAGTGTCGGCGATGTCGAAGACGATTTCCTCGGTGCGGAAGTTCTTGGAGTCGCCGAAGGTGACCGGAAGGGTGATCTTCCCGAGGGGTCGAGTAACACTTCCGTTCACGCCTTGGAACACCCCGTGTCTTGCAGGCGAGACAGGGGATTTGAAGGATAGCCAGGACCTTCGCCGTCAGCAGTTGAGGCTGGAGCCTCCGTCGACCAGCATCTTGGTGACCTTGTAGTTGTGGATGACGGGCGACACGATCAGCGGCAGGGTCCCGACCCCGGCAGTGTTTGCAGGGTGGTCTTCTGGGTCGAAGGTGATGACTTGGCTAGACCAGTCCAGGGGCTTGGACGGAGCAGAAGCAACCGCGTTCAGCTCCCGGACAAGTCTCTTGCAGGCGCCGTTGGAGGGAGGCAGAGAAGACCCTCCGTGGATGCACCCGACAACTCCCTGACTTCTTGATACTTGCCGCCGTTGCCTCCTTGGGGAGCCGGAGCTTCCCCGTTGCCGCGTGGGCGGCCTCCGGAGTGTTGTACCCGCGACCACCTTGACCGCCGCGTCCTCCTCCACGGCCCCCGCGGCCACCGCCTCGGTTCCATCCACGGCCGCCTCCGCCTTGGCGACCCGTGGGACAGTCACGAGCGATGTGCCCGGCAGTGCCGCAGTTGTAGCAACCGTCTTGACTGACCCCATCAGCTCGGCGTTGCTCCCGGACGGCGAGGTTCTTGAGCATGCGGCAGTCCTTGAGCAAGTGGTTGCCTTCTGGATGGATGTGGCACCAGGGATCACCTTCACCTTCTTCCTCGGAAGTCGGCGCGGGCTTGGTCTTCTTCGGAAGAGGCTCGGTGACGAAGATCCGCTTGTCGGGTCCAGGGTCCCGCTTCTTGTTCTTGCTGGAGCGACCTTGTCCTCGGGTTCATCCTCCCCGGGGAACTTGGCTCCTTCTTCAGCTCGAGCGCACCGTCTGCAAGCTCCCAGAGCTTACGAGCAGACTCGACGCGATGGATGCTCAGCTTCTCGCGCATCTTGGGGTTGCGGACGTTGGCGTGGAAGGACTGGATCACCAACTCCTCCTTGATGCACGGGATGGTGTTCATCTTCTGGGTGAAGCGCTGGATGAACTTGCGGAGAGTTTCACCCGGCAACTGCTTGAAGTCGTGGAGATCACTGGGAGCCCCCGGGCGCTCGTACCCGCCTTGGAAAGCCCCCAGAAACTGCTCCTTCAGTGCCCGCCAGGAACGGATGGAGCACTTGGGAAGGTTGAGAAGCCAAGTCTGGGCATCTCCCTTCAGGGCCAACGGGAACCAGTTGGCCATCATGACCTCGTCGGCCCCGGCAACCATGCAGCAAGAGAGTAGATCTGCAGAAAGTCCCGGGGGTTCGTGGTGCCGTCGTAGCGGAGAACGTCGATCTTGAATTTCTTGGGCCAGTTGAAGTGGCGGAACTCGGGAGCGAGGGCGAGGCAGCCTTCGGCGAGGTCGATGCCCGATCTTCCCGGCGGTGACGTTCTCGGCGACGCTCGATGCGGGTGCGCATATCCTCGTTCTGACGGCTTGAGCTCGTCACGAAGATCTGGGTTGCGCGAGGTAGACGACCCGATGGAGATGGCCTCGCCGTGATCGCGGTTTAGCCGATCAGCCATGGTGGCGCGGTGCGAGGAGGCGCCGTCTTGGCTTGACGTTCACCACGAGGCTGGCCTCGCGGATCACGTGTTTTGTCTTGTGCTGCTCCGGGTTGTCGACGGTGGGAGCTTGAGTGGGTTCGACCCACGGACCACCATCGGCGAAGTCGAGGAGCCTCTCGACGCGAGTCCTCCATTCTTGGTAGACCTTGGGGTCGCCGCTGCTTGGAGGGAACTGCATCAGTGCCTTGGCAGCGACTAGAGCATCATGGCGAGCTTGCACGTCCGAAGGCGAGTGCGCGGAGGTCTTGCTCTTGGATGCTCGTGGATCCCCGCTGGGGCGAACGCCGTGGTTCCCTCCTCCAGCGGTGGGCTCCTTGCCGGTGCCGTTGCAGACGCTCTTCTCCCCTGAGCGAGGAGGAGGCATGGTGGCGCCCTTTGGAGCCGCCGCTCCGCCAGGGCCGTTGTCCTTGTCGCGACCGTCCACTTCGTCCGGCGCCACCCTCTCCATGGGAGGCGGGGACGGAGAGACGCTCCGCCGTGCGCCAGCAGCACGACGTTCAGCTGAAGCTTGAGTGCGTGAGGGAGAGACCGGCTTGGACGCCGCAGGATCTCCCTTCTTCCTTGGAGGCATGCTTGACGAAGAACTTGCCGATGAACTTGATGAAGATGAATCCAGCACTTGCGCCCCCTACCTGGCGCGCCAGATGTCGTGTCTCGTTGCACGGACACCGGGAGTATAGGATACCCCCTTTTAGGTTCGGCACGGGGCGCGAAGGAGGCTGAGAATCGTCTTCTTGGGCGGAGTCTAGATCAAGCTCTCCTCTCCACGATCAAAGCATGCAACCAAAGGGACACAAGGAGCTACCCAGGTTCAGGCCGCCGGAGGCTAAAAGCCCTACTCCTGCATGTCTGGATTGATGAGTTCTTCATAGTGTGGCTTACAATGGAACCTCCCGGACAGGGTACCCGGAAGGGTTTTGGCTGGAGGTAGAAGAAGGACAGATCCTGACCCGGAGGAGATCACCTTCCTCTCTACCTTCGCAGCCCTAGTCTAGTCTTGCTCTGGTTCTAGCTTGTGTTCGTCCTTGGTTCGACCCCCTCCTCCTCCGTGCCTTGGTCCTCCTTTTATAGGCTAAGGGGTTGCCACAGGGTCACGTGAGGGGCGTGAGGGACCTTCGGGGTGAAGGACCCTCCTCATCTAGTTTAGGGGGAGACGTGGCCTCTCCTCAGCCTAGCGTCTCCTTTGGGTTAGGTGGGAGCGTCCGCCTTGGGGTGGACAGGAGCTGACACCACCACGGGACGTGCTTCCCGCCCGCGCTGCCTTCGCCTTGCTTCCCAAGTCTTCCGCGGTGAGGTGGAGTGCTTATCCACAGGGACGTGGGGAAGTACCCGAGAGGGAGCCTGGCCTCCTGCCGGGAACTCGGGCTCTCGGGTCCTTCCTGGCCTTCTTGCTTGTTCGGGGACCCGGAAGGTCCCCAGGACCGGAGCCCTTAGTCGATGTAGGCCATGCGTGTCTTGACGGTGAACCCGCCAGCTTGACTTGAGTCTTGGTCTTGTCCATCTTCATCTTGGGCCCACATGGGGTGGACCCACTTTGGCAGTACTAGGGGAACCCCATGGTCCACTGTTGCGACAGTGTGACAACCTTGATCTGGGTCCTGTGTCTGCTCGCCCAGTGGAGCTCAGGAGAGCTGTCTTCTTCGCGCACTCGACAAGCTAGCTTGCTTTTTGCGTTCTTCGAGTGTTGCTCTGACCTGCCGCAGTCGAAGTGATTCCTGCCAGTTGAAGTACTGGAAGGTCAACATCTCCTCTTGTGTTGCTCTGCTGGCATCATTGTGCACTCCTTGATGACTTTGTCTGCTTTTGCCGCCATCTCAGCAGTTATTGTGAGAGTTGTGACTCCGTCCGGCATAGTTACTGTGCACGGGAATTCTGTAGGCCTGCGGCTGGCCGCAGCATCTGATGATTCTGCGGCGATGGCGACGTAAACCTGCTGGGTATCACCCGAGGGTATGTATGTGTATCTTCCAATCCGTCATGGACTCGACCTCTTCATCGAGGCTCATGTCTGAGTCGATATGCCCGTCGAGTGGTCTGTCTGAACGGATCTCGCAGTTGATGCCTTCATCGCCTATGCTCATCTCGACGTCGACGAAGTTATTATGAATCTCAGAGTCGAGGTGTTGTTGTTGGTGCAGATCTCGACGTGGTTGTCGATATGAGTTTCGAGTTCGTCGAAGTCGCTGAAGGAGATCCCGCAGTCGAAACTATCCTCCAGTGAGAGATCGAGCTCGGATCGTTTGTGCGGTATGTTGATTCGGCTTCCTCGCCCTGAAGTTCTTCGATGAGCTCGTGCATCTCTCGTGTGGACATGGTTGTTGCGGACGAGCAAGCTTGGAGGATCGACGATGGTATGGACGCGGTTGAGGATCCGCAGTCGAAGGAAACGCAACCGATGGAGCCTTGGGTGCGGAAGTCGCGAGTTGGCGTGGATCCGTCAAGTCCTGCACACCAAGCTTGTTGACGAAAAAATTGAACGAACCAACGGTTAAACCCAACCTGACTCGAGATCGGAGAAGGCCTCCTGGAATCCTGGCGAGTGTGGCTCGAAATCCATCAGAGGATCCGACGCGCTTTTTGCGGGTGAAGCTGGCGTGTCGCTGTTTGTCGAGTGAGCCGGCGAGTTGCCATGTGCTGCCTGAGTCGGCGAGTTCTGGTTTGTCGATGCAGCCGGCGAGTTGCCGTTTGTATATCTGATCGGCGAGTCGCCGTTTTCCGATGGAACCGAAAAACTGTGAGTCCAGCACTATTCTTTCCCACAGACGGCGCCAATTGACGAGGTGCACCCTCATCAAATCCCATGGTTAAGGACCTAGGGTTGAGATTATGGGGAGAGAACGTGTTAGTACTGGTAGTTTCATCGGCTGACAAGCAGAGGCAAAGATTTACCCAGGTTCAGGCCCCTCGGGTGGAGGTAAAGACCCTACTTCCTGCTTGTCTGTTATTGATCGTTGGAGATTGAGGTTACAAGGTGGCTCCGGCGAGATGATGATCTCGCAAGAGCTTTGGTGGTTCGAGTATGGCTTGGTCCTAGATCGGCACCCCTCCCAGCCTTTAAATAGGCTAGGTCTCGGGAGTTTGTAACCGACCTAGTTTACACATAAGGAAAGTATAAACCGACTATGTCTATGTCTAAACTTGGAGGGTACTCCATCTTGTTGGGCCCTCGTCTTGGGCTTCGAATTGTCTCTTCGCTATTGGGCCTTTAGTCATCACGTGCACCAGTACCCTCACGGTAGGGTACCCGGGATGTATATCCTTGTCAGTGGCTAAGATAGGTGTGGAAGCAGCGTACTACAGCGCGGGCACCCACAGGGATTGCGCCGGGGCGCTAAGACGCGAAGTACCCAGGTTCGGAGCCCTCACGATGGAGGTAACACCCCTACTCCTGCATGATCTCTCTAATATCGGTAGACAAAGTACAGTGTTGCTCCTTGAGCGTTCGCAAAGTTCTCCATGGCTCTAGTTCTCTCTAACTTGCTCTCGGGGGGAAGAAGAAACTGGGTTCGGACCTCCTCTACTCGAGCATCCAGACAGCCTTATATAGGCCTGGCTGTCTGGCTTACAGGCGGGGCCGGCTGCCGTACCAGCCGGCCGACGTGGTCTGCAGAGTTCTCAATCATGACGTTGCCGGAGTGCAGTATAGCGTGCCCGAACGGGCAGGTGCCTCCGTCCGGCTGCGCCCAATGGGGCTTCGTTGACCCCGCGTGGAGTCCCGTCCGCGTCCACGGCGGTGTAGGAGACGTCAGGCTAGTCCTCGCTTTAGCCCATGCCTGGGCTACGTGGAGGGCTAGCCGGCGATGGCGCCGCCGTTTGCGCGGTATGGCGGACTCTTCCTGTGATGTCCCGTCGGTGTACTGGCGGCGGCCTTTGTCTTCTTCTTCTCGTCGTAAGCGATCGGCAGCCGGCCACCCGGCCGCGGGATACCCGGATCTGGCCACCTCGGTTGACTTTGGTCGTATAAGGCGGCGTCCTTGTCGTCATCTGGTTGTCTCCGAGAATCGTGATGATGGCGAGCCTGCAGTGCTTCTTTTGCCCATGCCGGCTTTGAGCGCACGCAAGCTAGGCGAAGGCCGGCTGCCTTAGAGCAGGCGGACTCGGCCGAGCCAGGCAGTCGGAGGCGGCCAAGCGGAAGGCCTGTAGTACTTGATTTTGCGTTTGCACGGATCTTTTGTGGGTCTTTGGGCACTCGGTTTTATCCCCATGACACTAGCCCCCGAACACGTTGGAGTGAGGCTGCCGCCTGCGGTGAGGATGGCTTCTGTGTGTTTATCAAAAAACCTTGCTCGTATACTGATCCGGTTAGGAATGCGAATCGTCGAAAGATCCGTTGGCCAGCTGCTGGTGATGACGTAGCGATGACGCTGGCACGTCCCATCCGTCTGCGGGGCGGTCGCCCGTAGTCGAGACGACGCCTCGATTCGCCGTGGGATCTTCTATGGCGATGGAGTTCATGCGGGATCTTTTGTGGCAAAACCGTCGCCCACGATCTGGCGGTTACGAGCCACAGCGGCGTGATTTCTGGGTGCAGTTACGGGATGTGGAGTGGCGCCGTCGGGCTATAAATAGGGGGCGAGGGCGACGGTGAGAAGGATTCGCCTCACTTTGCTCCCTCGCCTCCATATTCTCGAGCGCTCCACTGCAACCGCCGCGCGCGCCTCTTCTTCTTCTTTTCTCCGGCGAGGCGGTTCTTTCTTTCGCCGCGGGGAGACGGCAGGTGCGACGACCACGGGCCATCGTCAAATCGACGCCGGCAGCGACGAGCGCTCCCTCCGGCACGCTGGATCCGGAGATGGTGGATGGAAACGAGGGCGGCGGCGACTGGCGGGGTCGCACATCACCATGGAGGACATTGAGGGCCTCCGCGTGCGCGGGCTCTATCGACGGAGAGCGCGTGGGGGTGCGCCTCGCCGCGGCCGACGAGGTGGTCCCCTTCGCGCACGCTGGTGAGGTGGTGGTCTTCAAGGACCACTTCGACCGTGGGCTCGCGTTGCCGTCGAGCCAGTTCTTCCAAAGCTTCCTTCATACTTTCGGTTTGCAGCCGCACCATCTCGGGGCCAACTGCGTGGCCTCGTTGAGCTACTACGCCACCATTTGCGAGGGGTGGCTCGGCATTTAGCCGAATCTGAATCTTTTCTGCCGGCTGTACTATCTCCATGGCCGGTACCTGGGTGACAAGGAGGAGGAGGGCTTCGTCGACTGCGGGGCCGCGGTCATCTACTGCCGCCACAGACGAAGCTGCCGGCTTTCAAGAAGCCGGACACGGTGAAGGAGTGGCAGCGGTCGTAATTTTTACGTCCGCAACTTGAAGGCGGAGAGGACCACATCCGGTTGCCGACGTTCGTGCCGGCTGCGCCCGTGAAGGACAACTGGGGCTTGAAAAATCTCGGCGACCAGAAGGAGGTCGACAAGATGCTCGGCCGGATTGACGAGCTGTTCACGAAGGAGGGGCTGACCACTCGGGATCCGACCCACTGCTGGCTCTACAACCGATCGCGCCGCTGCAAGACAGGTCTCACAAGATCTGTTTCTTGAACGGGCGCCATGATCCCACCCGGCTGACCTGGAAGAGGTGGAAGCTAGAGCCTCTGAACGGCTGGCTTCGGCACGTCGCCAAGGAGCAGAAGGTCAAAGCCGACTGGAAGTATGGCATGGCGTCTTATTCTCGCCGAAAGCGGGCTCCATCGGTAAGCGTTTGTCTTCGCGGTTTGTTTTTCTCCTTTCGTTTCTTGGCCGGGTGCTCACAGAGCCGGCTGCGCAGCTTTTCGCCGTTCAGTTGGAGGAGATGGGCCCAACGGCCCCCAGTTCTGGCCTGACATCGAGCAGGACAGGCTGCTGCAGGGGGATCAGTCGGAAGGCGAGGCGGGGGTCGCCGAGGCTGAAGGCGGAGGAGCCGGGGGCGACCAGGCGGATGGCGACGACATCGAGGCGAGTAGGTCGAGGCGGCCAGGCGGGCGACGCGCCGGCCGACCAGACGCCGGTGGAGATGGTGAGGCGAGCAACGCGCTGCCGGCTGCTCGGGGTAAGCCGGTTGCGTCTAGCTCGAAACTTGATCGAGCCAAAAAGCTTGTGGTAGTCACTGATCTCTCGGATACTGAGAGTATTGAGAGTGCAGAAACCGCGGGTCAACCTCGGCCCCCTCGCCAGAAGAGGACGAAACCGGCTACTCCAACCGGCCTGGAGGAGGACGACGATGACGATGAGCCGCTGGTGAGGAAGCGGACGAAGAGGACTCCGGCGAATGTGCGCACGTAAGTATGCTTGTAATTTGTTCTCTCTCGATAGATTTGTTCCTGCGGCTGAGACTTGGTGTTCCCTGCAGGCGCCGAGGTCGTTGACCATTGGAGGCGCCGCGTAGATAGCCACTACGCCGACCGCACCCGTCAAGGCGCCCACCCGGGTGGCGGAGGAGCGGGAGGAGGTCGGCGGCGGGAGCGGGGCGAGCAGCCTCCCACTCCGGTGCGGGGTCCGAGCCGGTCGGGCCCCAGGTCGACGAGGTGATTCCACCGACCGAGGAGGCGGAGGCGGGATGCGGGTGCTGAGCCGAGAGCAGCCAGAGCCGGGGCGGCGGGTGCCCCGAAGATGGTGAAAAAGAGCGGCACGTGACCTCCACGAAGAGGGCCGAGACACTGGCGAGGAAACGGACGACGCCTTCAGCCGGGGAGACGGCTAAGGGGACGACGCCGAACGCCGCCATCGCCTCGAGCGGCAGCTGGTGTCGGCCGACCCTTCCATCACTGCCAATGCTGGGGGTTCCGAACGCCACTGGAGCCGCTCGACTTCGCCCTGGAGATCCGGAAGGGGATGAAGGACCAGCTCGAGGGCTTCGACCGCTTCTTGGAGCTGCTTCAGGTACATTATCTTGCTTAGTTCTTTCGGGTTATCTTGGGCCGGCTGCATCAGCCGGCGTGAGTCCTGGGCCTGATTTTTCCTTAGTGACCTCAGGAGGAGTCCAACAAGAAGGACCTGCGGTTGCAGAAGGACCTCGAGGCCGCCAAGAGTGAGTGTTCGTCCGACTGTGATTCCTTTACGCGGAGACGGTTTGGGAGAGCTGATGCCTTTTTCTTTCCTTTGCAGAGAGCGACGCGAAATTGCACGCTAAAGTGAACTCCCTCCAGTTCAGCGAGCTGGCGGAGGAGGTGGAGCGCCTCAAGAAGCGCGACCAGGAGCAGGAGGCGGAGTTGGCCCGGCTGGCCGAAACCAAGGGACGGCGGAGAAGGCGACGGCGGGCGCGCGGAAGAACTTCGAGGAATTGGAGGAGGGCTACAAACGGCAGCGCGCCGCTGACCAGCAGGAGATGAAGAAACTGAAGGAGGAGGTCACCCGGCCGATGACGGACGAGGACTCAGCGCGCAAGGAGCTGCTTCGAGTCGACAAGGCCATCCGGAGTAAGTCTTGTGATGACGTTTGCGTCTTTCTGCCTTGGTTTTCTTGTCGTGACGTCCTGACCCGGCTGCAGCTACTATCCGTCTGTGGCCATGGAGGCGGCGAAAGCCCAGCTGGACATCCTTGGAGTGGAGCCGACTGACGACTCTATCGCCGACTGCTCGACTTCGGTGGGGACCGGGCGGCGCAGCTTGGAGTTGATGCCTGCGCCCTGGCCTACTCTGCGAGGAAGCTCTGCAAATATGTCTGGCCCGGCCAAGGGTTCCGATCGTTCTGGCCGAACTGGCGCGCCGCCTCGCGCTATCGCCGGCTGCGGTGCAGGAACTGCAGAAGTCGGCGGCGCGTGGCAGAGCGCTTTGGACTGTTTCGCTGCTGAAGTCTTGGTACCCGGACGCCGACCTGGAGCTGCTCAAGGTGGGCTTCCGTGACGATGATACGTACGAGGGGCTCAAGAAAAGCCCCGGCTTCCACGACACCGCCTGCACCAGCGCTGGTAAGAGAAAGGATAGATCCAAGCAGGATGATGAAGACGGGGAAAGTGGAAAGAAGAGGAGGAAGGGTGGCAAGAGGAGGAAGGATCCGAAGAAAAAGATGCAATACGAGGAAGAGGAAAAAGATCAATACAGAAATGAACCAGAAGAAGATGATTATGCAACTATGACTGGCGGTGACAAGTCAGAGAAAGCCCCAGATCACCTTCTTGCGGCTGCTGGTCTTGAAGATTCTGATGCCGAAGATGAAACGGGACATCCTCAGTCTGCGATAGAGCGAAAGAGACGATCGGCATGGTCAGAATCTGAGGACGATGAACCAATGGAGCGACCAGTGGAACCTATCCCAAGCGCGAACGATTTGAGTGAATGACATAGTTAGTAGGATGATGCTCTTGACAATGAGGCTGATGAATATGTACTTATGCGATAACTTTTTATGTATCAAAACATTTGTTCCCTTGATGTGGAACAAAAAACATTACGATCAATGGCGCTTCTTACACAATTTCGAACTTACTAAATAATATTTCAGTAGGACTCGTATATAAACTATAATGCACATGCAAAATTAAAAATTGGGCAGTGGCATATTACTTACTGAAATTACTAATATAACAAATTATATCATACATCTGACTAAGTCTGTACAACAAACAATATGAACGAAAACATGTTAACTATTCTATTTTTTGGACGGTGCCATGTTAATTACAAAAATTACTAACATATCATATTTAATCATCCTAGTTAGTACATAACAATAGTGGCACATTCATCGATGCGATGATCCATGGCAGACAAGCGTTTATACCAAGGAGTACCCTGGAGGTGGCTTAGGGTCAGGGTCATCGTCCTTTCGTCCAGTGGCTCTTCTATTGGGGCTCCTCTCGCGCGATACCAAATTCGGGACGGCCATGTCCCTCAGATTGACGCGCCACGGACAAAGGAACCTTCTACGCTAGCGCCGACCTAGTCTTTGTACTCTGCCTCCACTGCTCAGCTGTGCCTTGGCCCTGGTCTCCTCCTTAGCCTGGTCTCCTATAGATAGGGGTGCCTACCCCTCTCCTCCCTCCCACACATACTTGCACCAATGCCACCTCCTCCACTCCTTTCTCCCCACATTTTCATCCTATCCTCTCGGGCGCAAGGAGCTCCCCAAGCCACCTCCTTGTCACTAGATCTGGTCGACGAGGGAGGATATGGACAGTGAGGAGGAGGAGGAGAAGTCATGCCTTCACGTGCCGAATGTAATCTAGAGGAACGAGACATCAAGGTCATGAAGAGAACCGTCGTCACGCACATCTAGACCAGGAAAGTGGGCAAGAGAGTAAGACGGTTAGTGTTTTTGTAAGGTTTACAACAAGTTATAATGGCGTGGTCGCATTGGCAACCATTTTAACATTGTTTAACTATTTTCTTAGAGATCCACAACTACAAGAGTGTAATGTCTGTGGCCTGCCGACATCAACAATGAGAATCCATTATGGTCCGTGGAATTCGGGTGGCTCGCTGCTCATTTTATGTGTGCCTCATTGCACAAAAGCGTCTCTCTTCCCACCGTGTGACAACAGTGTGATATGGTGTTGCGTACATGTGGGACTACTTTTAGATGGTTTGCGCCGAGCGATGAGATTTGTTACATTCACAAACATTTATGTTGCATTGGTTTAATCAAAATGACGTGACATTTTATTTTTTATGGTTTTGACACAGTGGTAAAGATGTTGTTTCAAACATAAAACAGTTTCGCGGATGACTTTCATGCGGCAACACGACGTTGTCTCCAAGTATCCTGGGGTGGGGCTAGATATTACTCACTCTGTTTTCTGTTATAAGGTGTATTAGTTTTTTGAAAAGTCAAACGAGATGAATTTTGATCAAGTTTTTAGAAAATAGTATTACCATTTACAATATCAAACCAGTATCATTAGATTCCTCTTGAAATGTAATTTCATATTTTGTTTTGTTAATATTTGAAATGTTGATAGTTTTTTTTCTAAAATCTTGGTCAAAGATAGTCAATTTAACTTTTCAAAAAACTAATACACTTAAGGACGGAGGGAGTACTAAGCATAGTATTTTTTTTAACTCGTTTGGTAACCATCATTTCATTTCGAAATCACGGAATTCAATCGAAATTACATACCAACGCGTTTGTCATTCATGAACAGGAAACATCATTTCACAGCGAATGCCTATGGTATGTTAAGTCAATTCTTGTCTCTAACCCGTCATTTTTCTGAAATAATTTCATTTCAAAATGTTTGTGGCAGCCAAACATGATGTTTCAGTCTAAATTTTCAAATTGGACAAATAAAATGATGCCATCGTTCATTTCATTTCTGTGAAATGCAATGAAATGAAGGGTGCTTACAGCTCGTTTGTATGTCAACTATCAAGTCCTACCCTAACCCTGTCATATAATTTGTAAAATGATGGCATGAGTATCCTTTCCTTTCCTTTCATTTCTGCCGTGTTGTTTTGTGCAAGCTCGTGTGGTTTGTCGCTTCTGGAATTTACATTTTTTTTGTAAACGATGGGGGAAGTAGGGAAGGATGTGTTGGAATTTTGACTAGCTTTGCTAGTGGGCCTTTGGTCCAAAGCCAACTAAAATTCTGAAATTCTCATTGGCCCATTAATATATTGGCTGTGTGTGGAGTGGGACTAAAGTTTAGTCCCACATTGCTAGTTGAGAGAGAGTTGCACCACCTTATATAGTGGAGTGTTGTGCTACTTGGTAAGCATGTGAGAACAAGAGGCTCTCTCGTGCGCACTCCTCCTCCTCCGTCGCCGCTCGCTCGACTCGTCTCGTCACGTCACGTCACGCCACGCCGCGGGTTGCGGGAATGAGCCGAGCCGATGACTATATTTATGCAGTCCGGTAATTAACGGACGCGTTAATTGTTTTGCCGTTTCCGATTCTTCTGGATCGTGTAGACATTACCGACTCGATCGTGGGCTGCGCCCACGTCCTACCACGACTCGCACTATATATGCAGAGGAAAACCCTAGCCGCCACAACGTGCAACACATGGTCTCTCACCACCGCCGTTCCAGAACCTTGCACCGCCGTCTTCCAAGTCTTCTCCATCCTGTCTTCCGGCGTGCACCGGTTTGAAGGGACAGTAGGCCTCCGGAACCCCGCCTCTTGTGATCCTATACGGGAGAGGGTCGATCAGGTTTTTGGGGAGCGCACTCGCGCGACTACTGGCATCGATTTCTTCCCCAACGACCACTTCTTCCCCGACATCGGCAGTCTCTTCATCGGCGACATGGGCGACGCCAACGGAGACGCTGCTGCTACTGCCGCACCGTATGTCTTCTTGATCTTCCTGTTTGATATGCTGCTAGAGTTTCTGCTTGTTGTAGTTGCTCTAGATTCGATCTGGTTATCTACTGTTATAGTAGATCGCATGATTAGTTTAATTCTGGTTATTCTAATCATAAATTGTTTACTGTTTTCGTGGATTAAATCTACTGCTAAATTTCTTATATATTCAACAATCCAAAAACCTGATTATAGGCAATTTGTATCGCCTGTCTTTCTCGCGTCAACGAAGCCGTTTCCCTTCAAAGGGGTGCTGTACAAACGGTGGCGCATGAGAGCAGTTTACTGGTTCCAAAACAGTAACTGCTATGCCGCCACCAAAGGCAAGCCCGAGGGCGAGCTTAATCCTGAACAACAGGAGGCATATGAGAGGGTCGATACTCTTTTCAAGAGTGCCCTCCTCAGTATTCTTGACGATTCCATTGTGGATTCGTACATGTCGTTTGATAACGGCAAGGACATGTGGGACGCGCTCGAGGCCAAATTTGGGGCCTCGGACGCTGGCAGCGAGTTGTACGTCATGGAGCAATTCTATGACTACAAGATGACTGATGAGCATTCTGTTGTACAACAGGCTCATGAGATACGGTCAGTTGCAAAAGAACTTGAGCATTTTAAGTGTAACATGCCGGACAAGTTTGTTGCCGGTGGCATTATCGCTAAGCTTCCATCTTCATGGAGCAACTTTGCTACTGCTCTGAAACACAAGAGGCAAGAGTTTTCCGTTTCGGATCTCATTGGGTATCTTGATGTGGAACAGAAGGCGAGAGCAAAGGACACTCGTGCTCGAGTTGCTGAGGCTGGTTCTAGTGCCCACATGGTACAGAAGAAGAATTTCCAGCAGTCCCACAAGCCCAAATATAACAAGGGCAAATCTGAGGGCAAAGGCAAATCTGATGATAGGCACAAGCCAAAACAGCCTACCAACTTTAAGAAGAACAACAATAAGCCGAGAAAGGGATCATGCCATGTTTGCGGTGATCCAACTCACTGGGCACCTCGCTGTCCCAACCGCCAAGAGCTGCGCGGACTGGACAACAACGGCAAGACTGCCAATGTTGTCATTGGCGACACTGAGATGAAGGATTCTGGGTACGGTATATTTCCTACTATCCTTTCAGTTTGTCATTCTCCTGAATGGTTGATTGACATTGGTGCCAATGTACATGTTTGTGCTGATGCTTCCATGTTTTCTTCTTACCAGTTCACAGGGACTTCTCCCGTGCTGATGGGGAACGGGTCACATGCTTCTGTTCGTGGTGTTGGCACGGTCGATCTGAAGTTTACTTCGGTAAAGATCGTGCGCTTGAAGAACGTGCATCATGTGCCCTCCATCAATAAAAATCTCGTCAGCGGATCTCTTCTATATAGAGATGGTTATAAGTTGGTTTTCGAGTCCAATAAACTTGTAATATCTAAGTATGGACAATTTGTTGGAAAAGGCTATGAGTGCGGAGGCTTGTTCCACCTATCTTTGTCAGATTTTTGCACTAAAGTTATTAATCATATTTGTCATGAGATTGAGTCCAATATTTGGCATTCACGACTTTGTCATATTAATTTTGGTTGCATGACGCGGCTAGCTAGTTTGGATTTAATTCCGAAATTCACTACTGTCAAAGGTTCCAAGTGTCAAGTGTGTGTGCAAGCTAAACAACCTCGCAAGTCCCATAGACTGCGGAGGCAAGAGACTTGGCACCGCTGGAACTTATACATTCGGATCTCTGTGAGATGAATGGCGTGTTGACAAAAGGCGGAAAGAAATATTTCATGACGCTTATTGATGACTCCACTAGATATTGTTATGTGTATCTTCTGAAATCAAAAGATGAAGCCTTAAACTACTTTAAAATCTATAAAGCTGAAGCAGAGAACCAACTTGATCGAAAAATTAAACGGCTAAGGTCTGATCGTGGTGGAGAGTATTTTTCCAATGAGTTTGATTCTTTTGTGCGGAACATCATGGTATAATTCATGAGAGGACGCCTCCCTACTCGCCTCAGTCAAATGGGGTGGCCTAAAGAAAGAACCGAACTCTGACTGATTTGGTTAATGCCATGTTAGACACTTCGGGTCTCTCCAAGGCATGGTGGGGGAGGCTCTATTGACAGCTTGTCATGTCCTAAACCGAGTTCCCACAAAGAAGAAAACTGTTTCTCCATTTGAGGAATGGGAAAGGAAAAATACGAGACTCTCTTACTTACGTACTTGGGTTTGTTTGGCGAAAGTCAATATACCAATCCCCAAGAAGCGCAAGGTAGGACCAAAAACCGTGGATTGTGTTCTTCTGGGCTACGCTTTTCATAGCGTTGGTTATAGATTTTTGGTAGTAAAATCTGAGGTATCCATCATTAACGTTGGTACGATTATGGAGTCGAAAGATGCGACTTTCTTTAAGGAAATCTTTCCGATGAAGGATATGTCTAGCTCATCAAATCAGAAGATACCTAATACATCTAGTCAGGAATTGGTTGATATTCCTGATCCTGCCATTTCGATAGAACACAGTGATAATCCTATGGAGGATGACAATGAAGTTCCTGTTAGGAGCAAGAGACAGAGGACTGCAAAGTCCTTTGGTGATGATTTCATTGTGTACCTTGTGGATTACACACCCAGTACCATTTCAGAAGCTTATGCATCTCTTGATGTTGACTACTGGAAGGAAGCTGTCTTTAGCGAGATGGATTCCATCTTGGCTAACGGAACCTGGGAAGTCACAGATCGTCCTTATGGGTGCAAACCTTTAGGATGTAAGTGGGTGTTCAAGAAAAAGCTTAGGCCTGATGGTACTATTGAGAAGTATAAGGCGTGGCTTGTGGCCAAGGGTTATATCCAGAAAGAAGGTGAAGACTTCTTTGATACTTACTCACCTGTGGCTAGACTGACCACGATTCGTGTGCTACTTTCGTTGGCAGCCTCATATGGTCTTCTCGTTCATCAAATGAACGTTAAGACAGCTTTCCTAAATGGAGAGTTAGACGAGGAAATTTACACGGATCAGCCCGATGGTTTTGTAGTACCTGGTCAGGAAGCAAAGGTGTGCAAGTTGTTGAACTCTTTATATGGCCTGAAGCAAGCTCCTAAGCAATGACATAAAAAGTTTGAAAGGACTTTAACTGCTGCAGGTTTCGTTGTCAATGAATCTGACAAGTGTGTGTACTATCGCCATGGTGGGGGCGAGGGAGTTATTCTCTGTCTGTATGTCGATGACATACTGATCTTTGGAACCAACCTTGATTTAATCAATGAGGTTAAGGATTTCTTATCTCGCTGTTTTGAGATGAAGGATCTAGGAGTAGCTGATGTTATCTTGAACATCAAGCTGCTGAGAGATGGTAATGGTGGGATTACACTGCTTCAGTCTCTATGTGGAAAAGGTCTTGAGTCGCTTCGGATATGATGACTGTAAGCCTTCTCCGACACCATATGATCCTAGTGTGTTGCTTCGAAAGAATCAACAGAGTGCTAGAGATCAGCTGAGGTATTCTCAGATTATTGGCTCGCTTCTGTATTTGGCTTGTACCACGAGGCCTGACATCTCTTTTGCTGTGACCAAGTTGAGCCGGTTTGTTTCTAATCCGGGAGATGATCATTGGCATGCTCTCGAGAGAGTTATGCGTTATTTAAAAGGCACATCGAGCAATGGAATTCACTACTCCGGGTATCCGAGGGTACTGGAGGGTTATCGTGATTCAAACTGGATCTCTCACTAGTACAGAACGACACATCGGAAACGGGCCAAAAACCCCTTCGGCAACGGAGAAAGGGTCCGTGTCCCCGCCTCTGTCACTGATGTGAAGCCTCACAATGGCAACGGAGGAGATAAACCGTTTCTGATGTATTTAACATTAGACACGGAGTTTTGCTAATAACCGTTTCTAATAAGGATTACAGGAAAACAAAAAAAACACGGTGACGGGCTGTGCCGTCGATGGAGCCCCGCTCCATGCGACTAGACGGCCGCCAGGTCGTCACCGTATTCCTGTACGCCCTGCTTTACAAAAGTTCATCAGTGCGCGTGGCTGGAGCTCTGCTCCTATGTCTTCACGACCGCCAGATGAACATCTACTGTCTTTCCTGCTGCGCAAAATGTACTGCTCCTGGTGACGGCACCGTGTATGGAGCCCCGCTCCTAGGTCTTCACGGCAGCATCATCGTTACCAAGCATCCACCAAGCCCTTGAAACAACGAATATTCTTTGTTAAAAACAGCAAACAAAGCTAATAAACAGAGCCAATAAGCAGTAAACAAAGCAAACCGAGCTAAATACATAGCTGAAGAGCTAACTAACAGAGCAAACCAAGCTAAATAAGTAGCTAACATAGCAAATACATAGCTGAACAGAGCTAGCTAACTGAGCAACCCGAGCTAAATAAGTAGCTAACATAGCAAATACATAGCTGAACAGAGCAAACCGAGCTAAATAAGTAGCTAACATAGCAAATACATAGCTGAACAGAGCTAACTAACAGAGCAAACCGAGCTAAATAAGTAGCTAACATAGCAAATACATAGCTAAACAAAACAAACCGAGCTAAATAAGTAGCTAACCGAGCTAAATAAGTAGCTAACATAGCAAATACATAGCTAAACAAAGCAAACCGAGCTAAATAAGTAGCTAACATAGCAAATACATAGCTGAACAGAGCTAACTAACAGAGCAAACCGAGCTAAATAAGTAGCTAACAGAGCGGTCATTTACCTTAGGCGAGGCGGGGTCGCTTTCCGTCGCGGATTGCGTCCCAGGCGTCGGCGCCGGAGCCACTGCCAGAGGAGACCTCATCCTGCTCGAACACCGGAGCGTCCTCCTCCTCCTCCTCATCCTCCTCCTCCGCCGCCGCCACCGTTGCCGCCGCCGCATCTGGCCCAGGGCCCTGGCCAGGGAGAAGAGAGCGGTCTATGGCCGCCCGGAGCCGCGTCTGGAACAACGCCTCCTCGGCGGCTTCTATCGCGTGCTCGGCGGCGGAGATGCGGATAGCTCTCTGCATCGCAGACGCCCGAATGACACCCTCAGCGCGCTCGCGCTCAAAGGAGGCGCGAGAGAGGAGGAGACCGACCTCCAGATCCTCGTCCTCATCGTCCGAGGAGGACGATGAGGACGAGATCCGGGCGTCGGTGGCCGCCGCCGCCGTGGATCCGGATGGGATTTGACGGCTCAGAATGAACTCGCGACCGCAGTCGCCGGGGATCTCGCCCCAGTTGTAGGGGAGATCCGGGCTGCGCCTCGGAGGGTGGGAGGAGGAAGATGCTCCATCCTGACTTCCGTCGGCGCCGGAGGGGTTCGCCATCGATGGGTGAAGTAGGAGGAGAGCGTGTGCGGCTAGGGTTAGGAACTGGGGAGAGTGAGACTGAGAGTGAGAGTGAGATACAGTACTGGAGTGGGAGATATTAATACCGGCACCGCTTAATGTGCCTTCACATGGGAAACGGAGATAGGCCGATCTCCGTTTCTGATGTGTCAATAGCAGCAATGGAGATATTCTTTCCTCCGTTGCCTATATATGAGCAACGGAGATCTTTTCAGCCTCCGTTACCATTGTGTCGGGCCCATCGACCGACTAGCGCGCGCGCACTCGCGGAAGCGCGCGGAGCTCATTTTTCCGTCGCCTAACTCTTGCCGTTGCCATAGAGGGGTATCCGATGTGTCGTTCTGTACTAGTGTCTGATGCTGATGAGATTAAGGCCACGAGTGGTTATGTGTTTACACTTGGTGGTGGCGCTGTTTCCTGGAAGTCTTGCAAGCAGACCATCTTAACGAGGTCAACTATGGAAGCAGAACTCACAGCATTAGACAGCCACTGTTGAAGCAGACTGGCTTCGTGAGCTTTTGATGGACTTACCTGTGGTTGAAAAACCAATACCCGCTATCCTTATGAACTGTGATAATCAAACTGTGATAGTGAAGATTAAAAGTTCTAAGGATAACTTTAAGTCATCAAGGCATGTGAAGAGGAGATTGAAAACTGTCCGAAAATTAAAGAACTCCGGAGTTATTGTGTTGGATTATATCCAAGCGTCTAAGAATTTGGCAGATCCCTTCACAAAGGGTCTATCACGTAATGTGATAGATAGTGCATCGAGTGAGATGGGTTTGAGACCCACGGTATGAGTTGTCCACAGTGGTAAACCACTCTATGTGATCGGAGATCCCGTGAAGTAGAAGTGGGTGACAAGCTGTTGCACAGCTGAGAGGAGAGTATCCTTATATTTTACTATCCCACTACGTGAAGATGCAATACTCTCCTGATCTGCATGGCAGGTTGATATTTATCTTAATGTGTTCCAAGCGGCTTACTTTTATAAGCGAAGATGTTGTCCTGCAGAGCATCTCTTGAGGAATACACCTATATGAGCCTGACTGTTAAACGTCGCAGTCTATGAGAATTGGGTGTTCTCTAGTAAACTCATGAAAGGTCTTGGAGTATGACGCATAAGCTCCACCCGCGGGGAAGCCTTGCGGCAGCCCAGTATCGGTCAAGGGCTTGTGTGAAACTAGTTCGCAGCAAACTTGTAGTTCAAGGCATAGTCCACTATCCAAGTTGTGATCTAGTGTAGCATAAGTTTCTAAGTGGAAGTTCAACTTAACAGTCTCCACTAAGCACCGGTATATAAAACAATGTTTTGGAACAGAATGATGAGATGTCCTAATGAGACTTTGTGGGGGATTGTTGGAATTTTGACTAGCTTTGCTAGTGGGCCTTTGGTCCAAAGTCCAACTAAAATTCTGAAATTCTCATTGGCCCATTAATATATTGGCTGTGTGTGGAGTGGGACTAAAGTTTAGTCCCACATTGCTAGTTGGGAGAGAGTTGCACCACCTTATATAGTGGAGTGTTGTGCTACTTGGTAAGCATGTGAGAACAAGAGGCTCTCTCGTGCGCACTCCTCCTCCTCCGCCGCCGCTCGCTCGTCTCGTCACGTCACGTCACGTCACGACACGCCGCGGGTTGCGGGAATGAGCCGAGCCGATGCCTATATTTTTGCAGTCCGGGAAATTTATTGAGTCATTGATTAATAAATAACGGACGCGTTAATTGTTTTGCCGTTTCCGATTCTTCTGGATCGTGTAGACGTTACCGACTCGATCGTGGGCTGCGCCCACGTCCTACCACGACTCGCACTATATATGCAGAGGAAAACCCTAGCCGCCACAACGTGCAACACATGGTCTCTCACCACCGCCGTTCTAGAACCTTGAGCCGCCGTCTTCCAAGTCTTCTCCATCCCGTCTTCCGGCGTGCACCGGTTGAAGGGACAGTAGGCCTCCGGAACCCCGCCTCTTGTGATCCTGTACGGGAGAGGGGCGATCAGGTTTTTGGGGAGCGCACTCGCGTGTCTACTGGCATCGAGTTCTTCCCCAACGACGGCTTCTTCCCCGACATCGGCAGTCTCTTCATCGACGACATGGGCGACGCCAACGGAGCCACAGCTACTGCTGCTGCCGCACCGTATGTCTTCTTGATCTTCATGTTTGATATGCTGCTAGAGTTTCTGCTTGTTGTAGTTGCTCTAGATTCGATCTGTTATCTACTGTTTTAGTAGATCGTATGATTAGTTTAATTCTGGTTATTCTAGTCATAAATTGTTTACTGTTTTCGTGGATTAAATCTACTGCTAAATTTCTTATATATTCAACAGGATGCAAACCTTTCTGGATTGGGCCAATAGCTCTTGTGCGACGTCTTTCTCCGGAATTGGAAGGAGAGCGACGTCGTTGGCAAAAATACCTCTGTTGCGACGCTTGTGGGCGCGTAAATAGCTGATGACCCACAAGTATAGGGGATCGCAACAGTCTTCGAGGGAAGTAAAACCCAATTTATTGATTCGACACAAGGGGAGCCAAAGAATACTTGAGAGCCTTAACAGCGGAGTTGTCAATTCAGCTGCACCTGTGAATAGTCTTGCTCGACACAGATTATCAGTAGCAACAGTTTTATAGCAGTAGCGGTGAAATAATAGCAGCAGTAAACAGAGACAGCAGTAGTGATTGCAGTAAACAGTAGGATTAAAACACTGTAGGCATAGGGATGGATGAACGGGCGCTGCATGGATAAGATAGCTCATATAATAATCAAGACATAGGCATTGCAGATAATAATGATAAAGCATCCAAGTACTAAGTAAACGTAGGCATGTGTTCCGTATATAGTCGTACGTGCTCGCAATGAGAAACTTGTACAACATCTTCTGTCCTACCAGCCGGTGGCAGCCGGGCCTCAAGGGAATCTACTGGTAATTAAGGTACTCCTTTTAATAGAGTACCGGAGCAAAGCATTAACACGCAGTGAACACATGTGATCCTCACATCGCAGCCATTCCCCTCGGCTGTCCCAATTATTGTCACTTTGGGACCGCGGGTTCCGGACAACAATATGTGTATACAACTTGCAGGTATGATCAATAAACAGTGCATATCATTATGAAACAATAACATGTTCAGATCTGAAATCATGGCACTCGGGCCCTAGTGACAAGCATTAAGCTCAACAAGTTGCAACAACATCAATAAGTACTAACAACGGATACTGGGCACCATGCCCTAATGATCTTATAGCTTATTACATGAACAATCTCATCCAATCCCTACCATCCCCCTCAGCCTACAGCAGGGAATTACTCACACATGGATGGGGGAAACATGGATGGTCGATGGAGAAGCGTCGGTGATGATGATGGCGATGATCTCCTCCAATTCCCCGTCCCGGCGGAGTGCCAGAACGGAGTTTCTGGTCCCCGAAATAGGTTTCGCGATGGTGGCGGCGTACGGTGATGTTTCTGGATGAAGTGGACGACCCCCCGACGTTTTTAGGTCAGAAGGGTTAAGTAGTCGAAAGGGGGACTCGGGGAGGTGCCCGAGGCACCCTCCTCATAGGCTGGCGCGGCAGGCCCTTGGCCGCGCCACCATGTGGTTTGGGCCACTCGTGGCCCATCTCCGCCTCCCCTTCTGGCTCCGTGAGTCTTCTGGTAAAATAGGAGGTTTGCGATCTTTTCTGGTGTTTTTCCCGAAAGTTGACTTTCTGCACAAAAACAAGACACCAGGGCAATTCTGCTGAAAACAGCGTTAGTCCGCATTAGTTGTATTCAAAACACACAAGTTAGAGGTAAAACAATAGCAAAAGTGTTCGGGAAAGTAGATACGTTTTGGACGTATCAACTCCCCCCAAGCTTAGCTTATTGCTTGTCCTCAAGCAATTCAGTTAACAACTGAGTGCGATAAAAGACTTTCATGAACACATTTGCTTCATATGATGCATATATTCTCACTATATGTACAAATGCTTAAGCAATTCAAGATGAGGCAAATGCAAATAATGTCACTCAATAGGCATGTAAACTATGAAAAGATACCAACATACTAATAGCAACAAACATGAAACATATTAATTCACAAGATTGTAATGCTCATAATAGGATATGACAAGATGGTATCTCGCTTGCCCGTTTTTGTACAGCAAAACATAAATGCCCAGGCACCTCTGAAATTCATGGGAAGACTAGAATCAAAGATATCAAAGATAAAAGCATCAAAGTTATATCATAGTTAACCACATTCTGGGACAAGCATATTACACTAAGAATGACAACTATGCTCTCGAGAAAGTGCTCAAAGAAAGGGTGGTGACTCAACATGAAAGTAAAAAGATTGGCCCTTCGCAGAGGGAAGCAGAGATTATCATGTGCTAGAGCTTTTCATTTTTAAAACAGAAGCAAAATTGTTTTGGGAAGTGTTTGTTGTTGTCAACGAATGGTAGTGGGTACTCTAACCCCCTTGTCAACCAGACTTTCAAGAGCGGCTCCCATGAAGGACGTTATTTCTACCAGCAAGGTAGATCATCCCTCTTCTCTTTTGTTTACACATGTATTTTAGTTTCATTATGGGTGACACTCCCCCCAACCTTTGCTTGCACAAGCCATGGCTAACCGAATCCTCGGGTGCCTTCCAACATTCACATACCATGGAGGAGTGTCTATTGCAAAATTAAGTTGCTTACTGATAAATCAGGGCAAAACATGTGAAGAGAATTATTAATGAAAGTTGTAATTAATTGGGGCTGGGCACCCCGTTGCCAGCTCTTTTTGCAAAATTATTGGATAAGCGGATGTATATGCCACTAGTCCATTGGTGAAAGTCTGTCAGAAGTAAATGACAAGATTGAAAGATAAAACACCACATACTTCCTCATGAGCTATAAAACATTGACACAAATTGAGAAGTACTTTGAAGGTTTTAAAGGTAGCACATGAAAATTTACTTGAATGGTTCGAAATGCCATGCATAGGTATTTATGGTGGACACTTTGGAATAACTTGGTTTTCATGGTTTTGGAAGCACGAGCAGCATTCCCGCTCAGTACAAGTGAAGGCTAGCAATAGACTGGGAAGCGACAATCAAGAGAGCAATAACCGTCATAATCATGCTTGCGACAAAATGAAATTAATTGAGACATAAAAGTGATACAAGAACTCTGAGTCAAAATAAATCATCAAGGCTTAATTGACTTTTGTTTTTCAGTCATACGCATGCATGAGCATGTGCCAAGTCAATTCGAATGAATTCTTCAGAGGAGGATACCACAATGTCATACCCTCTATGAATAGAACAATGCAAGCAAACATCAACATAACATGCTACCACTATTAATAAATTGGGACCGATCATGAGAGAACAAGAACTACTAAGCATCCACTAAATGACATATACCTCACATGAACCAACTAAGCATGCTCACATAGATGAGTATATGTACAAAAATGAAAACAAATGGAGTTCATACCAGCCTCTCACCCCAACTCAAGTTGTTGTAGATCATCCTTATTGCTTTTTCACTTGTGTTGCTTCGAATGATAAGAATGAAAACCAAGCTCCATCGGAGTCACGGATAGCTGTCCAACTCTGAAAACACTATACAAAACCAAAAAGAAACAACAAATATTTTTGGGTTTTCGAGTTTTTGAAACAAGAGCAAAAAGAAACAAACAGTAAAGCAAAATATTTTTGGATTTTTGAATAACAAACCGAATTTTAAAACTAAGCAAACTAATACTGAAACTTAAAGAAACAAATGAAGAGAAACAACAGAAATATTTTTGGTCTTTTTGTGTTTTGGAATGCAGCAATAAAAGGTAAACAATTAAAAAGAAAGAAAGAAAACTGCAACATGGATATACAAAGTATCGACAAGATATGATATGTAAATGAGTGAGATGTCGATATACCTCCCCCCAAGCTTAGGCTTTTGGCCTAAGTGGAGATCAATAATAACGCGGGTAAGAACTCCAAGCCGGCGGGTCATACTGGGTGTGCTCAATATCCGGCTCCGCTGAGGAAGATGAGGCAGAGGGTCCAGCATCCCAGGATAGGGGCGCGAGCCCCCAGTCCCGGAAAACTGAGTGGAGTCCTCGGCCGCCCATTCTCCATCGTCCTCTGTGTGCAGGGCATGATCCCTCAAGTGTGCATCGAATTCATCCTCGGTGACTGACCAAACATTCCTGAAACCAAGATCAAACAAACGTGGTGCAGGCAAAGCGACTATTCGCTCAGATTTAACCATTTTCCACCTCCCCTTCTTGGCAAAAGGCACCTCATAAGATAGATTATTCAAAGTAGACCAACTAGTAACAAAGCCATGCCTCCCCATGGAAGCAAAATCGAGCCTCTCTAAAGGAAGCTGCAAATCATTAGGGAGAGCTACTACACCATGCATAGCTAATAAACGAGAAGCAATGAGTCCTCCACAAAATCCACCTTTCTCGCGATTGGCAGCAATGCGAAAGGCTATCAAGGCACCCAAATTATAACTCTTATCATGTTGCAAGGCTGCTGCTAGGAAAGCTAAATCAGGAATAGATAATTTATTTGCAGTCTTCCTAGCAAGTACACACCTCGTAATGAAGTAAGCAAAATATCGAATGCATGGAAATTGAATACTTCGAATTTTACCGCTTTCATCTGAGTAGGTTCTTCCTTGACATATTACCTCGTATAGGTCCGTCAAATGCTTGGGTTGCCCATGTATCTTCCCTCGTGATCCCCATTGCGGCACCCTAATTGCTGCACAAAAAGCATCAAAAGGCAAGTGGACACTTTTGTTGTAAATTTTATAGTGAACCATAGGGTTAGGTGAAGACCAATCAAATCTAAAGTCCTGCACCACAGACACAGTTAACTTTGCATATTGGTAGGGTTCTCCCTCTACAAAATCACTCAATCCTGTATTAGAGACAAGAGTACGAAAATCACGCAAGATCCCCGAACTTCTCATAAATTCCAAGCATGGATAGCAGGATGGGAACACTCCTTCTTCACGATGGATCCCCATGACCTCAGGAACTACCAATTCATATTGATTTAGTTGGTGTTCATTTCCCTCCATCCTCTGAAATTTTTGACACATATCATAAAAATTATCTTTGAAGCATACAAATGAGGGGAACTACTATATGACTTGCTAGAGGACTAAACATGCATCAAAACTGATTATATCAACATAGAACAAGCATGCATACTCACTTAACAAGTCACCTACAGCAGCAAAATACTCAAGGTATACTTACTAAACAAAATTCTACTTGGATAAAGGAGGAGTCACATACCGGAGAGCAAATGGTCCAAATTTCAGCAACAAAGATGGGCTGAGCAAGGAGATCGAAAAATCTCGAGCAAGAGCAGCAAGAACACGGGTTTGAGCAATGGTGGTGTGTTTGTTCGGGAGAGAGAAAGAAATGAGAGGAAGATGGGTGAGTGGAGGGCCAGGTGGGGCCCACACCATGCCACGGCGCGGCCAACACCCCTGCCGCGCGGTGGGGTGGTGTGGTGGCATGGTGGGTCCCCCTGGTCAGCTCCAGGCACTCCCACATTCCACTTTAAAAACTAATATTTATGGTATAATTTTCAGAAATTTTTGAAAACTTTCATTTTGCACATTTTCTGGATATTTAAATAATAAACTTAGAGCAGAAATAGAATTTTATAAAGACCAGTTTCAACTAAAACTTTGCAAGTTCAGTAACACAACAGTAGGTAAAACAAAGTTGAAGAAAGAAATGCTGTTTAGCTCTTTTATGTATGCAAATACATTTGATAGCAAGGTTGATCAAGTCTTGGCACCAAATAAATTTACATGACACAAATGATTTAAACATCATGAGACACTCATGTTACCTTGTATTGTATTGATATGGATCCAATCATAATGTTTTGATATCCTTCTTGATGATCATATATAGGGCAATCAATACTTCCCACTTTGATAGTTTTAAAATTGGAGATGGTATTGACTCCATAAATCTTGTCAACTTTCTTGGGGAAATAAACAGTATGTTCTTTATCATTAACATTGAAAGTTACTTTTCCTTTATTGCAATCAATAACAGCACCTGCAGTATTTAGAAAAGGTCTTCCAAGAATAATAGACATATTATCATCTTCAGGCATTTCAAGAACAACAAAATCAGTCAAAATTAAACAATTGTTAGCTACTTGAACTGGGACATCCTCACAAATGCCAACAGGAACAGCAGTAGATTTATCAGCCATTTGCAAAGATATATCAGTAGGTATCAATTTATCAAGATAGAGTCTCTTATAAAGAGAAAAAGGCATAACACTAACTCCTGCTCCCAAATCACATAGAGCAGTTCTAACATAATTATTCTTGATGGAGCAAGGATGGTTGGTATACCTGGATCTCCAAGCTTCTTAGGAACCTTGCCATTGAAAGAATAATTAGCAAGCATAGTAGAAATTTCCTCATTAGGAATTTTCCTTTTGTTAGAAACAATATCTTTCATATACTTTGAGTAAGGAGGCAATTTAATAGCATCAGTCAAAGGAATTTGCAAAAACAAGGGTTTCATCCATTCACAGAATTTATTATAATGTTCTTCTTCCTTTGATTTTAGTTTCTTAGTTGGAAAAGGCATTTGCTTTTGAACCCAAGGTTCCCTTTCATTACCATGTTTCTTAGCAATGAAATCTTCCTTAGTGTACTTTGTGTTTTTAGTATGCTTTTCAGGTTCCTTTTCACTAACTTCTTTATCAAGAGCATCATTTTATCCTTATCACTATCAAGTTCATTACCACTTTCAGTTTCAGCATCAGAGATAGATATACTATTAGGATCATTAACAGTTTCAGAGGATTCTACAACATTTTTATGTTTCTTCTTCTTCTTTTTCTTAGAAGGAGAAACTGGATTTTCAGCTAGTTGAGAATCTTGTTCAATTCTTTTAGGATGTCCCTCAGGATATAAAGGATCCTGAGTATGAGCTCCACTTCTAGTGCTAACATAGACAGGTTTTAATTTTTCCTTAGAAGCATTGGCTAACATGTCTTGTTGCACTTTAGTGAGTTGATCAATTTGAGTTTGAACCATATGGAAATGTTTAATAAGCATCTTAACATCATTGGAGGTTCTCTCCACAATATCATGCAACTTACTAATAGCTAGAGAATTTTCATGCAAATGATTCTCTACTCTCATATTAAAATTATCTTGCTTAATAACATAATTATCAAATTCATCTAAGCATTGATCAGGTGGTTTAGAGTAGGGAATATCTCCTTCATCGAACCTGTGGAGAGAGTGAACCTCAATTATGGATGGATGAGGAATTGGCTTACACAAATCTTCAATAGGTGGAAGGTTCTTCACATCTTCAGATTTAATACCCTTCTCAATGAGAGTCTTCTTGGCTTCCCTCATTGTTTCATCATTCAATTCAATCATACCTCCCCTCTTCTTTGATATTGGTGTCGGTGTAGGTGTGGGGGTCGGCGCAGGTAAGTCCAATCATCATAATTCTGGCTGATTTTAGCCAATAATTCTTCAGCTCTTCAGGGGTTCTTTTCCTGAAAACACAACTAGCACAGCTATCCAGATATGCTCTAGATTCAATAGTTAGTCCACTGTAAAATATCTATACTCCTATATAGTGTACCAATTTTGAAAGTTTGAGTTCAATCGTCGTAGTGCAACTTGTACCGTTGATTGGACACCATCCGACGGCATAGGACACTGGGATTCGCAGCTACAGTAGCACCTATCTTTCTCTACTTCATTCTAGAAACATCCAGGAGTTTACTCCAGCCGCCAGCGATGCCTGCTGCACTCGGCGGAAACTTACGGCCCGTGTGGAGTGTGCCACCGCTGGCTGGGCCTATATTCAATATTGATCTCTTGACAAGGTGCAATGCATCAGAGATAGTCAGAGCCCAAACAAGTCCAGTAAAAAAACGAGTCGTGTATGCATGACTGCATGTGAGTGTTATGCAAAAAAAAGAAAGACTATGTGCGTGTTTAGGCCAGTGGCGGATCCAGCGTCCGCCCGGGCTTCCGGCCGGCCGGCACCACGTATTTCCATTGTATTTGTCCAAAAGAAGAGCGTATTTAGCCTTTATATTAACAGTTTGCCCAGGCTTTAGTATATTTTTGGGTCCGCCACTGTGTTCAGCCGCGTGTACTGGCGAGGCAGTGAATACATACGGGTGACACATGGACGAGAATATGAATTTAATGAAGAGAGATTTTGTAGGTAGCCAGAAAAATTACAGAAATAAGACGTGCAAAGTTGAAGTATATCCAAGCGCATGTGAGGAATCAATTTACATTAGTGCACGCACAAATTTTCAACACTTGATGCTCTGTAATGCTATTTGTGTCAGAATTAGGGAAGATTGTGCACCCTGTTTTTAACGTGCAAAGCACGTGTAGCTGACTAGTATCAAGTAGATCATGTTTTTCCAAATCATGTCCAGGCCGAGCTCTGATAAGAGAGCAAAACCTTGTCCATGCCTCTGGAAGTTTCTCTTCATCTTCCTGGTCAAAGTTATAAATTCTTTGCAAAGCATCATGTTTAGCACTAGCAGGGAAATATTTCTGAAAGAAAACATCAAGCAAACCAGTAGGACTAGTAATAGAACCAGAAGACAAGTTGTTATACCAAGCTTTAGCATCATCTTTTAATGAGAAAGGAAAAATCTTAGCAACAAAGTAGCTACGCTTCTTAATATCATCAGAAAATAAGCCACTCAAAGTAGAGAGCTCATTCATGTGCTCTACAGCACTTTCACTCTTAGTGCCACAAAATGGAGTTTTCTCAACAATAGATATATGAGATAAATCAAGAGAAAAATCATAATCCTTATCTTTAATGTTTATAGGAGAAGTGGCAAACTTAGGATCAGGTGACAATTTGTATTTAACAGCATGTTGTGCAAGAAAGTTTCTCATATTACTTGCACCAGTAGTAGTATTACATTTATCAATAAAATCATCATCAAGTTCCACATAAGTTTCATCAAGATTATCATCACAAGTATAATCCCTTAACTCAGGTGAATAAACAGGAGTAGTAGGACTTTCATTAGGTGTTCTAGTATTTTCAAGTTGTTTAGACTTAGCAATAGCAGCATCTAAAAGTGGACCTAATGAAATATTCTCATCAATCACAGTAGAAGCATCATCAATATTATCAGAGGCAATTTCAGATTCAGCAGTAATACCAACACGTGAAGATTGTGGTGGTGCAACAAGTTGACTCAATACAGATGGTGAGTCAAGAGCAGCAGAGGTACTAAGTGTCGTACCTTTTCTTGTAGTGGAGGGCAATACATGGACCCTCTCATCACGAGCTTTACCCATGATGAATAAATTTCAGCGAGCAGTGTAGATCACAAGTGAACTCCCAAATAAAGCTATGCTCCCCGGCAATGGCACCAGAAAATAGTCTTGATGACCCACAAGTATAGGGGATCGCAACAGTCTTCGAGGGAAGTAAAACCCAATTTATTGATTCGACACAAGGGGAGCCAAAGAATACTTGAGAGCCTTAACAGCGGAGTTGTCAATTCAGCTGCACCTGTGAATAGTCTTGCTCGACACAGATTATCAGTAGCAACAGTTTTATAGCAGTAGTAGCGGTGAAATAATAGCAGCAGTAAACAGAGACAGCAGTAGTGATTGCAGTAAACAGTAGGATTAAAACACTGTAGGCATAGGGATGGATGAACGGGCGCTGCATGGATAAGATAGCTCATATAATAATCAAGACATAGGCATTGCAGATAATAATGATAAAGCATCCAAGTACTAAGTAAACGTAGGCATGTGTTCCGTATATAGTCGTACGTGCTCGCAATGAGAAACTTGTACAACATCTTCTGTCCTACCAGCCGGTGGCAGCCGGGACTCAAGGGAATCTACTGGTAATTAAGGTACTCCTTTTAATAGAGTACCGGAGCAAAGCATTAACACGCAGTGAACACATGTGATCCTCACATCGCAGCCATTCCCCTCGGCTGTCCCAATTATTGTCACTTTGGGACCGCGGGTTCCGGACAACAATATGTGTATACAACTTGCAGGTATGATCAATAAACAGTGCATATCATTATGAAACAATAACATGTTCAGATCTGAAATCATGGCACTCGGGCCCTAGTGACAAGCATTAAGCTCAACAAGTTGCAACAACATCAATAAGTACTAACAACGGATACTGGGCACCATGCCCTAATGATCTTATAGCTTATTACATGAACAATCTCATCCAATCCCTACCATCCCCCTCAGCCTACAGCAGGGAATTACTCACACATGGATGGGGGAAACATGGATGGTCGATGGAGAAGCGTCGGTGATGATGATGGCGATGATCTCCTCCAATTTCCCGTCCCGGCGGAGTGCCAGAACGGAGTTTCTGGTCCCCGAAATAGGTTTCGCGATGGTGGCGGCGTACGGTGATGTTTCTGGATGAAGTGGACGACCCCCCGACGTTTTTAGGTCAGAAGGGTTAAGTAGTCGAAAGGGGGACTCGGGGAGGTGCCCGAGGCACCCTCCTCATAGGCTGGCGCGGCAGGCCCTTGGGCCACGCCACCATGTGGTTTGGGCCACTCGTGGCCCATCTCCGCCTCCCCTTCTGGCTCCTTGAGTCTTCTGGTAAAATAGGAGGTTTGCGATCTTTTCTGGTGTTTTTCCCGAAAGTTGACTTTCTGCACAAAAACAAGACACCAGGGCAATTCTGCTGAAAACAGCGTTAGTCCGCATTAGTTGTATTCAAAACACACAAGTTAGAGGTAAAACAATAGCAAAAGTGTTCGGGAAAGTAGATACGTTTTGGACGTATCAATAGCCCAGGCCCAACATGGCCCTTAAACGCAACTGATGCGCGCGTTAGCTGTTAGCTGTTAGGTTAGTTTGGTTTGGGTGTTAGGATTGTGACCGTTCGAACGTTGGACCCACAACTTATCCACGTAAGCACAGGACCCACCATTTGTCCACCTCGCCGCGTGGGACCCACCTGACCGCATCTAGACAAGAACCACGCCCGTGCCCGCCCCCGTCGCACATTTCCCCAATCTGTCTCTTCTCCGCCCTTCTCCGGCGACGATGCGCAGATGTCTAGCTCCTCCGCCCCGCAGTCAAGATGGCCAAAGTATGGTGCAGTGCCGCTGACACGGTGCCCTAAATGCCCACGCCCAGAGCCCCTTAAGCGTTGGGTGAGTAAGACGGATGAGAATGGCAATCTTGGGTGCGAGTTTGTCAAATGCCCAAGCAAGACACTGCAAGCAAGGGATGACAAGGTTAGATCTCAGTTCTTTCGCAGCCGTTTGCTCTGATTTCTCCCCAATTCGTGTTTTCTCGTCAAATTTTGGATTTAGGGTTCATGTGGTTGTTTTCAGATTCTGAAGAACTGTAGCCATTTCGAGTGGATGGATGTATATCTTGAGAGGCTTAAAAGGGAGGGCTACATTGATTCGAACGGGGCCGCAACCTGGGAGCTCAATTGGGGGTTGCCGCCGCTTGGTGTGGAGAATTTGGATTTTGGGAGCTCGTCCGCCCCAGATAGATACGTGCCGACGACGAGTAATGCGCGTAATGGTACAGTGCCCGCGGAGTACGAACTGAACCAGGAACTGAAGAAGATCAAGAAACATCTGAAGCAGATGATCGATTTGTAGAAGCAAGCAAATTTCATGGCGACGGGATTTTATTGTTGTATCATTGCTCTGTTTTTCTTTTACTTGTTGTTTATCCGTCGTTAGGGCAGAGGACGCGATCTGTGCGCCATGCCAAGTTGGTGTAACTGAATCGAATCGAAGCAGGAATTTGGGAATTTCTTCGGGGCGGCGCCCCTGTTCTTCATGTTCTTCATTACAGAAAGTGCAGAGCAAATTTCTGTTTTAAGTAAAAAACCGTTTTGGGCCGCCGAGTAGATGTTGGGCCATGAGAACATAACCAGGCAAAGTTCTGTTTGAACTAGAAAAAAAGTTGTGGTATGCCGAATAGATGTTGGGCCGTGAGAAAACAACCAGGCCCAAAGAGAAAACCAGCCCACCTGCTTGTGGGCACCCTTTTTTTTTGTATAGCATAGAGCGAAAAATGCTTAGACTAAAAGCTCTAAAATAAAATTTTGCTTCGGCAAAGAAACCTCTTAGAAACATGCACTTCTTAGCCTTTGAATTTTGTTACTTGTCTTAGCCTTTGAATTCCTGGTAAATAAAATGCGTCAAAATACAAAGAGCTACGACATGGTTTACTTGTTTTCCTTGTCTTAGCCTTTGAATCTTGTTACTTGCATGGAAAAAGGCAAAACTTGCCTTTGAATATTAGTTAATTGTATGCAAAGAATATTACTTGTTCGTACAACATATCAATAATATTCAAGGAGCAAATTTGAACGAAACATACATATTAGGACGAACAATACATTTTTGGCACGTACAAATGAATTTTGCACATATAAATGAATTTTGCACGAACATTTTGGCACAAAAATAACAACATATATATAGATTACTGCAATAACAAAATAGATTCGACGGACACGATAAAAGTGAAATAAGTTCACGACACGACATTACATAGGGGCGGCCCCATTACATAGACACGATAAAAGGAAAACATAATAAAGTAGAGCCCGCCTCTTTGCTCCTCTTCATCGGCCGGCATGTTGCTTTCGACGGCCTCCCAACTCCAACATGGAGACGTCTTCACTCCTCATCATCGGCCGGCATGTTGTAGGGGAGGGAGTGCATGAAGGCGGGGAAGGGGCGGTCGAGGTCGGTGAAGAAGTTGTACGTGGTGAATGCGATAAACTCGCACCCACCGTAGAAGACCTGGCCGAGAAGGTGATATGCATCGAACGGGTTGGTGAAGCGCGCAATGAGACCACTTCCTCCCATGCGAACCTCCTCAATGGTGAACATCACCGGCGAGCCTCGGGGCAAGTGCAGGAAGCAGTTGGTGAGGAACCAGGTTGCAAACTCCCGTGAACCCCTGCAGCGAGAGATGGCCCACACCCGGGATGCCCTCTCAACGACGACCCCGGCGGGGTACTGCCTCTCGGCCACGGTGTTGGGTAGACGGAACGTTGGCCCGTTGAACTCCATGGCGGCGGCGGCACTTGGATGTGGCTTGGATGCGAGATGCGAGTGCGAGTGTTTGGTGCTTGTGTTGGCAGAGAAGAAGATGGGCCCGAAGAAGATGAGGCTTAGAGGTAGGGGACGGGAGGTGTGGTTAAATAGGAAGATGAGGCTTAAAGGTAGACGAATGGTGAATGGGGCGCCGTTTGACCTTCATCTCGTGGAACGCGGCCGAGCACGCGTGACATTAATGGATGCCGTTCGTCTCTTTGCCTTCGTCTTTGCCGAGCACGCTGCATAGGAGCTATTATCCCGTTCAAACTAGGAGCTGCGACACGGGATGGTCTTCTGTGTGTCTCTGTAATACCCCAGATATTTATAACTATCGTAAAATGCAGGCTAGAAAATTTCGTTTATGCCTTAGCAATATTTTACATTTTACTAGGTTAAACAATACTACTGGTGAGATCATGCGGGCTCAGGAGCAGCGTAGATCAAACCGTGGTAATGGCGATAACTATATATGTCCCATATATGTGTGAACTATTGATTGTCATGCATTGCATGCATTTATATGCATAAGAAATTTGAACTCGAGTAAATCCGAGAACCGTCACACTAGGAAACAAATAAAAAGAAAATAATGCATGTGGATAAATGCCACAAGTTAATTGACACTTTGGTTGCTTGAGTGGTGAATTATGGAAATATCAACTTGAGAATTTAGAAGGAAAACTTACTTTGGATTTGGGCGTCGAGCGTGTGCACTTGAAACCATAAGGTTCCGGCGACTCGTAATTTTCTTAGGATAATATTTATGAGAAAATCTATTTTCGAACCTATACGAATCCGTTGGTTACTCCGCCTTACTCGCAAAATAGTCACGAGGGAAAATGGACACCGGGCCGACCTAATTTATTTTTGAACAATTTATGTAAAATAATATTCTCTACGAAATTAGCTTAAATTCCCAGTAAAGTTATTTTGTCACCAATATACATTACATTAGCGACTAAATATTTATATTCATCGATGGAAAAGAACTAACAGCTTAAATGTCTTGTTATGTCCACGTACTAGTCCATCCAAGGGAGGAAAATATCTGATATTTACTATGTACTGTAGCCTTTATCTTAACCAAAGCATATCCCCACCGTTCTAGGCAAATTACTCTAGAAGCTGGCAACTAGAAGAGCAGCCACCGTAGCAACGTAGGACACCTCACCTTCTCTGTACAAGACCAGCGGTGAAGGGATCGGATCGATTAATTCCCAACTGTAGCTAGCTGCACGGCACCTCTTCTTCCTCTCATCTCTCCACCGAAACTGAGCCACTACACCATGGCGACCAAGTACCAGGGATTAAGGAGGAGAAGCGGAGATGCTCCGTATAGGCAGATCCCCATCATGGTTATGGTGGTGGTCAACTCTATCTCTAGCCGACGGCAACGGCGTACTGCAGCGTCGGCCCTACTGGCATCCATCGACAGCGGCGAGCGGCAAGCAGCGCTGGGTCAAGATGGACCCTGATCAGTCAGAGGTAGATCGTTGGATGCGGCGCCGTCATGGTCGTCGGAGCATGCCGAGCCTGATGGCACCAGCTGTTCATACTCCATATATACTGACGCTGGAGAGGAAATATTGCATAGAGACCCAAAGTCCATCCCCAACAAGTTTGATACATACTCAAATCCCCAATACATCAGGTATAACTCCACACTTAGGTGTACCAAGAATCTCAATGATATGATTTCTAGTCCACTTGTGATGCATAGGTCGAGTAATCAGGTTCAGAATAATGTCCATGCCATCTAGTACAGATTTCTGTAGGAATTAGTGTTTAGTGACACAAACATCCTTTCAGGACTTCTTTCCATGGAAAGTAGTAGCATCTGGTCCATGTGCACATGAGTAATGATTTAGCAAGAGGAGAACTACAGATTTATTTCTGGAAAATGCAGTAGCTTGTATCCTGAAAGTAGGAACTGTTGTAGCTTGCTCTATACATGTATGCTTTGCTGGTTGCAATCTTGTTGTACAAATAAATTCTAAACTGATCCTTTACCAATTGAAATCCATCAGGAATCAAACCAAGGCTTGTAGTGCTCATATTTCAGAGTAATAACTGTACATATGTACCACAACTTAGTTTAAACGAGAGAGCTAATATTCAGAGGACTCCTGTAACATTTCTTCAGTTTCGACAACCAAACTTAGCTTCAGGAAACCTTCAGGCAATCAGGTTCGGAGTAGCTCTTTAGCATAAACCAAGTATCGTGAAAGTCGTATGTTCCGGTGAGGCATCATAAGTATGCAGCCATCAGGTACCTATGTTGGTAGCCAGGTTATTATTCAGTATCTCACAATCTACAATTAATCATTGCTGTAGCATCAAAACCAGTGGGTTATGTCTAACCATTACTAAAATACATAGCTCCAGGTTTCCATCATTACTGGAACCTGTAGTTCTGGAGCAGCGTACTAGTACCTATTATTAACCAAATATCCTTCATGCTTGGTTAATTCACATGAGTCAAACATCATATTATTTCTTCTATCTGGTAGCAGCATTTAGGTGACCAAATAAGTAACCAAGTACCAGCCTGGTCACTTCTGTTCATGAGGTAAATGAAAGTGATTTAGCTGGACCAGTGAAGTAACACATGTTCTCTGTTGTCCAATTATTTTCCACAGAAGCTAAATCAAACCTGATTCATCTCACTGTTATATCCCACTTAAATCAAAATCTGTCCTTCAGCTAAGATATAGTGTTTTGAAACAAATAGGGAAATTTTATGAGTTTGCCGGTAGATACACTCGAACGTTTACGATAGTCGAAATTAAGAAAAACAATTCAATCCTTTAGCATGTACAACTACATCTGACTTTAAACTAATTTAAATTGCTAAATAATAAATATCTACTTTATGTCATTCATGCTGAGTACTCAAATAAGTTCTGAATGCAGTTATCAACCATGATTAAACTGCATGTGTTCAATCTCATCAGAGGTAACCCATGATAAGTTTGTTCCTTGTCTGATGCAACATGTTATGCAAGTGAAAAACCATTAACCAAGTATGAGCCGAGTTAATCATCACTACTCTAATGTCAGCCAAGCAGACATATATTATATATCATGCATCTGCATCATACTCTGCTTTGTGTCCTTGTGTGTTAGTGTTGATTGGTCTTCATTCACCTTTTCCAGTTTGGATCTTCTTGGAGTTCTTATGGATGAATTGAATCTTTATTGTTCTGCTAACTTCGGATGTCTCAGGCAAGTTCAGCTCATGTCCGCTTGATTATTTTTATCAAAGTATTTGCAACTTACTATATGTGATATCACCTGCATCAAAGCAAAATATATGTTATGAATAATATGATATGGAACTTGTTGATCGACTGATGGAGCAGTCGGTGAACTATTATGGCTGGTAGTTCGAACCCTTGTTGGGAGGCTGTCAAGCCATTGGAAGCGGGTTCGACTACACGGGATATCACCCTAGGATTAATAACAATTGCCTTCTTGGGTTCAAGCGTCGTAGCGACAGCGTTGACCACACGACCTGTATGGGCGAGGCTGAGCTGGAGAAATACCACCTTATAAGGCATGTCACCCAGGGATGACAGTTTGGGAGTGGCCTATTTGGCGACCAACTGTCGCAGTTTGGGAGTGGCCTATTTGGCGACCAACTGCAAGAGGGCTCTACTGTAGCCATGTTATGGACGGGTAGCTGGTTCTGCCAGCTGCGATGCGAGGCATGTCAAACAAGGGGGGTGAAACAGCTTTGTGATCCAAAGTCTGGTAGTGAGTGCAAGGCACGGTCACCCGGATTGCGGTTCATCTGTGGGTAAAGTAACGCACCTCTGCAGAGTGTAATAAATTGTGGCATTGTCACTCCCTGTTCCGGGAAGGAGCTGCGAACGTGGCGAGAAAGGAATCCACAGGGGATTCTAACAGCTCGTGAGGCAAGAAGATCATAGATTTCATAAATAAAACTTGACCTTTCTCAGAAATGTTTTCGAAAATCATTGAACTTCTGGACCATTGGTCCTAGTAGATGATAGTGCATCAAACACCTTTATCTGGACTTGTTGAGTACCTCCGTGTACTCATACGTAAATTCCTCCCCCTGCTTAGGTTGTGAGCCGTACCTAGAGACTGGAAGTCGAGGAGTTCGAGGAGCCGGCAACCGCTAAAGGAGAAGGAGCCGTCAACTATTACTTCGACTTCAATGAAGATTGTAGCATCTAGGTCATTGTTCTTGTAAATGCTTGTAAGAGATGAGTTGTAATTTGATTTGTAAAAGTAATTCAAATGTTTATTTATCGAATCCACTGCCGTGCTTCTGTTATGCTACTCTGATGGGCGAGATGTTGGTAAAGTGATGCTTTACTCATGTCGAGCCAACGACGTGCACTTGCTACACAGGTGGTGGCAGGTGTGGGTCGCTACAGTCTCGGGTGGTCAAATGGCCTGAGTGCGATGCATTACTGTGTCGAGAGGGTGAGCAGGGCTACGTAGAACGAGGCAAAGCAACGGTGCGACTGGGCATGCATGCATGCATCGAGGGGCCAGGGCGAGCAGGCTACGTGGAATGCAGTTGCTTCATGTCTTGTCCCTTTTTTTTTGAACTTCTGCATGTCTTGTCAATGGAGTGTGAAGAAACACACAAAATCAGAAGCGCATAGGCTTGTTCCATGCACCGTGTCGTTTTGTACCGTTGGATTAGCATATACGGCTGAGATCAAATGGACAGTCCGATCCAAACCACACCGCTCCAGCCAATCAACGCTTCCGATGCGCGAGCCAATCAGATTGTAGATCAGCCATCCACGCGGATCGGCGCGTCACGCACAACGATCTCAACCGTCCACGCACAGCTATCAACGGCCCGGAAGGGTGCGGGGTTTCAGACGGGGTTTCCGGGGTTTAGAGGGGTTTTGAGATTGTTTCAGTGATTAGGGTTGAGCATAACTAATTAAAAAAATCAAAAAATACGCCGCTTGCGCACATAGTATTGTTATGTTGTACAGCAACGAGAGAAAAATATAAATATGGTTTACATACATTTTTACGAAAAATCCAAAAATCAAGTGAGAGACCTCGAACACGTTCAAATGAGCATAACTAATTCAAAAAAATCAAACAAATACAAAACATAGTCTTCTTATGTCATATAGTAACGAGAAAAAATATAAACATGGTTTACAAGCGTTTACACAAAAATGCCTTCACTCATATGTGATTCCTCGAACAATGTAGTATGGACTTCAAGGTTGAGAGGAGAGGGTTTCAGTGACTAGGGTTGAGCATAACTAATTCAAAAAAAATAAAAAAAATACGCCGCTTGCGCACATAGTCTTGTTATGTTGTACAACAACGAGAGAAAAATATAAATATGGTTTACATACATTTTTACGAAAAATCCAAAAATCAAGTGAGAGACCTCGAACACGATTCAAATGAGCATAACTAATTCAAAAAAAATAAAAAAAATACAAATCCGGCGCACATAGTCTTCTTATGTCATATAGTAACGAGAAAAAATATAAACATGGTTTACAGGCGTTTACACAAAAATACCTTCACTCATATATGATTCCTCGAACAATGTAGTATGGACTTAAGGGTTGAGAGGAGAGGGTTTCGGTGACTAGGGTTGAGCATATCTAATTCAAAAAAAATCAAAAAAAATACAAACTCGGCGCACATAGTCTTCTTATGTCATATAGCAACGAGAGAAAAATATAAACATGTTTTTTACTTATTTTTATATATGGTTTTCTACTAAACCACGTTTTTCAAAAAAATAAATAAAATAATGGAAGATTAGTTCAATAAATAGTGAGACTTCAGATTTACACTATATAGATAGAATAGATGTCTAGGAAAATTATTTGGCTGATTTAGACAAGGTGCAAAAAAAACTTGCTTAGAAATGGGGTCGTTTACCCTACCTTTGGAGGACATTTGAGACACACTTTTGATGACTATGAGCTTAACTTAGCAAAAGGGCTCGGATTGATCAGCTAACATACATATTTGAGTTCAGATAGCATTGAAACATCATTACCCCAGCCCCAATTTGAATTCCAGCCGAAATTTGAATTTTATTTCAAAATTGAATTTGTGTCTAAAAACAATGACCAAACAAGTTTGAATTGAAATATGGGGATACAATGACCAACCCCAATTAACAAATATTTTTACATGATACAAATCAAATCAAAGTGCATTATTACACCACAAGTGTTTTCACGAATCTGCCTCAAATGTTTCACTTCTTCCTACCTCTCGATTTATTCTGCGTCGTCATTTTTGATTTTATGCCGAGAAGTTCACTCATGCTCTTGCTTTTCTTTGCATCTTCCATGTTAGGTGTACCCACAACACTTCTTGTTCTTCTTCTCACGGGTTCAGCTTGCACCTCAGCATCCAGAATAGGTTCAGTTTGCATTTCATCGGTCAGAACAGGCACTTCAGCATCCAGAATAGGTTCAGGTTGCACTTAGCATCCAGAACAGGTTCAGGTTGCACTTCTTCATCCAGGACAGGTTCAGTTTGCATGTCAAAATGCAGAACAGGTTCAGTTTGCACTTCATCGGATAGAACAAGTTCAGTTTGCACTGTTTCATCGCAACTGAACCTAATATGTACACTTCTTCTTTTTCTACATTCGCCAACTCTTCTCTTCTTTGTTGGCCAGCAATCTTCAACAACAAGGGGCTGAGCAGCAGGTTTTCGTTTTCTATGCCGAAATAAAGCATGTCATTTGGTTACAAAATGAAAAAACAACAAAAACAATTAGAACACAAACATCAACTTACCTTGGCCTTTCAGGAGTGTAACGGCATTTGGTAGATCCAGCTCAGTGCCCAAGTTCCTGGCAAAGCTTGCATCTATTTTTGTTACCTTTTTGGGACCTTTTTGGCTTGTCATCATTTTTTGCTTTCTTACTACTCCCACCTTTCTCAAACCATGGCTTGAATCTACTCTGTTTTGGCCTGCCAGCCTTTCTTCTTGTTAGAGGAGGACACAAGGTAAATTCAATATCCACTTCAGGCCACTGAGACTAGTCTGTAAGTGGTGGAATTGGTGTTGCATATGCAGCCCTGAATCTTCCTACTGAGTAATATTCATGCAAATATGGGTGCATATTTAACTTCGGTTTAGAGGCCAAGAAAAGTATGGCATGCTCACATGGCTTCCCAGTGTGTTGCCACTCGAGGCAAGTGCATTCATGCAATTCAGTGTCCACAACATGCCTCCTGCCAGTTTTTGTATCTCTAACTTCAGCACCCCACAATGAAGATTTTTCAACAACCAAATGTGCAAGATTTCTGCTCCTATTGACAACCTGTTGTACCACTTCCGGCAGCTTATCCCCTTGCAAAAAATCACCAATCCTTCTTCTCAATTCCCACAAGCGCATGATCATGATCCTGATCTGGTCAACCATGTCATGCACAGGCAAGTCTTTTAACCCCTTCACCTTGTTGTTAAAACTTTCTGCCAAGTTATTGTTGATATGATCACACTTGATTGCAGTATTAAATTCTGACCTATACCACAATAGAGAATGGTAGGTTTTCAGCCAAGTACCAAAATCATTCTCACTGCATGCTGCCATTATCTTACCTAGATGATATGAATGTGTCTGGGTAGTGTAAGATCTTGCCGCCGGCCACATGCGCCCAAATTCTTCCCCTCTGAATTTTTTGAACAAATTCATCCACATATGGCCGAAGCACTCTCTCTGCTCAGCATGAGGAAACACAGTCTTCACTGCATTTTCTAACCCTTTACATGCATCGCCACCCCCGTGCTCGCGCTCGCCCGACGCCGGATCGAGGTCAGCCCCTCTCCGACGCCGACGCCGTGCTCAGCGCCGCCGCCCCCTCTTCTGGTGAGACTCTGACCACTCCGGTGCCCTCCATCTCCTCCCTCTTCTTCTTGTTCGCCTTCCTCGAGCGCCACCTGCACCATCCGCCGCCGTGGGAGATCGTCGCCGGAGCATCTCCGGTGGTCAAAACCAAGCGGCGCCGCCACCAATCTCCGGGAGATTCTTGCCGGAGCATCTTCAATTTCCCTGCTTATTGAAGTATATTTTGATAATTTGATGATTATTGATGTTGATGAATTGATGATTATTGAAGTATATTTTGTATAATTTGAAGTATATTGTTTGTATAACTTTTGACTAGCCAGCTACAATGGAAACAAATATAAATTATTGTGACTTATTTGTCACTTAACCAAATATCTAGCAACATTTCCAAATATTTGTAATAGTTTTTGTGGTATATTGTTTCAATGCATTATCAAAAAATGATTGGAAAACAATAGTGGTATGCATTTTGAAGTATGATTGGAAAACTATAGTGGTATACATTTTGAAGTAATATAAAATATCTTGAACTCATTTTCAAAATGGAATAAGTTATGAAAACCATTTTATGTTTTAAAGTATGATAATTCATTTAAATAAATTCTAGGACTAAGTAATTGATTTGTAGTAATTTTTAGTAATTGATTTGTAGTGGATATATTGTGACTTAATAGATTTGTTGTAATTTTTAAATTACAAAGTATTGATGATAACAATTGAGTAAAAAAAATAGAATATTGCAAAGTATTGATGATAACAATTGAGCAAATATTTTAGGGTATTTTTAGTTGCATAGAATATTGCTATGTTCAAAAATAGAGTAAAAAAAAATAGAGTACAAGTTTTTTGCATTTTTAGTTGCATAGAATATTGCTATGTTCAAAAATAGAGTACAAGTTTTTTTTGCATTTTTAGTTGCATAGAATATTGCTATGTTCAAAAATAGAGTACAATTTTAGTTGCATAGAATATTGCATTTTTAGTTGTGTATTTTAGTGCAAATATTGCTATGTTCAAATATTGATAGAGATAGAGATAATATTATGCATTTTGAAATAATATTGTGTGCATTTTCAGAAACTATGGATCCACCTAGTCCAACCCGCAGAGACCTAATACAGGAAGAAATTCTCGAGAATATAATCCACGACGCCCCAGATGTTGATCCAGCCGAATCTCCATCGTCGTATCTGAACCGCTCCAGGGATGGAATGGAGGTCGACCGAAGTGAGGATGAAGTCGACGGCTCCGATGATGGAGAAGGCGATAGCTCCGATGATGGAGAAGCCAATGGACCCTTAATGAAGTCCGGCGAGGTAGATATGAAGTTCGGCGATCAGTAGATGCATTACTTGAGTTGTATATATATAAATTGACGAATGTTTCTTCTCTTAGGCCTCCACATCGAGCAAATCTTCCAAACGAGGCCCGACCAAAATGTTGGCCCCATCTACGCATTATACATTTGAGGTCATAGCCCCTACGGGCGAACCGAAGGAACCCAAGAAGTCTGCCGATGTATTTAGAAAACAATGCGGAGTTCTGGTTAGGGATCACGTCCCGATCACCGTTCGAGACTGGAATAAGCGCAAAGGGGCGAACGATAGTGAGTATGTCGCCGAAAGGTACAAAGAGGGTCTTTGGAATGACCTCATGTCACATTTCACCCTGCCAGAATTTGAGGATCCTGCCGACACTGCAAAATTGAGGAAGAAAGTCATGAAGTGGACTCTTACGAAGATGGCCGAACTATTCCGGGTGTGGAAGAAAAATTATGGCAATAATATCTGAAGAAAAAGACTGCTCCAGTATTTGAAGGCTATCTAGCGAAGCAGGCGAATCACTGGAACGCATTTAAGGAGTACAAGGAGTCACAAAATGCCAAGGCGATCTCAGTAAGGAACAAGAAAAATGCTGACAAGAAAAAATATCACCATAAATTGGGGCCAGGGGGCTACGAGACTGCCATGCCAAAGTGGGATAAAAAAGAGCAAGAGCTGCTTGCGAAAGGGATCCAACCAGAATGGATGCGCGACGAATGGGAATTGAGGGCAAGAAATTGGTTCCTTGCGCATGGCGGTTCATACGACGAAACAACAGGGAACCTTATTTGCAGTGACGGGATTAGGGTACCCAAGGAAAATTGGCTTAAAGTGGTGAAAGAAATTAAAGAGGGGAAGTTAAAGTTCCGTCCCGATAGAGAGAAAGACTTGCTGACACTGGTCCTCGGGAATGATGAAAAAGGAGGACGAACACGAGGCTTTGGCCCTTCCGTCCCGTGGTGGCTTGGGTTTGCCAAAGACGTAGAAACTTACAGAAGCCGAGCGAGAGCAAAGCAGCGACAGCAGGAGGAGGAGGGAGACAAGTTCAACCAGTTGCTTGCCAGAATTAACCACCAGCAGCAGCAGATTGACGAACTTAGAGGAGTAGTGCGCCCGCAAGATCCTGTACTCGATATTACCACCGGTCCATCTCACCGGAAATGCAGCGTGGGTGACTCGGAGGTCCCGGCTGACGATGCACGGCGGATGATAGATGGCGGTCCCGGCTACCCCGTGGATGGAATCAAGGATGCAATATCTTGTGAGCTCCATCAGAAATTGAAGAACATATCCATGAAGGTGGCGGTCGGATATGCTTTACCTTGTCCACCTGACGCACGCTGGCAAGACCGTGAGATTCCAGCTGGCTATGCTAGAGTCGTGGTGGATGAAATCGTATCGGGGTCTCATGCTATGGAGCTTGACATCCCTGGACCTGGAGATGAGAGGACACTCGGAGAAGTTGTGGGTGATATCATTCTATGCGACAAGAACTACATCAAGTTTCCAGGGTCGACGCCAAGGACAACACCGCCTCCGAGTCGTCGCAGGTCACCTACACCTCCATCACCTCCAAGAAGCACACCCCATGACTATGACCACCACAGCGCGAGTCCATCTCGATCTCCGCCGCCGGACTTGGGTCGGCCGTCTTCGCCGCCGCCTTTGCCCGCTAAGGACAATAAGCGGAAGCGTGCTCCGTCGATGAGTACTAACCGATGCAGCAGCCCAAAACGACAAATGTCGCCCCTCCCAAGAGTACCTCATAAGAATCTTCCCATCAGAGCTTACGATCTTACTGACGAGCAAACCGCAGCGATCGCAACGGCCGAAAAAGATGCGCATTTTGCAAAGATGAAACCCAGGCCCGCCCCGGTATACACCGAGAATCAAAAAGCGTGGGCACGTGATTTTCTGAACACAAAATCGCAATATGAGTTGCACCATAAGCCAGATGACTATCTACGCACACTTCGGAAGCAAGTGGACAAGAGCAAATCAAGTAAAAGTGCAAGCGGGAGCAAATCAGGTAAAAGTGCAAGCGAGAACAGAAGGGACGTTCCCCATCCCTCAAGGTGTTATCCGAAAACGTTCCCCAGGTGCTGCAGCAGGATATGGAAGAAGCTGCGAAGTTGGCGGCCGCTATGGGTGTGACTGTTGCAGAATTGCTAGGTTCCCAAGACGACAAGTTACCCAAGGCTGATGTTGTCCCTACATATGTCCCAGGGAAGCCTTTGGTCAGCAATGATAAGTTGGAACAACTGCCAACACATATGCGGAATTTGCATGACTGGTACTTGAGTGTGGTAGGGGGGCAGAACAATGATCGTGGCGAAAGTCCCACATGAGTACTTCTTCCGCCCCGAAGAGGTCCATGTTGACTTTTCAGAAATCTTCCAGTTATACAATTTCGACGCCCTCGACAAAACTCTCATGAGTTGCTATTGTCTGTAAGTTGTTGAATTGATTGTCTACATATAAGTTGTTCAGTTTTTCAGTTGTTCAGTTCATTGCATGTAATTATCCTCATTATATCCTTTTGTACTATTATGCAGAATGAAGATCCGGAAATGTAAAAGAAAGATCTATAGTGTTGGGTTCATTGACCCAGATAAAGTAATATATATTCGCTAACGACGAAACCCGACGAGACGGCGGATAACCTTCTAAGGTTTCTAACGGAGCAACATTTCTGTGACCACATACTGTTTCCTTACAACTTACAGTGAGGGTCTTACTCTGTTGTACACATTCACTTTTGCTTACTCGATGTTAAGTGTAATTGATGAGTTACTGACGTATATATAAACGTGTGCAGGTTCCACTGGATTCTGCTAGACATTCAAGTTGATAAGGGAATAGTTGAAGTCATGGACCCATTAAAGAGACACCTGGAAGAGTTCCGCGACATGCAGGACATGCTCCAGAGGTAATTTTCGTGCTATATCGGTCTCTTTCGTTGATTTCATGAGATATCAGGTAATGAATAACTCATTCATTAATTCATTTTCTTTGTCGGGCAGGGTTTGGAACCTGTTCAGGAGTCAGGTGACGGGTTCCTTTAGTGAGAAGCTGACGTTTACTCCAGTCACGGTAAGTAGTACGAGATATGTCCGCGCATCTCTTTAATTCTAGTTTCAATACAATTATGATGCTAGATTATTATTTTGATTGAATTTTATTCTCGTAAAGTGCGCGAGGCAGCCACCGGGGACGAATCTATGTGGATACTATGTTTGCGAGTTGATTCGCACGTTTACCACTGAGCACAATGATTATAGACTCGACGTAAGCAATACATTCACAACATTATTTATTACCGTCATTTTTTGTTATCATGATTGATATTCATATTGATCTCCTTTTCTTATATAGTTCGAGAGAATGCGGGATCGGCTCCTACCAGAGCAACGCCTACTAGGAATTGCAGAGGAACTGGCGGGATTTTTGATGAAAGAGATGGTAGACGACGCCGGAGAATTTAGTGTGAATAGGCGCTACTGATGATCCCCGGCCGTGTAATCGAATAGACGGGCTCTAGTCCCGGTAATTGTGATCTCCATGTAACTATCAAAATTGTATATATTTGTATATGCTCGATCGTAAGACAAGTTATCTTATATACATGCACGAACGTGTACGGTATGTGGTAGCGTAGAAATACCGCTAAAAGAAAACAATTATCTTTGTATGCTCGAAGAAAGAACATAAAAGAAAACAAATAAACGCTAAACCCTAAAGAAATAAATAAAAGAAAAGAAAACTACCCCTTTAGTCGTGGCCCGTTATACGAGCCGGGACTAAAGGGGTTGCCCCCCAGCGCGCCCCGCAGGCGGCCACGTGGAGGACCTTAGTCCCGGCTGGTAACTGGCCCGGGACTAAAGGTTTCAGGTTTGCCCTTTAGTCCCGCTTATCCTGTCCCGGTTCGCGAACCAGGACTAAAGCCCCTCACGGGCCGGGACAGAAGGCCTTGTCTCCACTAGTGTTGTGACCCATGATTTGTAAATGCTGAGATACTTTTGAACTTTGCAATAAAAAGTTGTGTGCATCAATTGATGCAGAGGCTGGGGCTTCACCCCATTTCAAGGAAAAAAGATTTTTGGTACAACTGTAGCTATATTCCGAAAGGATTACTAGAGTAATCATCAACGAACATAAAATTTAGAACCCGAAAAGATAATCAGTGTAGCGTGACATATTCCTCCCGGCAAACAACGTGTTATAACACATTCTTGAATCTCCCCCAAACTGGAAAAACATTCCACTGTTATGTTGCAAGAAACTGTGAATTGCCTTACCACAAGAAACAAATATCAACATCCATGTTCCCGGCAGTCCATGTTGATCTTCGAGGCCGCCACGTCCACCTCTCATGGCAACGGAGAGAAAACTCTATTCTGGATGGACAAATGTTGCAATGGACAGAGGGTCACAGAGCTCGCGCCCAATCCTATGACGATGGTGCCTAAGCGCGTTATTTCGATGCGCACCATCAAGGAGGTGCTCCAAGGAGCGTGGCTCACTGACTGTGGGCCTAATCTGAGCAGTGTGTCTATGGATGAATTCTTCATTGGGATCCTGTCGTGGAGATTTGACCCGATGGTGGAGGACACCATGATAGCATCTCCACTCGCGGCGCCCAAACGGCCGCCCAAAACCCTTTGGAGCGCGTCGGACACATTTTCTCTCCCACTCGCGCCGCCCAAACGCGTTTTCGGTCCGGCGCGGCCCAGTTTTGTGTCCGGCACGACCAGCCCACGCCCTCAACTTGGGGAGGCTTCGGGCGGCCCCGGACGGAACGAAACGCGACGCCACGTCTGCCTCTGACGCACGGGCCACGTCTGTCAGTGAGACGGCAATCGCAATAAATACCGGCTTCCCCCAATTTCTCCCCCAAATCCCATTTCTCCCGCCATCTCTCCCGCCAAAAGAAAAACCCCGGCGTCGCGCCGGCTCGGTTTCCATGGCGCCGCCATCCATGCCCAAGGTGCCCAAGGAGAAGGGGAAGGCAGCGAGGACGAAGGCGAGGACGAGGACGAGGACGAAGGCGAGGACGAGGACGAAGGCGAAGGCAGCGAGGACAAAAAAACTCGATTGAGCCGACTTTGGGCGCCGCGAGTGGGGAGCGAGGGCGCCCAAAGGCGAATGGCAGTCCGGACGGCGCCCAAAGGGCCTGTCCGGAAGGCGTTTGGGCGGCCGTTTGGGCGCCGCGAGTGGAGATGCTCTGATATGGAGGTGGGAGAGCGATGACCAGTTTTTCGCTCCCTTGGCCTATATTTCCTTCTTTGCCGGGAGCATCAGGGCAGAAGGTGCAGCAGGTATGGCGATCACGGGCTCCCTACAATTGCTGCTTCTTCGTGTGGCTAGTTTCGCGAAAGCGATGCTAGACCGCGGATCGCCTTCAGAGGGCGAGGCCTCCCTCAGGAGCCCGAAACTCTCCAACATCTTTTGGTGGGCTATGTATTTTCTCGCGAGGTATGGACCAACATTCCAACTCATTGGAGATGCTGGATTGGATACATGCGCGAGACAATCCTATGATGACCTGGTGGTCAGAGGAGACGACCTCCAACGTGGACATGAGGGATATTTGTACGGCCATCGCCCGAAATGACGTTTTATTTAACCGGGTTTCGTCGTCCACGCAGGTGGTCGTTAAGAGATTAGAGAGGAGTTGCCATTTTCGTGGTGAGGTGGGTTTGGGTTTTCTTCGCTAGGGCCGGAGTGGTGGATTGGAGGCGAGTAGTCGCCTGAATTTTCTTGGGGAGCTGCTTCCCTGTTGCAGCACAGATAGTCGCTTGACGGCATTGTAAACCTTGCCTCTTGTCATTTCTTAATATGATATGAGATATACCATTCAAGGTGTATTCTAGACAAAAACATCAATATAAAGTTGGCACCGCTTAACTAACATACATAAATAATTAAATATAAACACATGAAAACGAGAAACCGTTTAACCTAAAATTTCATTGTTCATTCTTTGGCCACAACCTCATCGATACCTCTCGAGGTTTACATCTCCGGACAACGCCTGCGAAGCGGTTCACCCTAGCTATCGTTGTCTAAGCCGGTGCAACACACAATGTTGGGTTTGAAGCAGAAGATGCAAACAATGGATGGGGTGGTAAACTGCACCTCATGTATATACCCTAGTTTTCGGAAAATCTCACGCTCTTCACTCTATGTTGTGCCTTGAAGCCAACCTCGACGATGTTGAGAAATGGAAAAACTTTGGTTCCATTTAGGCTAAAACAAAAGTTCGTCCTCGGCAGTAAAATATTTGGTGCCTACTTACCTTCACAACATGAAAAATGAGAGTAGAGGATTGTCGCCAAAACACTGGAATTCCACACGCAAGGATGGGGTCAGGATTTGTCCTATGTTAACCTATTATGTCTATATATGTAGGGTCCATGGGTTTCCTTGTATCATCGAGTAACGATTTTTGGAGCGGAAACCAAAAATGGAAACCGAGCTCCATAGGGGCCTTTATTTTGAAATTTTTCAAATCCTATTTTGAATTTTAAAAAAAAACTGAAATAAATCCTAGGTGTAAACATTATTATATTCTACCACCATGCAAAATCTCATATCAAAATATTTCATAAGTAGCTCTACCTCATATTTCAAAAATAATATTTTGAAGTTTCAAAAAATTCAAAAAATCCTAGGTGTATTTTTTTTGTATTCTACCAACGAGCTCCATGGAGTTCTTTTTGGAGGTATTATATAAGTAAGTAGTCCTAAAGATTTTGCCTTTACTTTGTTGTAGAACTCCTTATTTAATAGTTTGAGGCAAAGATTTTGCCCCCATTTCAAAAAAAAAGTCCTAAGGTAATACATTGATTTCGTGCTAATTCATCAACATGAAATTTTTTTTTATAAAGTCACCAACATGACATGCATCTTCGATCGATTGGGATCCAGTTCCATGCCATGAGCTGGTTCGATCAGTCGGCTGGAATGAATGGGACGATCGAACAGGTGAGACAGATGTATGCATATACAATGCCCTTGGAGGATTCACGCACGCAGCACGCATGTGGATTTTGTGGAGCAGCTTGAGCCTAGAGAGATAAGATCAATTTTCCACTACACATAAAAAACAAGCGGCAAGCTAAGCCGACGCTGAAATGAACATGATGACGCGGTGGGCGTTCTTGGCTTCTTCTTCTTCCATTCTTGGCGCCGCCGAAGCTCCCAGCTCCTCTGTTCCCTCGGCCACGACCAGGAGAGCACTCCTCATCTTCTCCACTTCACCCTTCACGCTCGCCGCCGTCGCCGCAGCAGCTCAGCCCTCCTCCACTCCCTACTCCCAGTCGAGGACCCTGCAGCTCGGCCTCGACACCAACGGGTGGGTTACCTTCCATCGATCGTCTGCTGCTATTCATGCCAATTCGGATTAGCAATTCCCATTGTCATGTGACCCATGTATATATGCAGGAAGATCAGGACATGCCCTTCCACCAATCCGGGCTGCGTGTGCACCAACCCCACCGTCGGCGCCTCCTCCTCCGTCGCCTCCCCGCTCGTCATCCCAGACGACACCTCCGCCGACGCTGCAGTTCAAGTACCAAAATTTTCATTCACCTAGCTACTCCATGTCTCCATCGACAAAAAATCAACTGATTCCCGATTCACTGCATGGCAGTCGTTGCGGCAGGCCATCACCAAGACACAGAAGAATGTCGTCTTCAAAGTTGACCAGCAGACACCTCAAGGTACTTTCATCTGGGATCCCTGTCTACACTTAACGACTGAGATTTCTTCCTTTCTTTTTTCAAACAGACTATGAAATGTGTCACGTGTTCTTTTCCACTAGGTTAAACTCACACATCTATTTACAAACTCGATTTGGATGAAAAGAAATATCACTGAAACCACTAGGGATTAGCATATAAAATTATAAATTCCGGTTCAATCGCTCAACAACTAGCTGCAGTCAAGACAGTAAGGATCGCCGATTTCTATTGTACAACTTAAAAATCTAAATTTATTGATGGAATATTATACAATTCTAGTCAGTAGGATCAACGATTTTACCCGTTATGATCATACGATTTTCGATCTTCACATAGATGTTTTGATCCGATTCTGACTACCTTGGCTGTAACCATGCGTGCAACCCATTGAGTACAAAAGGAAGCTATAGTAGTATCTCAGTATGCTCTGAGTGCCTTCATCTGCATATGAGAATGTATGCAGGCCACTACATCCAGGCGGAGGTAGATGGCGGCTTTGGCCGGGACGTGATGGAGTACCTGGTCAGGAAGGACGCCGGCGTGGTGGCCTACCGCTGCGTCGCCACCAAGGTCACCTTCCTCTACCCCTTCACCACCGCCATCGGTGACTCGCGGGGACAGGAGCAGAGGATCGCCGCCATCGCACAGGAACTCGGGTGGTACGCGCCAGACATATCATCCTCCATCGACTTCGACGATGTTTCGACCTGATTTAGCTTGAGATACCAAGATGCATTGTTGCAGGATAAAAAAACATGCAGAAAGATTTATGGATAACCTGTCGTCCGATATAGCATAGATATGTATGTATAAACATACTGTAGCTGTCAATTTGTGTTTGCAAAACAACAAACATTATAGAAATTTCGCAGATAATAAGTAAGAATTTTGTGCAAACTTTTGCCTATTTGTCAATGGCGCCTTCTGTGTGTCTCTTGTTAGAAAAAAACACTTCTTTTCTCCGAAGAAACTTTTGACCAAAGAAAACGGATACTCGAGAGGCATATAAGGGCCGGGGAATCTGCATGTGCTTGGACTTCAGCATTTTCCGGTTACGTGCTGATCGGGCTTTCGAGTTCTCTAGGAAGATGATGCAGGAGGCAGACGATATAATAGGGAACTTGCTGGAGGAGGTGGTGAGTCTGGCGGAGGAATCTTCTGCCCAAGTAAGTGTTTTCACAGGCATTGCACTTTCAGGTTCTTGTCCTTTTGATGAAGTTATATACTTGCATTTTTTCCACAAGGGAATCAAAAATACTATCTTCGTGCTTTGCTACTTGTTTTAAATTAATTATTTCTTACAAGCCTAACTAAATAATCAAGGTCAGGACCAGCACTAAAAAAAACTGGACATGCATGATGCAACTGTACTGTAGACTATGCAATATGGCTTCAGCGAATACAGGTTGTCCCACCAACGTGTATTTGAAACTTCACTGCAGTCTCTGAGTTAATGGTTGTTCTTTCGATCTTGGTTATATTTGACGTGAGCTCTCGACATGGCACAACTTGCATTAGCATTACTGTCACCCACAATAGATTTGGTGCGCGTTTAGAATTCCTGGGACTGAAGAATCATTCATTTGTTAAAATTGCAGCAGGAGCAGATATAAGAGAAACTGAAGTTAACAACCAAGTGATGTCTCAGTTCATCAGCAGTAACCAAAACAGGAGTATGGATCGTTCACATGAACAAAGGAGGTGCCTCCCACTTGCTCTTGGGATAGGCTCACCTCTATGCATGTGGATGTGGCCATGCAGGGGCGGATCCAGGATTTGGGCATAAGGGGGGCGAACCAACGATCACAGATGTTGACCATAAAAAATGAAGTCTCACATCGTACGCATCTTTTTTGCAAGAAAAATACATGTTTGCTAATTTTGAAATTTCCACAGACGAACATAATGAAACATGTTTAAGAACAATCAATTTAAATTGGGCTATACAGTTACATACAAGATCGTGTGAGTTAATATCTTACGGGATGGTTAGACCTAGGTTATATTTGAATTTTAAGCGTAGAATGGATCGTTCTTGATGCACGTGAATTGGAAAAATCAATATATAATGTTCTTCTCTTCATTTTTATCTAAAATAGTATAGCTAAACTAAACCGAAAATATAGATATCCATATCTCATCTAAGCACATGTATCTACTATTATTAAATAATGTATTAAAGATTATCACATTCAAATCAGGTTAGTAGTACGTGTATACCTTGAGAGATAATCTGGTGATACGTAGACTGTATATGGGCAGCGCCGCGGGGCGGCAAGCCGGCAACATGGTCATCGAGGCATCGGTGATTGCCGGAGTATAGACACGGAGGAGGAGCCAACAAAGTTATGTGGCAGAGGTTTTTCGGTGGTGGCTGACGGCGATGCCAGAGCACAGGCGAGCGGCGGCGGCGATAGGTCAACTCGTTCGGATTGGAAACTGATCGTGTAGAGTGCTCGTCCAATCCAATAGTATCACGCATGAGTACGTAACTTGTATAGGGTAAATTCAGACGGTGTGGGCAGTTGGGCATTCTACTTCGTGAGCTTGTTGGGCTTGGCCCATGCGGTAGTGAGGCATGCATTCTAATGGTCGTAAATTAGAGTTACGATTAGCAAAAATCCTACCGAATTAGTATTGGCCCCTGTCGTAGTTACTTGGGGGTGGCCGATGGTTGGCGGGGGCCAGGCCCCCGCTCGCCCCTCCCTGGATCCGCCACTTCCATGGCATCGGCAAGCTTGATGAAGTAGCCATCCACCTTGCCGAGCCTCGCCCTCACCCGGTTGGCAAGCTCAAGATAACACTTGTCGACAGTAGGGCCACAGAGTGGAAGAAGGAGATCAGCTCCTCTTGCCGAAGATGCTGTTGTATTACTTGTTTAGGTTCAGAACGGGTTGCTTGCTTTGCCGGGCTAGATGTAAGGTAAACCCCTCTTAATACCCCGGCTCAAATGGTCAGTGAAATACCCTGTGTTAACAGAGCAAAAGATAACTCAGTACAGATAAAACTGCAGCAGGACAGGGGTCACTGAAGAGAGCTCGGTATCAGGAAGAATGGATTTGTGAGGGTTGTAAACTTGCGAGTTCCACAGCGTATGCCGAATTGTCCATGGCAGTATTCAATTTGCATCCAGAGACATAGCACCGTTGTAATTTTTAGAGAAAATAACATAGTGTACCTTCGTGCACCGTCCCTCCCACGTATTATTGGCTAGACTCGGCCAACGTGATTCTTCTCCCAAAGAAAGAGGGAGCCGAGTGCATTTCGGACTTCCGCTCTACTAGCTTGATCCACGCCATCGCTAAAATGTTGCTAAGATGTTGGCTACCCGGCTTGCGCCCCCTCACATGAACACGTTGATATCCCCCATTCAAAGCGCCTTCATAAAAAAATAGAAGCATACATGATAACTTCATGTTCGTACGAAATTTTGGTAGGAGGCTGATACGTCCAAAACGTATCCAATTTTCCGAACACTTTTGCTATTGTTCTTCCTCTAATTTGTGTGATTTGAATGCAACTAACACGGACTAACGCTGTTTTCAGCAGAATTGCCTTGGTGTCTCGTTTTTGTGCAGAAAGTCAAAGTTTTAGGAAAATTCCAGAAAAATTCCAGAAATTCTATTTTTCCAGAAGACCCACGGAGCCAGAAGACGAAGCGAGGAGGGTGCACAGGGGCACCACACGCACCCAGGGCGCGGGTGGGCCCTTGCCGCGCCCAGGGGTGGTGTGGCCCCCCTGTGTGGCCCCCAGCGCTCCCCTTCGGACTACTAAAAGCCTCTGACCTAAAAACTTCGGGGGATCGACGCTTTTTCCAGAAACCTTCCAGAGCTCCGCCGCCATCGAAAACCCTATTTCGGGGATCAGAAACTCCGTTCTGGCACCCTGCCGGGACGGGGAATTGGAGGAGATCATCGCCATCATCATCACCGCCACCTCTCCATCGACCATCCATGACTCCCCCATCCATGTGTGAGTAATTCCCCGCTGTAGGCTGAGGGGATGGTAGGGATTGGATGAGATCATTCATGTAATAGTTGTGAGATTTGTTAGGGCTTGGTGCCTAGTATCCATCGGTAGTACTTTATGTCATTGTTGCAACTTATTATGCTTAATGCTTGTCACTTAGGGCCCGAGTGCCATGATCTCAGATCTGAACATGTTATTGAATCATGAGAATAATTATTGTTTTGGATCATATCTATAAGTTGTATACACACGTCACTGTCCGGAACCCGAGGCCCCAAAGTGACAGAAATTGGGATAACCGGAGGGGATGGTTGCGACGTGAGGATCACATGTGTTCACGGAGTGTTAATGCTTTGCTCCGGTGCTTTATTAAAAGGAGCACCTTAATTACCAGTAGTTTCCCTTGAGGCCCCGCTGCAAACGGGCTGGTAGGACAAAAGATGTTGTGCAAGTTTCTCATTGCGAGCACGTACGACTAAATACGGAACACATGCTTATGATTGATTATTACTTGGATACCTTATTATTATTTATCTGCAATTGCCCTATGTATGACTATTTCATGAATTATCTCATCCATGCAGCGCCCGTTCATCCATCCCTATGCCTACAGTATTTTAATCCTGCTGTCTACTGCAATTATTACTGCTGTCTTTATTTTACTGCTGCTATTATTTCACTACTGCTACTGTCATAAAACTGTTGCTACTGATAAACTGTGTCGAGCAAGTCTACTTCCAGGTGCAGCTGAACTGACAAATCATCTGTCAAGGCTTATAAATATTCTTTGGCTCCCCTTGTGTCGAATCAATAAATTTGGGTTTTACTTCCCTCGAAGACTGTTGCGATCCCCTATACTTGTGGGTCATCAAGACTATTTTCTGGCGCCGTTGCCGGGGAGCATAGCTCTATTTATAAGCTCACCAGGGAGTCATACTGCTCGCTGCAATTCATTCATCATGGGTAAACCTCGTGATGATAAGGTTCGTATATTGCCATCCACTACAAGGAGAGGTACAACTCTGAACACTTCTGCTGCTCTTGATTCACCGTCTGTTATAAGTCAACTTGTCACACCACCACATGCACATGCTTCACGTGCTGCTACTTCTGCTGAATCTGAGAATGTTTCTGATGAATTTGATGATGCTTCTACTGTGCTTGATGAAAGAGGTTCACTAGGTCCTTTTCTAGATGCTACAATTGCTAAATCTAAACAACTTGAAAATACTGAAACACCTAATGAAACTCCTGTTACACCTGCTTATTCACCTGAAACAAGAGAAACTACTAGTGATGATCTTGAGGAAACTTATGTTGAACTTGATGATGACTTTATTGATGAATGCATGAATTGTGATACCTCTAAAGATGTTAATGCTATTAAAAATCTTCTTCAAAGACGTGCTGTCAACTATAAACTTTCTCCTGATGCTAAATTTGCTACATCTCCCATAAATATAAAAGATAAAGATTATGATTTCTCTGTGGACTTGTCTTTTATAACTATTGCTGAGAAAGAACCTTTTCGAGGAACTGAAAATGAAAGTGCTGTAGAACATATGAACACTCTCTCTACTCTGAGTAGTTTGTTTTCTGATGATATTAAGAAACGCAGTTACTTTGTTACTAAAATTTTCCCTTTCTCATTGAAAGATGAAGCTAAAACTTGGTTTAATGATTTATCTCCTGGATCTATTGAGAGCCCGATGGGTTTAGTCAATGCTTTCTTTCAGAAATATTTTCCTGCTAGTGCTCAACATGCTGCTTTACAGAAAATCTTTAACTTTAAGCAAAATGAGGGAGAGAAAATGCCTGAATCTTGGGCAAGGTTTTGTTCTTTACTTAGAGCTCGGCCTGGACATCAACTAGCTAAAAATGAACTTCTTGATATATTTTATAATGGACTAACTGTTGAATCTAGGACATACCTGGATAGTTGTGCTGGTTGTGTTTTCAGGAAAAGAACTCCAGATGAAGCCGAGGAATTATTGGCTAAGATAAGCCAAAATCATGATGATTGGACCCTGCCTGAACCAACTCCGGTACCTACGCCGAGGAAAAGAGGAGTGATTGAATTGAATGATGAAGAAATGAGAGAAGCCAAGAAATCTCTTAAGGAGAAAGGTATTAAATCTGAAGATGTGAAAAATCTTCCACCTATAGAAGAATTGTGTAAGCCAATTCCTCACTCATCTACAGTTGAGGTACACTCTCTCCAACGCTTTGATGATAGAGATATCCCTTATTCTAAACCTCCTGATCAATGCTTAGATGAGTTTGATAATTTCATTGTTAAGCAAAACAATTTCAATTGGAGAATAGAAAATAGCTTCATAAAGAATTCTCATGTCATTAATCATTTGCATGATGTTTTGGAAAGAACTTCTAATGATGTTAAAATACTCATTAAACATTTTCATATGGTTCAAACTCAAATTGAGCAATTGACTAAAGTGCAAAAAGATTTGTTAGGTAATGCTTCTAGAGAAAATGATAAACATGCTTTTGGTATAGCAACTAGAGGTGGTGCTTCCACTCAGGATCCTTTATATCCTGAGGGACATCCTAAAAGAATTGAGCAAGATTCTCAACTAGTTAATGAAACTACTACCCCTTCTAAGAAAAAGAAGAAGAAGAAACATAAACATGTTGAGGAATCTCCTGAACCTATTAAAGACAATGAGCATGTTAATAATCCAAATAGTATATCTATCTCTGATGCTGAAACTGAGAGTGGTAATGAACATGCTAATGATAAAGATAAGAATGATGCTTCTGATAAAGAGGAAAGTGAAGAGGAACCTGAAAAGCATTCTAAAAACAAAAAGTACACTAAAGAAGATTTTCTTGCTAAGAAACATGGTAATGAAAGAGAACCTTGGGTGCAAAAACAAATGCCTTTTCCTACTAAGAAACTTAAATCTAAGGAAGAAGAACATTATAACAAATTTTGTGAATGGATGAAACCTTTGTTTTTGCAAATTCCTTTGACTGATGCTATTAAGTTACCTCCCTATTCAAAGTACATGAAAGATATTGTCTCTAACAAGAGAAAGATTCCTAATGAAGAGATTTCTACCATGCTTGCTAATTATTCTTTCAATGGTAAGGTTCCAAAGAAGCTTGGAGATCCAGGTATACCAACTATTCCTTGCTCAATCAAAAATAACTATGTTAGAACTGCCTTATGTGATTTAGGTGCAGGGGTGAGTGTTATGCCTTTTTCTCTTTACAAGAGACTTTACTTGGAAAAATTGATACCAACTGATATATCTTTGCAAATGGCTGATAAATCTACTGCTGTTCCTGTTGGTATATGTGAAGATGTTCCTGTTCAAGTAACTAATAATTGCTTGATATTAACTGATTTTGTTGTGCTTGAAATGCCTGAAGATGATAATATGTCTATTATTCTTGGAAGACCTTTTCTTAATACTGCAGGGGCTGTTATTGATTGCAACAAAGGGAAAGTGACTTTCCATGTTAATGACAAAGAGCATACTGTTTATTTTCCCAAGAAGCTGGACAAAATATTTGGAGTTAATACAATTACCAATATTAAAAGTATCAAAGTGGGAAGTATTGATTGCCCTATATATGAATCTCATGAAGAACTTCGATATATTATGATTGGATCTATAGCTATACCATTTAAGGTAACATGATTGTTCAATGTGGTTTAACTTTTATGTCATATAAAATGTATTTGGTGGCAAGACTTGATCAACCTTGTTAACAAATATGTTTTACATGCATAAAATTGCTAAACAACATATTTTTCTTTCTCACTTTTGTTTTACCTACTGTTTTGCTACTGTAATTTGCAAAGTTAAGTAATGCTTGGTCTTTATGTAAATTCATTTTGTCTAGTTTTCATTGTTTAAAGTACCCAGAAAATGTCAGAAATAAAAGTTTTCAAAAAATTATGAAAAATATTCTGTAAGTCCTAGTTTTTAAAGAGGAACGTGGGAGTACCAGAGGATGACCAGGGGGACCCACCAGGCCACCACACGCCCCCACGGCGCGGTGGAGGGCAGGCCGCGCCCTGCCCTGGTGTGGGGTCCACCTGGCCCTCCACTCACTCATCTCTCTCCCACTCCTTTCTCTCTCCCGACCATACACACCACCATTGCTCAAACTCGTGTTCTTGCTGCTCTTGCTCGAAATTTTTCGATCTACTTGCTCAGCCCATCTTTGCTGCTGAAATTTGGATCAATTGCTCTCCGGTATGTGACTCCTCCGATTATCCAAATAGAATTTTGTTTAGTTGCTTATATCTTTAGCATTTTGGTACTGTAGGTGACATGTTATTAGAGCTTGCATGCTTGTTCTTGTTTAGATTAACTAGTTTTGATGCATGTTTAGTCCCCTAGTAAGTCTCCCTAGTGTTTCCTTTGATTTAACCACTCCAAAATTATTTTTATGAGGTTTGTTTAAAATTTCAGAAAAGGAAGATGGATGGAAACCAACTTAACTATGAAGAATTGGAAGTATCAGAGGTCATGGGAGTCAACCGTGAAGACTCTGTGTTTCCCTCTATTTATCCATGCCATGAGTTTATGAATGCTGCAGGAATCTTGCAAGATTTCAACACTCTAATCTCTAATGCAGGGTTGGAATACTTTGTGCAGATGAACCACATCAATATGTAAAGCTGACTATGTCGTGGTTCAAAGTTTTAGATTTAGTTGGAATTTGCCTACTCCCATGGTTCATTATAATATCTACAATAAAGCTGTAGATTTGTCCTTCATGATTTTTGTGCAGCTATTAAGGTACCACACTGGGGATCTCATGGAGGATTCGAGGTCAACCAAAGCATTTGCAAGACCTTTACTCAGAGATTTGCCAAGGGAAAGATTTTACAACCGAGGATGGTAAAATTCGAAACATCCAACTCCCATCTATTCGATATTTTGCCCACTACCTTGGCAAATGTGTTTTAGCTAGGAAGAATGCAAGTAAATTATCTGTTTATGACTTGGCTTTTCTTTCTGCTGCCTTAAAACGTGATAGAACTTATAACTTGGGAGCTATGATTGCATTTCGTCTCTCCACTAACCGTGAAAAAGGAGGGGTTTGTGGAGGTCTCATTGCTTCTCGATTATTAGCCATGCATGGTTTAGGACCACATCACTTTGATATTCAGCTCCCCATTGAAAGACTTGATCTTAACTCTATGATTAGCCACCAATTTATTTCCCGCTGGTCCACCATTGATAATCTATCTTATGAATTAGTTTTTGTTAAGAAGACCAGGTGGAGAACTAAAACCTATGAACGCATAGTCTGTTTGCCTGCGCCTCTTTTGTTTAACCTTGATGTCAGGCAAGGATGGTCATTCTCGGAGGGAGACCTGGATGCATATATGGAGGAGCATGGCCTTCATGCGGATAGTGAGGGAGGAGGTCCTGAGGAGGACTTCATTCAGCCCTTTGACACGACGAGCTCCTCATACCAGGATCCTGATTATGATCACGCTAGGTATGATCCACCTGGATGGAGTTCTGGGCCATGTGGATGATTAGTCTCCCACTTAGGCCAAAAGCCTAAGCTTGGGGGGAGGTATGCCGACAAGTTCACTCATTTTATCATATTCATATCATGTCGGTACTTTGTATATCCATGTTTTAGTTTGTTTCTTTTCTTTTGTTTCTTGTGTCCATTTCATTTTCGCAAAACACCAAAAGACCAAAAATATTTCCTTTATTTTCTTGCTTTTGAATTTGTAGTGCTAGTTTACTTTATTTTTCGTTTTGGCTTGTTATTCAAAAATCCAAAAAGATTTTGCTTTGTTTGCTTGTTTCTTTCTATGCTTGCTTTAAATTCGAAAACCCAAAAATATTTGTTGTTCTTCTGCCGTTTTGTATAGTTGTTTCAGGAGTTCGAAAAATTTCCGTGGTTCCACTTGGACTTGGTTATCATTTCACATCATTCAAGCCACACAAGTGAAAAGCAATAATGACGACTTACGACAATTCGGATGTGGTAAAAGGCTGGTATGAACTCTATTTGTTTTTCATTTTTGTAAATATGCCTACTCATGTGAACATGCTTAGCTATCATGGTAGTGGTTATGTTATTTAATGATTACTTAGTAGTTTATGTCTTCTTATGACCAGTACCAAATTGCTAATAGCGAATAACATGTCATATAGATATTTACATGCATTGTTCTATTCGTAAAACGGTATGGCAGGCTGGTATCCTCCTCTGAATAATTCACTTGATTCGACTTGGCACATGCTCACACATGTTATGACTGAAAAATAAAGTCAATTAAGCCTTGATGATCTATTTTGCCTCAGAGTTTTAGTATCATTTTTATGCCTCCGTTAATTTTATTTTGTCGCAAGCATGATTATGACCGTTATCGCTCTCGTGGTTGTCGCTTCCCAGTCTATTGCTAGCCTTCACTTGTACTGAGCGGGAATGCTGCTCGTGCATCCAAATCCTTTAAACCAAGTTATCCCAAAGAGTCCACCAAAAAACTCCTATGCATGGTATTTCAAGCCATTCCAAGTAAATTTGCATGTGCTACCTTTAAAACTTTCAAAATATTTCCCTTTTTGTGTCAATGTTTACTAGCTCATGAGGAATTAGTGTGGTTATTCTTTATTCTATTTGTCAAATGGACTTTTACACCTGGACTAGTGGCATATACATCCGCTTATCCAATAACTTGCAAAAAGAGCTGGCAACGGGGTGCCCAGTCCCAATTAATTACAACTTTAACCAATTAATTCTCTTCACACTTTTGCCCTGATTCATCAGTAAGCAATGACAAACAGTGAAATACCTGAATGTGTGTAAACCAAAGAGAAAGAGGGATGATCTGCCTTGCTGGTAGAAATAACGTCCTTCATGGGAGCCGCTCTTAAAAGTCCGTTTGACAGGTAGAATACTGTTCTCACCCGCTACCATTCGTTGACAATTAACAAACACCTCTCAAAACATTTTTACCTCTGTTTTTAAAATAAAAAGCTCTAGCACGTGTTAATCCCTGCTTCCCTCTGCGAAGGGCCAATCTTTTATTTTTATGTTGAGTCACCATCCTTTCTTTGAGCACCTCTTCGAGAGCATAACTGTCGTTCTTAGTGTAATGTGCTTGTCCCAGGATACGATTAATTGAGGTATAACTATGATACTCTTATCTTTGATATTTTTATATCTAGTCTTCACTTGAACTTCAGAGGTGCCTTGGCATTTATGTTTTGCCCTTCAAACAAAGGCAAGCGAGATACCACTTTGTCATATCTTTTTACGAACATTGCAATTCTTGTGGATAGATATATGCTATGTTATTCATTCTTAGTACTTTGGTATCTTTTCATGATTTGCATAACTACTAGGTGTCATTATTTGCATGGTTCCTATTATGAATTGTCTAAGTAATTGATCATATAGTAGGCATGTATACATCATATGAAGCAAATGTGTTCGTAAAAGTTTCTTTTATCGCACTCAGTTGTTAACTGAATTGCTTGAGGACAAGCAATAAGCTAAGCTTGGGGGGAGTTGATACGTCCAAAACGTATCCACTTTTCCGAACACTTTTGCTATTGTTCTTCCTCTAATTTGTGTGATTTGAATGCAACTAACACGGACTAACGCTGTTTTCAGCAGAATTGCCTTGGTGTCTCGTTTTTGTGCAGAAAGTCAAAGTTTTAGGAAAATTCCAGAAAAATTCCAGAAATTCTATTTTTCCAGAAGACCCACGGAGCCAGAAGACGAAGCGAGGAGGGTGCACAGGGGCACCACACGCACCCAGGGCGCGGGTGGGCCCTTGCCGCGCCCAGGGGTGGTGTGGCCCCCCTGTGTGGCCCCCAGCGCTCCCCTTCGGACTACTAAAAGCCTCTGACCTAAAAACTTCGGGGGATCGACGCTTTTTCCAGAAACCTTCCAGAGCTCCGCCGCCATCGAAAACCCTATTTCGGGGATCAGAAACTCCGTTCTGGCACCCTGCCGGGACGGGGAATTGGAGGAGATCATCGCCATCATCATCACCGCCACCTCTCCATCGACCATCCATGACTCCCCCATCCATGTGTGAGTAATTCCCCCGCTGTAGGCTGAGGGGATGGTAGGGATTGGATGAGATCATTCATGTAATAGTTGTGAGATTTGTTAGGGCTTGGTGCCTAGTATCCATCGGTAGTACTTTATGTCATTGTTGCAACTTATTATGCTTAATGCTTGTCACTTAGGGCCCGAGTGCCATGATCTCAGATCTGAACATGTTATTGAATCATGAGAATAATTATTGTTTTGGATCATATCTATAAGTTGTATACACACGTCACTGTCCGGAACCCGAGGCCCTGTCGGAGAATGACTCCCACGAAACTGGGGCAGTCACACTCGCGAAGAGAGTTCGTGTAAGGGGCTGAACACGACGTCAATCAACCCTCATCCGGCGCGGCGACGCTGCTCGTCGTGCCTGAGGAGGGACATCACGGCAGAGAGAGACACGGCGCGTACCCAGGTTCACGGCCCTCTTGTGGAGGTAAAACCGCTACGTCCTGCCTGTCTGTATTGCTGCTTGTAGAGGTTACAGTACAGCGTGCTTGCCGAGGGCACAGTTGTGGCAATGGCGCGTACAAGGGGAGGGAAACTACTGTCTTCTTCTCCCTTGCGCGCAAGTAGCTAGACCAGGAGTAAAATGTGTTCGATCCCTCTTAGGGTGGTGCACCAGCTCCTTTTATAGGCGCCCCGGGCCTCCTCCCTGTCCTTGTGCAGCGGAGGGGCTACCACATGGCGACAACGGTCGGGAGCACGGTGCACCGCTGCTTGGGCGTCCATGAGCGCGGTCCATGGGCACAAAAGCTGAGGCCGCAGCAGAGAGGCCGCCGTCCATCCAGGACGGCCAGCTGCTGCCGCAGAGGAGGGGGGAGTCCCCACGGTGACGTCGCGTTTGGCGCGTAGCGCCGGCCTGCTCCCTTATCACCAAAGAGGAAAGCTTGGTGGTCTGCGCCGTTGCCCCTGCTTTGTTGACTCCTTTATCACCAAAGTGGGACTGTAGCTCCGTCGTCACCCTGCGCAGAGGCGCGGTCACTCTGCGGCCGCTGCGGAAGCCATGTGCGCTCCGCAGAGCTTGCTTTACAGTGAAGGAACCCTCGCGTGGGCGGGAACGCCCTGTGGAGGATTCTGCGTTGACTTCCCTCAGGGAAAGCTTCCTTGGAGAGGGGGCAGCGGAGTAGAGGCTCCACAGGCCTAGCTGCCTCCTCAGGCCTCCGCGAGGCGATTCTGCCCCGCGGGCTCCCCAGGCTTGCAGACCTGGTCCTTAGCGAGATTCACTCGCCGAGTGTTGAGGGTTATAGAGGCCTGGCCCAGTACACCCTGGTTCTTACTGGGCTGACAGTAGCCCCCGGGCCCATGACGGGCACGACGCGGTCCAGGGGGCGCAGGCGAAGCGTCATGGGCCCAAAGTGTCCGGCCGGCCCGAGACACGTGGCGAGCGGTTGGTGCGTCTCGGCTTCTCCGGAGGAGGTGGGCGTCGTGGCGGGACCCACGACGCCTCGGAAACCGCCCTGAGGTGATATAAAGGCTGCCGCGGCTGTTGGGCAGCAGTTCCGCTGCATTTACGCCTTTCCTTCTTGCATACACCTCCGGTGCTCCACTGCTCCGGCGATTTCCGTTCTTCTCCGAGCTTTTCCGCCGCCCTTCCTTCGCGAGCCATGGGCCCCAAGAAGGGCAAGGCGGCGATGGTGGAGGCCTCCGCTGAAGCGCAGCGGGAGGAGGAGCTTGCGCCGGCTCTCATCGGCACTCGCGTCTCCACAGCGGAGGCGCTGGATAGGCTGAAGGTCCTCGTCGCCGGGAGGAATAATGAGCATGGCGCCAGCGGCGTCAAGGCGGCGCGCTTCGGCAAGCTGGCGGCGGGGTGGTACCCCATTTTCGTCCACACGCTGTTCGCCGGCTTGGTGCCGCCGTTCTCTCCCTTCCTTGCGGAGGTGCTGGCTTTCTATCAGATCCAGCTCCTGCACCTCCACCCGAACTCCATCCTGATTCTCGCCATCTTCGCCTATCTCTGCGAGGCGTATCTGGGAGTGATGCCTTCCGTGGCCTTCTTCCGGAGCTTCTACGCGCTCCGCAACACGGCGCCGGCGAGCGGTCTGGGTGCGTGTCCTTCCGCATCGCAGACGGGATGGGCGCCGTCTACATCCCCATGTCGTGGGATGGCGACAAGGCCGTTACGAGGGTGACGAAGAAGGTGGAGGACTTCCGCCAGAAGTGGGTTCTCGTCGACGCCAAGGAGCGGAATGCCTTCTTCGATGAGCCTGAGGCGCCGCCGCTGAAGAACTCAAATTGGTCCAGCGAGAAGTTCCAGCACCAGAAGATTGCCCACTTGGTCTCGCGCATGAAGCTCGTCCGCGAGGCTGGCCTCACGGGGCAGATGGTCGCTGAGGACTTCGTGAGGCGGCGCATCGCTCCCCTCCAGGCGCACACGAAGCCGGTGTGGATGTACTCCGGCCCGGCAGATCCAATGCGCTTGCACCTCAGCGCCCACGCGCCAGACGACGTCGCCTCCATCTTAGGCACGCTCTTCATCGCCCCGGAGATCCCTGTTCCGGGCACTGAGCACCTGAGGCCCCTCCACCAGCTCACTCCAAAGAAGCGCCTCGCAGTTCTGGAGATGATGCCGACGTTCACGCCAGAGGGCTTGGAGGGAGAAGAGGCGAAGGGGGCTGCGGCGCCTGTGGTGGAGGAAGACTTGTTTGGCGAGTCCTCTGCTGCTTCAGACGCCGAAGCTGACGCCGCCGCGGAGGAGTCAACCCCTCGTCAGGGGAGGCGAGCTCTTCAAAGCAGGCGGCCCCTGAGGAGGAGATCCTGGAGATATCGTCCGATGTGGACGAGGATTTTGTGGTGGCCCCGTCACGACGGGCCACAGAAGAAGAAGACGAAGACGGAGACGATAGCGGCCCGGAGGCCGCGGCGGCGGTGCGAGCCCCGCACCAAGGCCATCCACGACAGGGCCGCCAGAAGCCTGGAGAGCACTCCTCTTAAGAGGAAAGCTGAGGCGGCCCCTGAGGAGCCCAAGCCTGGCGCTCTGCCAACAAGGTGTGGGTGGACACCCGCGCCAAGCCATCTGGGTGAGTACTGTTTCTTCTTGACTCGTTCTTGCTTATCGAGAGTTCTTGCCTTTCTCGAGGATCTCACTGTCTTGATTATCAGGGGTCTGGTTCATGCGAAGCGCCGCCGACTCCGCAAGGCTGCGGACGTGCGGCGCGACGCTACGCCGTTGTTGAGGGGCCTACAGCGCCCCTTGGAGAAGAGACTGAGGAGCCCGTGGTGACAGTCACCACGGGCCCGGCTGTTGACGAGGCCATGAGGCCTGTGGGGGAGACGCCCCTTGAAGAAGCAACTGCCTCGCCACCTCCTGCCGAGAGTCAGATTGAGGAGGCGGTGAAGGCTCCGTCGCCGCCGCGCCCTGATGCTCCACTGGAGCCCCCAGAGACACCCGCCGTGGAGACGGCGGGGACCAGCACACAGGCGCCGGGAGGCGCCGACGCGAGATGGAGGAGGGAACTCCTCCGCCGCCCCCTCCAAATTCCGAGCCTGAGGGGGAGGCCACTTCTTCTGAGGCCGCAGCAGGCGAGGCTGCGGTTGAGCCACTGGTGGCTAGGCCTCCCTCGCCAGCCCCCGAGGCCCACGAGGAGGTCGTCGTGGAGAACAACGACGCACAAGACGGTGGGGGCCCGCTCCTGTGGCCCCGTGTTGACCCTGGTCCAAGCACTGTGCTTTCAGCACCAGAGGCTGGCGCTGGGGTGGAGGACGCTGCGCCACGTGAGGGCTCTTGGGCCTTGGTCTTGAGCGACCGGAGCCGGAGCAGCGCGTGCCGCCAAGCTGCCCTCCGTTTGGTGAGGGGCACCCTAGACGGGCTAGAACCCAACTTGCCCTTGAGGAGGCGGAGCTTGGCAGGAGGTACGACGCCCTTGCTGCTGACTGGGCCCGCTTCTTCGAAGTCAGGCGGCGGAGTGGCCCTGACGACCAAGCTCTTCAGGCGCAGCGCGACGAGGCGACGCGGCAGGCCCAGGAGATCCGCGAGAACGCGGAGCGCGAGGCGCAAGAGGCCTTGGCGCCGGTCCAGGCGGAACGCAAGGCGGCTGCAGAGGATCGGGAGGCGGCTGTGGCGGAGCGCCAGGCTGCAGCCTCCGACCGAGCGGCTATCGAGACCTCCCTCGCCGACCAGCGCAAGGAGCTGGCCAGCCGCGAGGAGAAGATAATTTCTGAAGCTGAGGTGGTGAGGAAGTCTCTGGAGCAGCATCGTCTGTCGCTGGAGGCTCGCGAGCAGGCCATGACGACACGCGAAGCTGAGGTGCTCAAGCGTGAGGAGAAACTGGAGCAGGCGGAAACAGACATGAACAGAGAGCGTGAGGCCTTGGAGTCCCGCGAGAGCAGCTTGGCTGAGGCCATGGGCAAGCACGACAAGGAGGTGGAGCGGCACCGGGAGCTTGTGGAGAAGGCCAACCAAAGCTTGCCGAGAAGAAAAAGGAGGCGGAGGCGGAGGCCCTCACCAAGCAAAAAGAGTACCGCACTGCTGTCACACAGGCCGTCTCCCGGGAGTATGCTGGGAAGTTCAAGAAGCAGGAGGACGGCTTCCAGAAAAAGCGCAGAGAGCTCGGCAAGCGCATTCGCCAGCTGGAGGAGTGGAACGCCAACTTGAAATCCTCGCTGAAGCGCGCCAAGGACGCTAATCTCCGCACGGAACAGGCCCTCGAGCGCTCGGAGCAGGACCTCACAGCCCTGATGGCAGACATGCAGGAGCTGAATGCGCAGGTGGCCCCTGTTGTGGAGAGGGTCGAGGAGGCTGAGCAGAGCGCGGTGGCGGCACGGGTCTTGACGCAGCAGCGGGAGCGTATGTTCCGATCTTTGGTGACGCGCGGGAACGCTCTTGCTGCGAAGCTGGGGGTGGATGCTCCTGCCGTCCCCGTCCACGGGAACGCCGACGTCGCCACGTATCTGACCTACTTCGACCAGCTCTTCTCCGTCCTTGAGGGCCCTGTGGCGGAACTCGACGATGTTGTCGACGAGGAGTGCCGCAAGCTCCTGCTGGTGGCGGTCGAGCGCGTCTTCGTCAACCTCAAGCGCCTATATCCATGCTTCGACTTCGAGTCCGTGACCGAGCCCATGGGGATGCTCAGATCGAGACGCGCCTCTTCAACTCGCTGCGGGAGGAGATCAACGACTATGTCAACCGCTTCAAGAGGGTCGCTGAAGAGCCGGCCTCTGGCGAGGAGGAAGACGTCGAGGAGGAAGGCGCGGAGGAAGATGACGCTGAGGAGGATGAGGCCGCCAAGACTTCTGCTTAAGCTGCTCCTGCCACAAGTCGCGCCTGAGGCGCAAGTTATCTTTGTTTAAAGACTTTGTTTCATTTGTGATGGTCTGTAAAACACTTTATTGTGCTGCAATGTGTGTGCCCCTCGACGGGCATTTTATCCCTATTCCATGCCTTTTTCGCTTTACGTCGTCAGGACCCGTCTCTTAGCGCTATGACTCCGCCACTACGGTATGCCAGAGCAATGACTCAGCAAGGCCGGGGGGTGTTTAAGGCTTAGAGAGGTAAGAGCTCTCGAGTCGCGATGCTCGAGGGCTCCCCTTTGACGCTCAAGCAGTCCATGAAATGCGAAGGAGAAAATACCCGCCCGAGGGACGGAAGTTGCTCGTGAGAGGAAAAACACAACGCCTGAGGTGTAAGCGCAGGACTTAGCTTAGCGAGGTTCTGCCTCGTGGAGGGCGTTGATTTCCCTGAAGGTGTGCTTCCCTCTTTGGGTCTGGAGCGTGACTCCACGAGCCTTGGGGGGACTCTTGTTCCCTGTGTAGGTTAGAGGCGGAACCAAAGCAAAACATGGTAGAGAAACTCATGCGCGCTTATAGGTTTCCTCATGGGTGCCTCGCGAGGAGAGTAAGTACCAAAGGTCCTTAGGTGAGGTGGCAGGTTTGGGAGCAAGCCCCTGGGCCAGAGCTCTTTGGTGAGGTAACAGGCGTGAGAGCGTGCTCACGTGTTAGAGCTCGGATCCTTTTGGATTTTGCGGTGCTGCTGGGATGCTCCCGAGGCACAGTCACCGTACTCAGCCCCCGCTCGCGAGGTGCGCAAGGGGAAAGATATGAGCGCGAATGAAAACACAGAGTAATGAGAACTAAAACTCACCCCCAAAATATTACATAGCGGCGCCGCAGCGCAATGTTTCACTAGGAAACGAATTGGTTCGTTACACTTGGGCTTGCCAAGATAAAGTTTCCATGTCGAGGCATGGGGACCACATTCAGTGGCTGAGACTCTTCACGGCCTGCGGCGGCACGTTACAGGAAGAGCTCAGAGGGACTGGCCCTCAGAGAGAGAAGCTTTTGTGAAGCTTGGAGGTGAAGCTGTGCGCTTTCCTCTAGAGACAAAAAATGCCTGGTGTGATAGAGATCACGGGTAGAACTTGCGTAGATGCGCGATGTTCCAAGGGTTCTTGACCGGGATGCCGTCCTCCGTCTCGAGGCGCACCGCACCAGGTCTGGCGACATGCGCGACCCTGTAGGGGCCTTCCCACATGGGCGAGAGCTTGTGGAGACCTTCCCTGGAGAGGATCCTCCTGAGGACAAGGTCGCCTGTCTCGAGAGTGCGCGGACGTATGTGGCGGCTGTGGTAGCGTCGCAGGTCTTGCTGGTACTTTGCCGCTCTGAGGGCGGCTCGGCGGCGCAACCCGTCGAGGAACAGCAGGTCGTCGTTGTGGAGGTCTTCTTGATTGTCCTCATTGAAGGCAAGGACCCTTGCGGACCCGTGCTTGATCTCTGTGGGGAGGACTGCTTCGGCTCCATACACCAGGGCGAATGGCGTCTCACCAGTGGGCTTTGTAGGGTTCGTGCGGATGGACCAGAGCACGGAGGGGAGCTCATCGATCCAGCCCTTGCCATAGCCCTTGAGGCGGTTGAAACTTCTCGTCTTGAGGCCCTTGAGGACCTCAGCATTTGCTCGCTCGGCTTGACCATTGCTCTGTGGGTGAGCTACCGAGGCGAAAGAGCTTGGTGCCGAGGCTCTCGCAGTAAGCCCTGAAGATGCCGCTGGTGAACTGTGAGCCATTGTCGGTGATGATGCGGTTTGGCACACCAAAGCGGCAGACCAGGCCTCTGATGAACTTCACGGCTGCCCTGGCTGGGATGGTGCGCACCGCTTCAACCTCTGCCCATTTGGTGAACTTGTCAACAGCCACGAAGAGGAAGCGGTAGCCCCCTTGCGATCTCGGGAAGGGTCCCAAGATGTCCAGCCCCCAGACCGCGAACGGCCAGGAGAGCGGGATGGTCTGGAGTCCCAGTGCAGGCTGATGGACTTGCTTGGCGTGGAACTGGCATGCATCGCAAGACTGAACGATGGTGACGGCATCTTGAAGCACTTGAGGCCAGTAGAAACCGCTCCTGAAGACCTTGCCGCGAGGGTGCGCGCGCAGGAATGGTGGCCGCACTCTCCACTGTGTATGTCCCTGAGGAGCATGCGTCCTTCCTCAGGAGGCACACACTTGAGGGCAATGCCATTTGGGCGCTTGCGGTATAGGTCTCCCTCAAGGATGTAATAGGATTTCGCTTGTCGAGCGACTCGTTCTGCCTCTGCGTCTTCCTCGGGAAGGACTCCTTTTAGCAAGTAGTCCTTGAGCTCGTCAACCCAGCCTGTTTCTTGGTGCACCATGGTTAGCATCAGACGCTCCCCTGAGGATGGGCCACAGTTGGGTGCGCCACCTGTGGGAGGTGGTGGGAGTACTTCGTCTGTGCTTGTAGCTGGTGCTTGCAGCGGCTGCTTTATGGACGCCTTGGAGAGCCTCTCTTCAAAGACACCTGCGGGCTGGGCCTCCCTTCGCGATGCGCGCTTGGCGATGTCATCTGCTTCCTGGTTCTCCTTGCGCGGGATGTGCATGAGCTCCATGCCCCTGAAGTGCTTCTCGAGCTTGCGGACCTCTTCAAGGTAGGCAGCCATATGGCTGTCTTTAGGGGTGTAGCTCTTGTTGGAGAAGTTGACCAGGAGCTGGGAGTCGCCTTTGATGAGTAGGTGCTTGACACCGAGGGCAATGGCAGCTCTGAGCCCGGCGAGGAGGCCTTCATATTCAGCGATGTTGTTGGAGATCTTGTCCATCGTGAAACACAACTGGACGGCATAGTGGAGCTTGTCGCCTTTAGGCGAGGTCAGGACAACGCCAGCGCCTCCGTTGCGGCAGGAGAAAGCTCCATCGAAGTGCATGGTCCAGTGGCTTGGCGTTGTATCTCCAGGCGGTATAGTTTCTGCTTCAGGAGGCTCTTCAGGAGTTGGGTCTGTCCATTCGGCGACAAAATCTGCCAGTGCTCTTCCTTTGATGACCCTTGTGGTGTCAAAACGCAAGTTGAAAGGCTGCAGCTCGATGTTCCACCCTGCTACGCGATCAGTGGCGTTGGGGTTGCGCAGGATTTGCTCCAGAGGGAATGATGTGACCACCGTGACAGGGTGGCCCTGGAAGTAGTGGCGCAGCTTTCTGGAGGCGATGAGCAGGGCGAGAAGGAGCTTCTGCTGCGTAGGGTACCGCTCGCGAGCATCTCTTAGCACAGTACTGACATAGTAGACTGGATGCTCGACAAGGGTTGTGGAGGGTGACGCGGCGTTGGCTCCCTCGAGGGACTCCTCAGGCCCTTTGGCGAGGTTTCCTTGTGGAGGAGTCTCAGCAGGGGTGCCTGAAGTAGGCTCGACAGCTGGCTGTGGGTCTGGCTCTGGGCCTGGAGGGACTTTTTCCTTGTCGGGAGGCTCTGGACTTGGAGTGGCAGCACTTTTCTTGGGGAGGACTGGCTCTTCTCTTTCGACCACCAGGACGGCGCTTGCGGTTTGTGGAGTGGCTGCAAGGTACAGCTTTAGATGCTCGCCCGTCCTGGGGGCTACCATAACTGGTGCGCTAGCCAAGTACTTCTTCAAGTCCTCAAATGCCTTGTCTGCCTCTGGAGTCCACTTGAAGGTGCCGGACTTCTTCATGATCTTGAAAAATGGCAGGGCCCTCTCGCCAAACTTGGAGATGAAGCGGCCCAAGCTGGCCATGCACCCAGCTAGGCGCTGCATGTCCTTGAGGCGGCGAGGTGGCTGCATTTCTTCTATGGCCTTGATCTTGTCAGGGTTTGCTTCTATGCCGCGATGGGACACGAGGAACCCGAGGAGTTTGCCTGAAGGTACCCCGAAGACGCACTTGGCGGGGTTTAGCTTGATGTTCACCTTGCGCAGGCTGGCGAAGGTCTCCTCGAGGTCCTTCAAGAGAGTGTCTCCCTCGCGAGACTTGACTACGATGTCGTCAACATATGCCTCTGCATTTCTTCCCATCTGAGCCCCCAGGGCGATCCTCATGAGCCTCTGGAAGGTGGCGCCGGCGTTCTTCAACCCGAAGGGCATGCAAGTGTAGCAATACACGCCACAGGGGGTGAGGAACGCTGTTTTCTCCTCGTCCTCTTTAGCCATTTTGATCTGGTGGTAGCCTGAGAAGGCGTCCAGAAAACAGAGGAGATCACAGCCGGCTGTGGAGTCCACGATCTGATCAATCCTTGGCATGGGGTATGGGTCCTTGGGGCAGGCTTTATTTACATCAGTGTAATCGATGCAGAGCCGGCCTCCCCCATTGGGTTTTGGGACAACCACGCCATTAGAGACCCAGGTGGGGTGGGCAACTTCTCGAATAATGTCTGCTGCTTTTAGCTTTTCTACTTCTTTGATGATGAAGGCTTGCTTCTCAGGGGCTTGTTTCCGTGCCTTCTGCTTGACGGGGCGTGCGTTTGGACACACAGCTAAGTGGTGCTCGATCACCTCCCTTGGTACGCCGGACATTTCTGACGGAGTCCATGCGAACATGTCAGAATTTGCCCGAAGGAAGGCGACGAGCGCGCTTTCCTATTTGGGAGGCAAGCCAGCGCCTATGGTGACGCTAGCCCCCGAGCCCTCAGCCCCCGAATCGCTGGTGCTCAGCGACACCTTCTTTGTAGCGGCCTGCTCCTGAGAGAACAGCTGCTTCTTCTTCTTGGGCCTCGCGAGGGGCTCCAGGTCTTCGTCAGCAGGGAACGCCATGGCAGCAGCTTTGTAGGCGAGCTCGACAGCGCGTGTAGCGTCCTGTACGTGACCATGGATGGTGATGGTGCCGCCGCTGCCAGGGATCTTGACCATGTTGTAGGCGTGATGCGTGACGGCCATGAACTTCGCGAGGGCGGGGTAGCCGAGGATGGCGTTGTAGGGCAGGCCAATGTGCGCGACGTCGAAGTCGATGAGCTCGGTGCGATAGTTTTGCTGCGTGCCAAAGGTGACTGCAAGCCTCACTTGCCCCAGAGGCGAGATTGAGCCGCTGGTGACCCCTGTGAAGGGCCTGGAGGGCATAAGCCACTCGTAGGGCACTTGAAGCGTCTCAAAGGTCTCGACAGAGATGACGTTCAGGCCTGCACCCCCATCAATGAGCGTTTTGCCGACGGCGATATTGTTGATGGTGGGGGTGCACACCAGCGGGAGGGTGCCTACAGTCTTGGTCGACTTGGGGTGGTCCTTGGCGTCGAAGGCGATGGTGTACTGAGACCACTTGAGGGGACGCGATGTCTCCACCCCGGGCAGCGCTGCGTTGAGCTCGCGGGCGAACTGCTTGAACTGATTGTTGGACTTGGGCGCCTGAGCCCCGCCGAGGATGCACGCCATGGCGCCTCTAGGGGCCTGGTAGCCCCCAGGCTCCTCGTCAGGGAGGTTGTTGTTCTTCTCAGCGGCGTTGGCCTGAGTCCCTTGAGGCTTCTGGTAGCCACCTTTGCGTCCGCCCTTGCGGTAGTTACGGCCTCTGCCGCGACCACCGCTGCCTTCTTCCTGCTCGCGCTTCTTGCTCAGCTGCTTGAGGTCGTAGCAGTTCTCTGTCGCGTGGCCGCGCCTGTTGTGGTAGATGCAGAAGGGACGGTTGTCCATCTTCTTCTCGCCATCCTCTGCAGAGTCCTCTCGAGCGTGCTTAGCGCCGGGCTCAGCAGCCAGCACAGCAGTAGGCTTGCGCTTGGTCTCGTCACGCTTCTTGTGGGCCTTGGATCCCTCTGGGGGTCGTCTGCAGAGGCCACCTTGGTGAAGAGGAGACCCTCTTCAGCCTTGGCACACTTGTCTGCGATGTCGAAGAGCTTCACGACAGAGGAGAGGGTATCGTGAATGCCGAGCTTCTCAAGCATCCTGCGGTTGGTGACGCCCTCTCTGAAGGCAGCAATGACGTGCGAGTCAGGGATGTTGGGGATTTTGTTGCGGACTTGGCTGAAGCGCTGGATGTACTTGCGGAGAGTCTCGCCAGACTTCTGGCGTACGGCGCGCAGGTCGTTGTAGGTGAGGGCGCGCTCGTACGTGCCCTTGAAGTTCGCAACGAACTGCTTGCAGAGGTCCTCCCAGGAGTCGATGGAGTCCTCAGGGAGGTTCAGGAGCCACGACAGGGCAGAGTCCCTGAGGGCGTGCGAGAACCAGTTCGCCATGACCTTGTCGTCTCCTCCCGCAGCTTGGATGGAGGTGGTGTAGAGCTGCAGGAACTCGATGGGGTTGTTCGTGCCATCGTAGCCCTTGGGGAGGTCTGGCCTGAACTTCTGCGGCCAGACGACGCGGCGCAGGTTGCGGGTGAAGGCCGTGCAGCCTGTGGCGTACGTGGCCACGCCGCCCTGGAGAGCTCTGCGGTTTTGGCGCCCGGCCTGGCCAATTTCCTCGACGATGCGCTTCTGGAGGTCCCGCTGGCGCTCCATCTCCACCCGCGCGTCCGGCGGCGTCCGCTGCACGATTTGACAATCATGCGGCGAGGACGCGTGAGAGGCGGCTTTGTTTGCCGCAGCCGGAGGTGGTCCTGGCGGAGGCGGAGGCGGAGGTGCTCCATGCGCGGCGGTGCCTGCGCGCCCGGAGTTGTGGTGCACCAGGGAGCGCGAAGGTGCTGGAACCGCGCGCGGCGCAGCCGCGATGTCGACGAGGTGCTGGAGACGGCCAAGCCAGTTGTCGTGCGCCTCGGCGGTGGGGCGGTAGCGGAAGAGCTCTGCTGCCATGAGCAGCGCAGTGTTTGGGCTGGGCGCCGGGCGTCCAAGCGTGGACGCGCTTTGGCGCCGAGATGGATGCGAGGACTCAGCGTCCTCGCTGTGCTCGTGGTCGACGTCTTCGTCGTAGCGGTCGTCCTCATCCTCGGGGTGCTCCACGCGTGGCTCCGCAGTAGTGCGCCCCGAAGCGCGGTTGGTGCGCGGACGGCCGCGTGGCCTGGTGGTGTGGACGACGGGCTCGGTCTCAGCTCGCCTGACGCGCGCCGGTTGGCGCGAGCAGCGCGAGTGTCCGCCATGGCGCAGAGGTCGATGGAGGTTGAATGCGCGCCTCAGCCCCCTACCTGGCGCGCCAATTGTCGGAGAATGACTCCCACGAAACAGGGGCAGTCACACTCGCGAAGAGAGTTCGTGTAAGGGGCTGAACACGACGTCAATCAACCCTCATCCGGCGCGGCGACGCTGCTCGTCGTGCCTGAGGAGGGACATCACGGCAGAGAGAGACACGGCGCGTACCCAGGTTCACGGCCCTCTTGTGGAGGTAAAACCGCTACGTCCTGCCTGTCTGTATTGCTGCTTGTAGAGGTTACAGTACAGCGTGCTTGCCGAGGGCACAGTTGTGGCAATGGCGCGTACAAGGGGAGGGAAACTACTGTCTTCTTCTCCCTTGCGCGCAAGTAGCTAGACTAGGAGTAAAATGTGTTCGATCCCTCTTAGGGTGGTGCACCAGCTCCTTTTATAGGCGCCCCGGGCCTCCTCCCTGTCCTTGTGCAGCGGAGGGGCTACCACATGGCGACAACGGTCGGGAGCACGGTGCACCGCTGCTTGGGCGTCCATGAGCGCGGTCCATGGGCACAAAAGCTGAGGCCGCAGCAGAGAGGCCGCCGTCCATCCAGGACGGCCAGCTGCTGCCGCAGAGGAGGGGGGAGTCCCCACGGTGACGTCGCGTTTGGCGCGTAGCGCCGGCCTGCTCCCTTATCACCAAAGAGGAAAGCTTGGTGGTCTGCGCCGTTGCCCCTGCTTTGTTGACTCCTTTATCACCAAAGTGGGACTGTAGCTCCGTCGTCACCCTGCGCAGAGGCGCGGTCACTCTGCGGCCGCTGCGGAAGCCATGTGCGCTCCGCAGAGCTTGCTTTACAGTGAAGGAACCCTCGCGTGGGCGGGAACGCCCTGTGGAGGATTCTGCGTTGACTTCCCCTCAGGGAAAGCTTCCTTGGAGAGGGGGCAGCGGAGTAGAGGCTCCACAGGCCTAGCTGCCTCCTCAGGCCTCCGCGAGGCGATTCTGCCCCGCGGGCTCCCCAGGCTTGCAGACCTGGTCCTTAGCGAGATTCACTCGCCGAGTGTTGAGGGTTATAGAGGCCTGGCCCAGTACACCCTGGTTCTTACTGGGCTGACAGGCCCCAAAGTGACAGAAATTGGGATAACCGGAGGGGATGGTTGCGACGTGAGGATCACATGTGTTCACGGAGTGTTAATGCTTTGCTCCGGTGCTTTATTAGAAGGAGCACCTTAATTACCAGTAGTTTCCCTTGAGTCCCCGCTGCAAACGGGCTGGTAGGACAAAAGATGTTGTGCAAGTTTCTCATTGCGAGCACGTACGAATAAATACGGAACACATGCTTATGATTTATTATTACTTGGATACCTTACTATTATTTATCTGCAATTGCCCTATGTATGACTATTTCATGAATTATCTCATCCATGCAGCGCCCGTTCATCCATCCCTATGCCTACAGTATTTTAATCCTGCTGTCTACTGCAATTATTACTGCTGTCCTTATTTTACTGCTGCTATTATTTCACTACTGCTACTGTCATAAAACTGTTGCTACTGATAAACTGTGTCGAGCAAGTCTACTTCCAGGTGCAGCTGAACTGACAAATCATCTGTCAAGGCTTATAAATATTCTTTGGCTCCCCTTGTGTCGAATCAATAAATTTGGGTTTTACTTCCCTCGAAGACTGTTGCGATCCCCTATACTTGTGGGTCATCAGAGGCTACACCGGAACAAAGTCCCAGCCCTTCTCTTCAAGTTGGACATTAGAAAGGTTTTTCTATGTCGGGCGGTGGGACTACCTTATCGATCGTCTTCGGGAGCTTGGGTTCCCGGATCATTTTTGTGATTAGATCTCCGCCATCCTTCGTACTTCTACCTCGAGGATCTTGGAATTTGCTGAAGAAAACCTTTGGCCCAAAACCCTTGTATATTTCATCTCTCAGCCCATTTGCCCCTCCAAGTAGTTGGCCCAAGATCCGCCACTGCCTACCTCCCCCATCCGACATGGCCGTGGTCTTCGGCAAGGCGGCCCCCTTTCTCCGTTACTCATTGCAATTGATCCACTTCAACAAATTCTTGAGCTTGCGACAACAAGAGGTGATCTCTCCCGCCTTCAAGGGCGCGGTTCTTTCTTGAGGACTTCACTCCATGCGGACGATGCCGCCATCTTTGATGCTCCGATCAAAGACGAAATTGCCAAACTCGCCTACACCCTTACATTTTTCGGCGACATCACGGGATTTTGCATGAACATGCAAAAACCTCCGTCATCCGTATCCATTGGGGCGCCACTGACTTGGACGACGTGCTTCAACTGTTCCCAGCAATTAGGACCACCTTCCCCATGCCCTATCTTGGTCTCCCGCTCTCCGTTTGGCAACTTAGGAGGGTTGATGTACAACATCTCGACGACAAGATCGCCGGAAAAATTCCCAAATGGGTAGGCAAGTACATCAATTCGGCAGGGAGGAGGGAGTTGGTTAGGTCGGTTATGGCCTCCCAGGCCAATCTTCCACCTCACCTCTCTTTTCCTGCCTCCCGGTATTGTCCAAAAGATCAACAAGATTGAGCGCTCATTCTTGTGGGCGGCTCCCGATAAAGTTTCCAATGGAAATTGCAAGGTTAATTGGCAAAAGGTGTGTCGTCCGACCGAGCTTGGTGGTTTGGGGATCCTTGACACCCAAAAGTCCGGGACGGCTTTACGACTTCGATGGCTATTGCGTGGATGGACATACATCTCCAACTTTTGGATTGGGTTTTGCAATCCGTGTACAAATGATGACTTGAAGCTCTTCTATTCGTGTACTAAAATCACTTTTGGCAATGGGCACAAGGCGCCATTTTGGGAATCTCCGTGGTTAGATGGGCATATGCCGCGTGACACCACTCCCCTAATTTTCTCTATTTCAAAGCGCAATAAATGGTGCATGCACAAGACCATGCAAGATGAAGGTTGGAAAAGCCAAATTAATACATCCGATGGTCTCACTATCATTCATACTACAAATATACCACGCGCGTTGTAGCGGAAATCATTTAAAAAATATTGTGTAAATAAAGGCATATAAGACCCATGAAATATGAAACTGTTTATAGAAATATGGAAGATTCAATTCATCACAATTGTCGTGAGGCTAATTTAATTGACGTTTTTTTTTATTTGATTATTTAAATTGGTGGTGTGTACAATTGGATGGAGGAAAAGTAGATGGCATGGATATGTTGCAGTTAAGGAAATATTGGCTTTGATAAATGGTAGTGGGATGACATGGACATTTGGTTGGCTAAGAGAATGGATGATGTGGATAACTTGCATGTTGAGATAGAAAAATAATTAATACATGTTAGTGGGGTTTTGCTTTATAATTAATACATGTTGAGTAGTAGTTTCAGTCTTAATCCTCAAATTAAATATCTAACGCTGCATTAGACATGCAAAGCGCGAAAACGTATTAATCAGCGAATTATTTCTAAACAGAAGAAATTAAATTTTGATCATGATTTAATCAACGAATTATCTCTAATTTCGGGGAATATTTATCTAAGCATCCATTAAAAACTCAATGTTTAATTTTGGAGCCATTCTGAGGTCAAATAGACTTATCCGAATGTCTATTTTACATCAGAAAAGTTTCAAGATAAACATTTTTTGGAATGCTTGCACGTAGTCCTGCTTATAAACCGGTTGTTCACCCTCCAACTAGCGAGGTGGGACTAAACATTCCAACCCGGACGTGTGAATCAACTACTGGACACGCCGTCCCCACGTGCCTGTCAGTATCTTAAGCGGTCGCACTCAGCAACTCAGCCAAAAAAGGTCAAACGAGGTTGACCAAACAGAAACGGCCGCTTAGACATGTGCGAGTATTGAAAGAGCGAAGTGGGGCAAAAAATAGGAAAGCTAAGCGCGCGGGACAATACTGAGGAAAAATAAGCGAAGTGAGGCATGAAAATAAAAAGACCAATTTACTGAAAGAGTAAGTGCCAAAGTTGCATAAATTTGCATCTTAGTAATTTGCATTGTAGTTACCGCAGCGCGAATCGGCTTGCCGGAGTCGATTATCCGGGTTTCGTGGTCGTAGTCAAAACAACACACGGGGCTACGTGCACTTTGAGATCTAAAAAAAACATGGTTTTTTTCTTTCACGACGTTTAATGTTCTAACCTCAAACCTCAACCGCTTCTTATCTCGGTTGCTCCTTTGCCACATGCATGTCGAATCTCACTTTGCATCACTCTCGACTTTGGCGTAGTGGAAGAGGAAGACAAATTTGTGCACAGGGCAAAAAAAAAGTTCGACTGAAACACAAAACAACCAATTGTCAATATGAATAAAAACGCAAGTCGTGTTGGATTTAATCAATTCAGGTCATCAAAGAAGAATATATTTAATATTTCAAAAGTAAGTTGGTGCATTGTTATGACGATCAACCCATCGATTGATCTCTTAATTGCACAACTATTTCCTTGATTTTTTTCCAAATAATATCTATTCTATATCTTCTCATTATATCAATTCCATATCCACAAATTAATCTATTAATTGCGCATAATTTTAGCAAACTGAATTTTATTATCATGGCGCTGCTGCTGGTTGTGGTAGCTACGGGTAACATCCATTTTCTTTTATAAAAATAGTGAACTTGTTATTGTTCGAGGTTTTATTTTTTTATCACATGCATTATATTCATTTTGTTACGATGGCGATGTCGACGAAGGACCAGGCGGCATGTGTAAGGGACCAAGTGGCAAGTTCATGCATGGGTGGATGTGCACGTGAGTACGTGACATGGCTTGCGAAAGGACTTTTGTGAAGGAGGATTTTTTACAGGGGCATGTAACTGTTGTAAGCCATGCAATCACTAGAACTCCTGGAACGTCAAGGAGACATTATGTGTGGTGTTAACATGTTTTTTACTTACCAATGGATTTTGACATTATTTTCCTTTTGCGAGTTGTACGAATCTTTCTCTCCAATTTAATAAACTAGAAAGATACCCCGCGTGTTGCATCGGAAATGTTTTTAAAAAATTATTGTGTAAATAAAGACATATAAGACCCATGAAATAGATCAATTCATCACAATTGTCGTAAGGCTAAAATTAATTGAGGTGATTTATTTTTTGTAGTTGATGATTAATATTGGCGACGTGGACAATGGGATGGATGAAAAGTAGATGACATGGATATGTTGCATGTAAGAAAATATTGGCGTTGATAAATGTTAGTGGGATGACATGGACATTTGATTGGCTAAGATAATAGATGATGTGGATAGCTTGCATGTTGATATAGAAAAATAATTAATACATGTTAGTGGGGTTTTGTTTTATAAGAGGTATAGATAGATTCAACAATTTGTTTCCCTATGGACTATGCTTCAACACGTGCACCCCAATGAAGGCACCACAACACCATCACTTGGACTATGTCAGTACCTAAACTCGTATCATGCTCAATTCTTAGGCTCCATCTCATCCAATATGAAGAACACGGTGTGGCATGTGTGGGTGCCCCCTGCAAATTCTTTGCTTGGCTCATCATTCAAAATCGGAAATGGACGGCGGACCGGCTAAAACGGAGGGGGTGGCCAAATTGTGATCTATGCTCGCTTTGCAAACAAATTCAAGAATCGGCCACGCACCTCATGTTCAAATGTCGCTTCTCCATATGTATTTGGAACATGGTGAAGGAGTGGCTTCACCTCTTGGGTGGACACGAGAACTTGGGCGAATTTCAATTGTGTTCGAGATTGGTGGACTCACATGACCTTGAATGATTCCTCTTGGCGAAAGGCGGTTTCCTCCCTCCCAATTCTAGTTTCGTGGGAGTTGTGAACAGAGCGAAATGCTAGGGTTTTCCGACACAAGTCCACCCTCCCATCGATCATCTTGGACCGGATCAAAGATGAGGCTCATACTTGGGAAAAGGCGGGCGCTAAGCATTTTGAGTTTATTCTTCCGATAGATTAGTCCTTTTAGATGTTGATTTGGGTCTTTGGCCTATGTTGTATGAAACTTAAAAACCTCTGACTCCTTAATCAATAGATAGAGCGAGGCAAAGCTTTTGCCTCCATTTAAAAAAAAACATGTCCAGCGGCATCTCCCATAGCGCCCCATTTCGTGGTCTAGACGCAACACGCTCCAGCAGGTCTCCTGAACGGCCAAAAAGTGCGGCCCATTTTAACCAGGCACCCTTTCAGCTCCCCAATGTTCGGGGCCGGCTAGGGGTTTCCGGATATGTCCTGCATGTCAGACCCAACCCCGACTTGGCCCACCAGGTAGTGAGGTAAGGCAAACCCTATCCAATTCATCCCTCCCCCTCCCAAGCTCCTGACGGCCCCTCCCATTCCAGACGCAGCCTCACCCCGTTCTCCCACGCCGCCGTTCTCAATCCATTGTCCACCGCCACTCATGAAGGGCAAGAAGAAGGCCACAGAGTCGAGCCAAGAGCAGGCAGCAAGGCATAGACGCGCGACGAAGAACAATGGTTTGGTGACCCATCGGACAGAGCCGAGTCAGTGCCCAGCTTGGGGATACAGAACAAGAACGAAAAGGATAATGTACCAATTTATATACCAGAATATTAATTTTTAGTATGCATTCCTCTTTTGCCTCACACACACACATACAAAATCCTGGAGATCTCTTTCTTCTCTTCTGCTTGTCTTTTTACATTTTAAGATTCACATACACACATTTGCTCTTAAAATGAATCTTACACTTTTCTTCTTTGGAGTGGAAAGAATCACACCCTCGGAAAAGCTGTTAATTCTCAGACAACAATATACTCCCTTATACACATTTTTAACGTGGGCACAACAATGCTCTGCATCCAAATTTACATACAACAGTTACTGCCTTCCTTGCATACAACAACCACCTTCTGGTGGATCACCGTGTGTATTTTGTTAGAGTTTCTTTCCTTGCATCTGCTAACACACAAAGATAGTATTTGTTCATTCATCTTTTGTTTGGCCAAAAGAGCACTTGAAACGCACTATAATGCATAGTATTAAGAAGAGAAGCGGGAGGAAACAGCGTGTTACCTTTCTAAGGTACTTCGCGTGAAGTTTCAGTGCAACCTCACAAGCCTTCTTTGCATCCAAGTTCCCATTAACATTATTCAATATCTAAAACAAAGAAAGAGATACGTTAAACTAGATGAGCAAACCGAACTTCGGATCTACTAGTCTATAACAAATCTGATGTTCAATCTTAGTTCAGCACCCCAATAAGTGTTCCATCATAAAACAAGAAAGATGGCTTCATCACAACTTACCCTAATAAGGTCATCTAACCCTCGGGCTTCTTGAAGGAGCTTCTGGCTGTTCTCCTTCAGAACACTAGCAACAAGGAAAACAGAGATAGGAACAGGGCCATCAACACCGTTTGCACCATTCTTCACATTCGCCCTCTCGTACTTGCCAAACTGACGGGTTGACTTTACTCTAGGTTTATATCCTTGAGTTCTGTCAGTTGCAGGCCGGTCTCTTCATATGTGGAGAACATGTCAGGATCATATTCTAGAGCCCACATCATCTGTGGACAGCCAATATGATCATCATTCAGCAATCAAACCTTTTATTTACAAATGAGAGTTAAATCTTCAGAAAATATACAGTACTGGTCCTTTAGACATTACAACCAGGGTCACAGTTACATGGCCTTTACAGGCCTCTAGACAGCTAGTAAATACCCAATGATGAAAACCTGTGGATTCAACTGAGTCTCCCCAGTTTTCCTTTTGGTTGGGTCAACTGATGTGCAAAATAATGCAGCTTCAGTCTGAGTCTACGTGCATTCCTAACTCAGCTAAAGTACAACAAAATCCTGAGTGCTCTTTTGTGTTTTACAGTGATCAACCCAACAAAGTTGGAGTGATTGTTTACCAGCGGTAACCATCTTGACCATTTTCTGAAAGCCTGGTTGGCTAGTAATATCATTCTTTCTTTTGTGGACACAAAAACAGCCTGACCCTGTCTTACTGTCATAAAAGTTTCAAAAAAAAAAACAGCCTGACCGCACAAATAGTAGGAAATACGCATTATTTTGGATGGCTTGCCAAACTAAACCTGGCTTTCAGCACCTTTGAACATAGTTCAGGTATTATTAACGAAAACGAAAGAATATCTGAAGACATATAAAACAGAGTAGGAAATATTATTTGAATTTAGAGGAATGGTAGCCATTGATACTTTGAGAAATGGATGCCACTGTAACACAACACCACTGTAATGGATTTGGTTCATAGATCAAACCTGATCTGGATGAAATTAATAGACCAAATGTTTTAGATTTAGCAACACAATGAAAGAACTACTTACCTCCCAGAGGTACAAGGAGTCCCCAAATGACAATTCACGCCGAAACAACACCATGAACATTCGGAATGCAAAGAGGTAGTCACCCCCACCAAGTGTTTCTGTGTTCAAGCGACAACAAGCACAATAACATCAAGTGGATATCTAGTCTAACTGATTGACAGGTCCCTGAGTCTTTATAACATACCTAGGTGGTCATGTAACTTTGGGTCCAGCACCTGAATGATAGAAGCAAGGTGCTGAAGCTGGTTCTCAACCCCAACAGATTGTTGTGTGCATCTGAAATTCCCTCGCTTTAAAATCAAAAGATAACAATAAGTGGCATTAGAGGAAACAAGCAACACTGAAGACTGATGGAGAAGCAGTGCATACCAGTCTACGCATCAATCTTTCAAAACACCAAAATGCATCTGCTTCATCATTGAGTAACACTATCATCGGTGAGCATAAGTCACTCATTCCTGTTTGATTTGTGGAAAGAACATACATAAGAATCTTTTCAGACAACACATAAGTCCTTATATGGAAATAGGAGGATGCAGCCACCTTGGCAATAACCAACTTCTTTGTCGATCCAGGCGTACACAGCTAGAATATCCCACAACTTGGAGAGATTTTCTTTCTTCTCATAAAACACCATGGATCGGTCAGTGCGCAGAACATCAAGACCTGTTATAACCATCCCAATGACACACAAAAACATAAGAGTGTGGAGAACAGAATATGGAAGGCATCAAGAAGTAGCAACACAAAATCAATGCTTACACCTTACCGATTTGGTGCAGCGTGAGCTTCCACTCGATAGTCTGTTTATCCGTCAGACGGTCCACAGATTCATCCACCCCATTTACGTTGTTGCTGCTGGTCGAACCACCTTGCAACATACTCTGTTCTGAAGTCGCTTCGAGTAGAACCAAAGGGTCCTTAATAGCCACGCCATCCTCAGTTATGATGGGGGCTGTGATGATTTTGCCGCTGCCCACGTGAGAATCCATCTCTCTGCATTGTTCCTTCCATCTAGCATACTGTAATCTGCATAGGGCACATGCTGTCAAAATAAATTAAAATTTGCACGCGTGCTTCTAAATTCTTGGAAATCAAAAAGATATAGGATGAAGAAAATAGGAAAAAGGAGCCCCGATTCTTATATGTAGTGGCACTAACCAATTTCCACATTGTAGTAGAGAATCTAAAGATATGATCATTTGCAAGTAGCAAGCAAATAAAGGGGATATTACCACCTATGACATGGGATCATGCTAGCCTGTTATGGTTGCAAGCACACTACAGACCAAGGCAGCGTGTATAATTTCATCCAAACTTGCTTAAGTGTGTATCGTAGTCTTACACATATTGGGTTATAGGGTACTAACCGTAATTTTCTGTAATCTGGAGATACCAGCACTTTTACTTAGATATTGTGTGCACACTAATACGCAGTTCAAAACTAACACTAGATAGCTAGCTTTTCTCGTTTCACCCCCAAAGGGTGAAATTAACACATACCACATTTTGATAACAGAGAAAAGTGTGAAAAAAGAGCTTGGCATTATTTACTTGTAGCCGAGAAAAGCATATCAAAATGTGAGTACCTTCTCGTCTGCCTGATGTGGTCGCGCTCATCGAAGGTGCTCTCGGGATCGAAACAGCCAAGCAAGAACTCCCAAACCTCGTTCCTAATTGCAGGGTGCACGCCCTAGACCACAGAAAAAAAGAGAGAGCCAGATAGATGGCTTGTGTTAGACACGAGGGAGGGGTGTTGGAATGAAATGGAATCAAATGAAATGGAATGGAATGGAATGAAATGAAATGAGTAGGGAGGGAGGGTTGTACCCCTCTCTGTATCCGGCTTAGAACAGAGGCAATATGCAGGGAGCCCTGTTGCGAGAACGCAGCGTGCCATTTTCGAACGCTCAGGGTTCTGCCAACCTGAAATTAGTGAATGCGGCATGCTCAGTGAGGGAACAAGATGCAAGATCCATCCTCCACATGCAAAACTAGACGAGATTGGAGTTGGACAGGGAAGGAAGGAATGGGACCTGACCTTGATCTTGAACTTGGTATCGGGGACGTTCTGGTCGCAGTCGGTACGCAGCGGGTACAAGGAGGAGGAATCAGCATCCGAGTCCTTGCTCCATCGCCGCCGCATCATCTTCCGGCTCCGATTGCTCGTTGACTTTCTTCTTGTTCTTCTTCGGAGGAGCAGCCGTTCGTGGTCTCGGATCTTGTTTGCTAGCCGGAGAGCATCAGATGGATCCAAGAAAGAAATGAAGCCCTACCCAATCGGTTGATCTCTGCCCTGCCCACCGAACCTAATTGGTAGGGGCGGCCGGCCGGCAGAGGAGTTGCTGGTGCTGCGCTGGCTGTGCCGCCCTCCGCCTTTTCTCCCCTCACTCTGAATCAGCACGCACCAGGGACTCAGGGAGGCAACGAGGGAGGGAGGACCAACCTGCGGAAATGAATCTCGCACGAAACTAACGGGGAGTCAAACATTTAGAATTTTTATTTCTTTTCTTGCGAAATTCAACTTAACATTCAGGCAGTTGGAGCATGTCTTGGCACGCAACGCGTAGAACAAGGTGCCATCTAAAATGCTTTATTGATTTCATTTACACGCGCACAATCACGGTTAACCATTATCAAAATCCCATGTATATAGATATGTTTTAGTGTGTATTGTCACTCATTTAGTTCATACATAGTCCGTATTAAACTATCTAAAACATTTTTTTTTGAATTGTCACCGGGGGAGGGAGAAGACCCTCCACCTGAATTGTATTCATTTTCTGTTTTATGGGTTCAATAGAACCAGAATTACAGAGAAGGACAAAGGGGAGAAATAAAATAAAAACAAGCCTACAACATGGCACTAAGCACCAACCCCGCAGGGAGAGCCTTCAACCCTCATCATCTTCCGGTTACCGTTGGACGCCAGTGCAGAAGAGTCTTCACTGTCGTAGACGAAAGGCTTCAATCTACCGAGATCAGCCACGTGGTGTTGGAGCAGCCGAAGGGCAGCACATCACCAAGTCCTCACCTTAGGACGAAGGGCCATGCGTCGCCGAGGCTTTACACAACAGCCAACAGCGTAATCGAAGGGCATCACACAGTCGAGTCGACACCCAGAAAGCTTCACCTGCACTAGCCCGAGCCGTTAACCGTCGTCAGAAGAAGGACTCCAGCCCCCTGTAGAAGCTCGAGCATCGTGGCCACGGAGAGACGACGCCGGGAGGAGAGCAAGAAGAGGAGCCCAACCACCGCCAAAGCCACACGCATCGCCAGATCCGGTGGAACCGGGTCGAGGGTTTCCCCTGGAGCATTCGGGACGGAGCGCGAGACCGCCCTCGACGACGCCTTCAGCAAGGTGATGACGCCCACGAGCGTCACCGTCGTCGGCCGACCAAGGTCGGGCCAAGCTCGCCGGCGGCCGCGTCGTTCCGACCCCGAGGTCGGCTGGCCACACCAAACCGCCACCATCCCGCACGCTGGCCGCCTGCCAACGCTGGGATGCCAAGGGAGAAAAGGACGCCCGCGACTGGGCCCGCCGAGCCCATCCGGGGCCCAGATCGGGCCCAGGGATCGCCCGCGCCGGCACAGCTGCTACACGCAGCCGCAACCGGCGGCGCTCGTGGACACTCACGGAGCGGGGAAGAGGGGAGCTGCCGGCGAGGGACGCCGCCGGCACGCGGGGGAGACCGGCGCCGCAGCTTCTTCCAAAGCTGCAGCCCGGGGCCGCGGGAACCAAATCCCCGCCGCCCCCTTCACCGGCGGCAGACGGCATTTGTCCGGCGGCCGCCTCCGGGGACGACGAGGGAGAGAGGAGGGATGGAGGTGGGTGGTGGCAGGGGCTAGGTTTTCGCCTCCCCGGTCGCCTGGGAGGGGCGACGCGAGGAGGTACGGGGGTCTGTGCCGCCTAAAACATATTATAATTCGAAAGTATTAGACGAGAACAACATAGTTCCCTAACTGAAAATGAGAATGCACGTGATAACATGATATGTTGTACTAGCAACAACACCATTGTGTTTTTACTAAGACAAGTGACCATTGTCAAAGTAAGGTTTAGTAATGAATAAGCCATTAGCATAGATAAAAGGGAAGAAATACCTCACGAATCCTGTTACTTGAAATATCATGACCCATAAGCTTTCATTGCACACAATTCATAGCCAACCCAAGAGAGGAGACAGCAATCATGCAGGTACATTTTCTTACAATGCAACCAGTGCTCTTTCCCTTTCTTCGCCGTTTATATACCACTTCGTTTCGAATTATAAGATTTTCTATCTTTCTCCGAATTATTGTTTGTCACCCATTTCGGTATGTATTGTAGTTTATACTGAAATATCCAGTGGCGGACGCAGCGCCCTTATTACCTGGCGCTTGCCCGGGCGTCCGGACGGCCGGCCTAGTGTATTCGTATTGTTATTTATTGTTTGTCCAGACTAAAAAATATCATTCTAAACCCTTAAATTTACTATTTGCCCGGGCTTCGAAATATCCTAGGTCTGCTACTGGAAATATCCAAACATCCTATAGTTCCGTATAGAGAAAGAAAATTCTTCGTTTGTAAACAATAAGGTTTCAATCTATTCAGATCTTGGAAACGAGACACTAGACAACAAGTGTGCGTTCACTTCGAAAATGAGCTTGTCTGCTTCCTTGAAATGAGGGCTAGTGTCCTTCTTCATGTTCCCCGTCCAAGCGTAAGCGTAGATCTACTCGTGATCCTGTTACGTCTCTCATCACTCACCACTTACAAGTAGGTATGTGAACGGATCGGATTGGATTAGATTTTTTATTACCGTATCGTTTGCTACATTTTTTCATCAGATTCAGAGCGGTACGGATAATGACTGTTGCGAATTTGGAGACAATATATCAGACCGCGGATTCGGAACAAAAATGGAGTAGACTCGCTGCGGAACAAAATTAATAGGATAGTTACGCGCATAGGTATATCGACAAACCATACGACCAAAAATAATTGTTTAATAAACTAATATCCTAACAAATTTCCATTGTCGGTACAATAACTATGTAACTGAGTTGTTATTTAACGAACAAACTCAACAACTCACTAACTGCTAAATGTGCTCTATTAGCTTATACGTTTTGGTTGAAAATCAGAGTATTAAGTCTTAAATCATCGGATAATGCTAATTAATTTTTGAATAATTCACATCCGGTAACTTTTTGACATACCATATCCTATAGTTGTCAACAGTTCGGAATCGGATATCTAATCTGATTCCTTTAAACTGGATATGGGAGCTCGATAAAGAAATTATCCCCGTTGACACCCCTACCTGCAATCAACCATCCTCCGTATTTTCGAAAACTCAACCGATGGGCAAAATCACACTCATGATATCAAGACAAATATGGACATATCGTGTACCTCCAATTGCGTGATCAATAGCAGCGGGTTGCCATGTAAGAATTTCGCGTCGCCTTTTTCACCTTTTCAGGGCCCAATGCGGTGTGTGGTAAAGGTTGCTTCATAGGTAGTACTCCCTCCGTGCATAAATATAAGAAGTTTTAGCTACCCAACATGTTGTCTACATGCATACTAATATGAGTGTATATACACATTAAAATATGTCTACATACATCTAGATATATGTAAATGTGGACAAATATTAAAACATCTTATATTAAAAAATGGAGGGAGTAGTACACAAGGATCAATCCCTTAAATGCAAGTATGCAACTATGTAAAGGATGTCAAAGGGCTACATTACACCGATGGATAGAGAAATAATTTACATGAACAATAATTATTTCCTTTATGATTAGGAAAATAATTTACATAATTAGGTGCTACACACTGCAATGGTTAGTTTTCCCTTTAGCTCTTTGGCGTGTTTTAATTGGGTTGATGGACAACTAAATTGACCTAACATTGCGAAACTAGCCCTTGTCTTCGTGTACCTCGTCAAACCCCTGTCGACCGGATCGCCTAGATGGCACCACCTGGCATGCTTGTTGAGTGTATAAGGTAAGATGCTCGGCAAACAATGGTCAATTTGCTGAGTGTTTTAACTTTAACACTTAGGCCTAGGAAGAAGATAAAAAAAAATATTGAACATGTTAGCCGAGTTTCACTCGGGAACTCTAACGGTAGTGTTTCACGGGTGCATTTGACAAGGCACTCAGTGAAACTGGTGGCACGAGAACCTGCATGTGGTAGGATCAGGGGCAGCGCCACCAGGGGGGCGAGGTGGGGCGGCCGCCCCCCCTCAACTTTTGCAAAAATTTTGACTATACGTAGTCTATACTCTGACTCTCTAAGTATACGTGAACGGAGGGGAGAAAAAAAAGAAAAAACGGGCAGAACCAGCGACTCGTCCGTCGCTCCCGAGCCTCCCCTGATCCCCTCGCTGCGCTCGGTCGGTTCCTAGGTCGTGCTCCCTTGCGAAGTTGCGATTCCCCAGCTCGCTCCTCGCCTCCGCCTCCGCCTCCGCCCTGCTGCTCTGCTCGTTCTCGATCCGCCGCCGGCCGCCGCCGCCCGCCCCCTCAAGCCTGCCCCGGCCGAGGCCGCCGCCGCCCGCCCCCTCAAGCCCGCCCCGGCCGAGCAGAACACGGCGTCCTCAGGTTCCTTCCCCGCACATCCCTCCTCTATTCATGTTCTTACTTCTTACTTCTTGCCATGGATATTCGAATCCAACGCTCTGCGGATTGCTGCCATGGATCCGTTCAAAGCCAATGTTCTGTACCTCCAAGATGACGGCGATGTTAGCGCCGTGGACATTGCTACGGGGGTGGAGATTTCGAGGAGTCCTCTTCCAGACAAAGTCGCCAGTCAAATGATGCGCCACTCTAGTTTCCTTGTGCCGTGCGTGCTCCCAACATCAAGCTCTATCCCAGGTATATCCTAAAATTAAGAAGTTAATAAATATATAAGCTTCTTCAACATGCTTGTTTCATACATTGGATATTGAAGTATTGATCTTTTTTGGTCCTGTAATTGCTAGATTGGACAGGTTATACTTTAACATTTTCTCAAATTATGTGCTTATTAGAACTTTGTGCATAGAGCAGGCATTATTCTGTTAGTAGACACCGATTGTATTTGTACTGAAGTTTCTGAACACTTTGATTTGATCGTCGATATCTTTAACATTGTGGCTTAATCATTGCACATGGGCTCATACTTTTCTGAATTACATTAGCCATCGTTAGCAGTTTTTGTTACCTTTTTATTTAGGATATCAAAGGTGGAATTTGGCATTGCTAGAGAATCTGCTGTATTTTGGTGATCACATTTGATAGGGGATTGTCTATCATGTATAAAACTGTTTTTCTCTGATTAATGGCAACTTGATGCAGTTGTCTTGTTAAATGCCTGAATGCTGTTTTCCAATTCAATTCTTGGTGTGAAGAAGAAATATATACCGCTGTTGTTCCTCTCTGTTATTCTTATTCAAGCTCTTGTCTATATAAATATTATTGAAGGAACTCTTGCGAGCAACAAGACCATTGCAAAAGCAAGACTTTGGCAGAGATGCTGGTTCGTGTAGACAAAGACTAGAAGACTGGAGGGTGCCAGCAAACATATCTTTGGTACTTTCTCGAGAAATTCTTTCTTGTTTGGATACCCTTCTTCATTCGTTTGATATTTAGTCATATCTCATTCTTTATATGTCTTCATGATTCTGCATTTCTTAGACAAAATTTAATCTTTCCATTGGTCTACCGTCTGATTACACTTGCATTGACATTGCCGGTTGCAACAGCATCTGTTGAGAGGTTTTTCTCGTCCATGTGTTGTCAAAAAAAATTCGCCGGTGGCACACCTTTTACTGTTCGCCCCCCTCGTCTCAATTCCTGGCTCCGCCACTGGGTAGGATGGTTAGCAGGGTGGTTGTACCCCCAGCCCAGCAGAGTTCAAACCATAGGTTTGACACTGGTGTTTCTCATTTAGATGGATATTCTTTAGTGGGAGGCGACGTTTCCGTCGACAGCGAGACGCCTGTGGCGATTTCGTTAATTTAAAGACTCGGCCCGCCAGCTTAGTATTTCAGAGGTGCTCATAGGATAGGGTATGCGTGCGTGCATTCATAGGGGTAAGTGTGTGCATGTTTATGTAAGCGTCTGCATTTGTACCGTGTTTCACAAAAAAACGGTGCCATCATCACGTATCCGTCAAACACGGCGGCAAGGGACCGTGTCACATAGTCTGCCGAGCGAGCGCCTACAAAAATAAATTCGCATATAGATATAGTCGTGTTTGCCGAGTGTTCAGATATGCCGTTCTGAGACTCCAAGGCTGCATGCATCTCCATGTGAATACTATACTGGATAAGGCAAGCTTGGAAGATCACCCGTCTTCTCTGATCATCTTGCCTTGTGTTCTCCCGAAAACTGAACATGTGTGATGTTCCTGCCACCTTACATTTGACTGGCGTGGGCGTGTGTGTCTCTGCAGATTATATGCCACTGTATAATGCTGACAAACAAGATGCACCCCTGCCTCCATGCTCACCTCTCACAGTCTCACCACTGCCACTAGAAGGCTACGACAAGGAACTACATACACTACACTAGCTAGCAAGAGTAGCCAAGACAGGTACCGTCCACCAAATCCAAGCTCAGTTTGTGAGTAAATAAACCAATCACGCCATCAGTTACAGACCAACTGAGCGGAGTAAATGGCATGGGCGGTACCACAACTTGTCACGCGTATAATGCTGACAAACAAGATGCACCCCTGCCTCCATGCTCACCTCTCACAGTCTCACCACTGCCACTAGAAGGCTACGACAAGGAAGTACATACACTACACTAGCTAGCAAGAGTAGCCAAGACAGGTACCGTCCACCAAATCCAAGCTCAGTTTGTGAGTAAATAAACCAATCACGCCATCAGTTACAGACCAACTGAGCGGAGTAAATGGCATGGGCGGTACCACAACTTGTCACGCGTGTGCAGATAAGTCACTCAACTTGCAAAACGGACGAACCGGTCACTGAACTCGTCAACCGTGTGCAGATAGGTCACAAACTTGCCACGTCAGCCGGTTTTTCGTTTCGACCGGTCATGCGCGACGCACGTGAGCTTCATCTCCGTGAGAAATTGACGGGAGGACGCGAGGCCGAAGAGCGCGCCGGCCGCGTGCTCGCGGGCCTCCGGCGCCGAGCCGCCCGAGCGGAGCACCTCCACGAGCGCCGGCACGGCGCCCGCGCGGACGATGCGAACCTTGTTGGCCGGCTCCAGGGAGAGGTTGACGAGCGCGGCGGTCGCGTCGACGCGCGCCGACGCGTGCCGGGAAATGAGCAGCACCAGGCGGAGCGCCGCGAGCAGCCGCGGCGTGCAGAGCGTGCGCCAGCGCTCCGCGCTCTCCCGCGTGGCCTCCCGGAGCAGGGCCATCGCCCCGCCACCTCCCCGTCCTCGTCCGCGTCCTCCCCGTCAATTTCTCACGGAGATGAAGCTCACGTGCGTCGCGCGTGACCGGTCGAAACGAAAAACCGGCTGACGTGGCAAGTTTATGACCTATCTGCACACGGTTGACGAGTTCAGTGACCGGTTCGTCCGTTTTGCGAGTTGAGTGACTTATCTGCACACGCGCGACAAGTTGTGGTACCGCCAGTGGAGGAGCTAGCGCAATTCGAAGCCTGGGCACATGGCCCAAGCCCATCAGTGAGGGGAGGTGGAGGGGCGTGGCCCATTAGAAAGACAGCCCAATAGAGGACAAAAGGTAACGCCCAGGAAGGAAAATCAGCCCAAATCGCGAAAAGAGCTCATCTTCTTCAGCTGAGATCGCGTTTTCAGTCATTCTGCTGTCGTAATCCATGGCTGGAGCTCTTCAGGGCGCCGTCGGAAAGCCCGGGCACGTGCTCTAGGCGGAGGGATGGTAAAATCGCCACTGGGTACCGCCCATGCCATTTACTCAACTGAGCGCTGGAGCTAACCTGTTTGTTTCTTTTAGTATGAGGTCACACTCACCTCAATTGGACTTGGATTCTTGCATGCTCTCTCTGTTGCTTTCCTGCACCACTCATGTCCTCACTACTGCGACTCCACACCAAACCCTCTCAATTTATCTCACTGACACTCTAAATTTTCGTCTGTCCAGCAGCATCTCAGCATATTCACAGGGAGAAATTGCAAATTATCTGAACAAGGAAAGAGTCACAAAGCGAAAATTTATTTATACAGGTGGCCGAATCTAGCTATAAACAAGGAACCGGTTTACTTCTTGATCACAGAGACATACACCGATACAGTGAGCTGTACTACACTAGAACGAACAGAGAAAGGCCTGAACTTTCAGAAAACTCAACTCGAAGGCGAACTGAGAGTGAAAGCAGGAAACAACACGGCCACACATGACACATGTACGTAGAGTAGATTGAGAGGACTGATACACACAAGGAAATAACTTGAGAGACTGATTAGGAGCCGAGGTCGATGTGCACCCCGATAGCGATGAGGAAGATGGCGGCGAAGCAGAAGAAGATGACGGTGTGGACGACGATGGACACAGCGCTGGTGTGGAAGTTGCCGAACTCGATGAACCGGCACTTGCCGGGGATCTGGAAGAGGAGGCCCGGCGAGAGCAGGATGAACAGCACCAGAGGGATGAAGACGCCCGCCCAGTCCTGCATTTTGTCCCCCCTTGTGTCTCTGGAGTCTGGGCTGACAGAAGACGCTCACTGCCTGTCTATAGAGCTTTTCTAGCGACTCTTTATGCAGTGTGATAGTGGCCATATATCAACAGGGTTGAGAAGGGAAGGAGGTTGCAGCTGAGCTATCATCTTTGTTTCACATGCCATTCCAGTAAAAAAAATGTGATGATCCCCTTAACCACACCGAGCCAGGGGTAGTGAAGTCTTTCAAGTGAAAATATGCACTTACCACTTAGGACATGTAATTGATCATGAACTACTTAACATATGTAATCTGTGTGACATGCCATTTCTGTTTATATCTGACAGTATATCGTGTGTACATGATAATTCAGTTGTTTTTATAGGTCGGATCAGAAGGGAAATCCAGCAGGGTACTCTGCTTGCGTATAGGAGCTAAGAGGTAGTTACTTACCTATGTAGTAGGAGGAGTTCATATCATGGCTTCAGAAAGGGAGGTCAGCTAGGTTAACCATTGGTTGGTGGGCACCTAACTAATTAAGTTGGCACTTCAAAGTCTGACTAATGCACTGGATAGGAGGAGGACACCTACATAGCCACACAAGCTTACATGACAGTACTGGATAACTTTCCTGACCACACAAACAGGATTCCTGATAAACACCAAAGGAGAACTAAGATCCTTGTTACCAAGTCACACCGGTATGTTACTGGGCTACTGGCGATCCTTGAGTGTTGTCCTCTACTACTACATGCCCTCTCTTGCCAAAAAAGAAAATACATGAAACATGATAGTAATTAAAATGACACGCAATCAGATGCGTGTTCGAGAAGATGAAAGGTGATGGTAAAGCAGTAGTACAGTTGGAAGTCCAGACAACCGCAAATCTCACAGGAAGTCGTCGTCATGACTTGACAGGTTAAAGCATGCTGTTTAAGAAGGCTGTCGAATGGGCACTAGATCACCGCGCGCGTGCGCGTCTGTCCGTGGGTGAGACTGTATATATTGATCGGGGAGTGAGTGGAATGTCTGCATCAGCTGACAAACCGAAAGCAAGAATGGACTGCTGCTGCTGTGCTGAATGGAGGACCATATGGATGCATGCATGATGAAGGTTTTGGTTGCTTGCTTTGCAAAACGATAAGCGAAAACGACATCGTTCCAATCCCAGGTAAATTAGCTCGTTTTGTAACTACACAAAGCTTTGCTTACACGACGATAGTGATCTACGATTCTTCCAAGCATGTTATGCAGTACAGTGCAAATACAAGACAAAATCAAGCTGGCAAATCCAAGAAAATAACATCAAAAACTGCAGTTCTGCACTGCCAAATAAATATCAACAGATCAAAACCACAACTCCAGAAGAAGGAAGAACCAGTTTAATTTGTTCCATCCGTCACTTCTTTTGCTTCTTCCCTGGCTTCAGCTTCACAACTTCGTCTATGTACAGTATACCCTTCCCCTTGTACACCTCCGGAGGTTTGCAGCTCCGGACAGTGCCGGCGAAGTGGTGCACCCTATCCTTGTCTAAGCCGGTGCAGCACACGATGTTGGGTTTGAAGCAGAAGACACGGACGGCAGGTGGGGCGGTGAACTGCACCTCATGGCTGTAGCCCAGTTTCAGGAACAGCTCACGGCCTTCGCATTCCGTCCTTGCCTTGAAGCCAACCCCAACGAGCTTTAGGAACCGGAAAACCTTTGATTCCATCTGCAAACTGGAACAAAGGTTAGCCCGGCAGTAAAATGAGGGTAGAGGTTTTTCATCGGAACACTGGAAATTTCATTGGACAATCCACAAAGACTGTCATTACCGTGGAAGCAAAAGATAACTATTGTATTTATAACATCAGCTATAGAAGACAAGATCACAATTGGGTCAACTGTTTTCTAGAAAACCACAAAATGGGAAAAGCAAATCAATGAGACCATCCCATACACACAAATACTAGACAAGTTCCTTAACTACTACTTAATACTGAAGATTCAGTACAGTAATTTCGAAGCACTAAAATTACTTATTCTAAATGGAAACAGCGAGAATGTCAGGTTCGAGATACAAGCAGCAAATCCGTGAATAAAATAGCTCTGAGAAGATTCTAAATAAGAATGACTTGCTAAGCACCCATCAGTCCCTTATATGGTAAGGTCACAGATTTAGGAATTTATGGATGGGGTGTTAGGCCATGGCTGAAATCACCAGAATGAACTGCACACAGGGAATACAATGCTTTTGCGCCTATTCAATAAGGCCATGGCTCAAAGCTTATTATGTTTTCGTATAAAAAAGGCAACGCTGCTATAAAAATAATTCTCTAGTATGCAGTTCAACAATGTAATTAGATTGACAAAAGTCAAAACCAGCCATTTTTAAGGTCCATTAGAGCATTCATGAAAAGTAAGAAAACACTGGCCTGAAGCAGAGATCGGAGAACCATCTAGATCATTTGTGTTACCATATTAAGTTCAGACTTTCCATTTGTATCTGGTATGGTCTTTTGGGTGCTGGTGACCGAGAGGCACACGAAAGCTTGCGAGAAAATAATTTTCTTTCAGTATAACTATGCAAGCACAAAGGGTTCGTATAAGAGGAAGAAATTGGTTGATCATGCAGTCCTTGATGGAGCTATGAGATAATTTGTCTCAATCAGGCCCTGTCCTGCTGCCATTTAGCGCTGTTGGTGCCACAGAAAGCGTCACCACTCAGAAGTCAGAACCACGAGACTATGCATCTTGTAGTATCTTGCCCATATAAAGAATTAACAAAGAAGTCCTGGTTATATAGCCAGGTAGTACTATGTCAATAGAATAGATCCGAAAATATCCTCATTTCTATACCCGAATGAACTCCTAAGCACATGTCAGTCCTATTTAATGTTACAACAGGATCCTTGCAAAACACCATTTGGACAGACATAATATGGTCATGACTACATGCCATTTCTCCCTACAAAAAACACCATCTGGAAAGATATAATACACTCATGGTTATACTCCATTACTCCCCGCAACAGAACACCATTTGGACAGTTTATACACGCAGCTCACAAATATAATCAGTGGAAAAATCAAGCAAATCATATCATAGGTCCACTGGATCATTTATGACCACCAGCCTGAAGCAGAGATCGTATAATCAGTTGCGCTGCCATTTAGGCTTCACACCTTTCTATCGATTTGCCTGTTCCTGTTGACCCTAAACATAGCGCCGAAATCCTTAAACCCAAGAATTCACTGTTTCAGTAGGTCTGGTTTAGCCACCACGATAGATTTTAGCCACCAACAACAGAAAAATAGAAATCAATCCGACTCCGGACAGATCTCAATTTCACGGTAGTCCAGTTCAGAGGAGGTGGAGAGATGAAGGTGGAGAAGGACTGTGAGAGAGGAGTACCTTGGAAGCAGAGTTTTGCGTTGGAATAAGGCTCAGGGCGTGTTCGGCGGAGAGGTTCCGATGCGTTCTGGGAAGATCGGCGAAGCCAAGTGGTGCCGCCGCCGTCGCTGGGGAACAGCAGTTTTTCCGGTCAGGTGCAGCGGTGGAAGAGGAGGCACCGCACGGGTGGGCCAGGTTTTTGTATGGGCTGGACCTCTCTACGATTGATGGGCTGAAACTACGCGTATTGGATTTTTGACCATGCAGGAGCTGGACATGCGACGCCCATCCATGTTACGCACATGGGATTTCAAATTCGAACGTGCACATACTCATACTCCCTTCGTTTCAAAATAGATGACTTTCATTTGTCTCTTTTAGTATGTAGATACATTCATATATAAGTAAATTGAAGTCAAGTATTTTGGAACGGAGGGAGTACTAAGCCAGCGGCGAAGTCGGGACTGTATACAAAGAATTGACCAAAAACATGTGTGATTTCAAATTCGAACATCATTCAAATTTGTAATTTTACTAGTTTTAAATTTTTTCTTTATGATTTACGCTTGTATACCAAGAATTTGTCAAAACATATGTGATCAATTCACCACACAGGTCTCAACGCTTCTCCGCCACTGAGACTAGTCATCCATGGAATGGCACCCCTTAAAATAGTATATGTATGGACTTTTTAACCTTGTTCGCACAAGTTTCCGGACCGATGGGATGGGTACCCCCAATGGCACCCTAACGGGCCGACCTCTCTCCACATGGAGGTTGGGGTTTGGGCAAGAGATGGTGAAGCTCTTCAGCAAGTACATCCATGAAGGACAAGTTTTCTTACGTGATCCGTGGCCGACGAAGGCCACCCTATGTTGTGGTGTTTGGCTGGCACAACATTATCTTCTTACTTCACGTTGTTGAGCCGACGCGAAGGATCTTTGATCTCAGTTTGACGCTCCATGCCTGTCGGGGGAGTATCCCCGGGTAGGGTCAAGGCTTGGCATAAGGTGGTGTTCGAAGTTGTGCCGAGGTACGGAAAGGGCCGACCTGTTTGGGCCTGGGAAGTTCCGAGCTTCATCTTGACCTGGAGAGTACAGGCCGACCTATTTTGGCCCAAGGGATCCGAGGTATACTGTTGGCCAGGGCCGAGGTTCACTGTCCGAGCTATGTTCAGCCGACCTAACTACCTCAGTGCAGTGGTTTGTGTGTAGTGCAGGAGAAGCTGTGGGAGGAAGTAAGATCCGACCTGGTAAAGGATTAAGCGCAAGACCCGAGGTACGGAGCCCGTCACATCCGTGTCGAGCTAACCGAGGTGGTGGGCTGTAGGTCGGGCAGGAGTCAATGCTCCTGTCACTTCCAGCCGGGTACTAGAGCGCCTGACACGGGAGCGTCTGTCAAGGAGCATGGCAGAGGCGTGCTCCGGGTTCGGCGGGCCTGCACGTCTCTGATCGCTGCTACGCGAGGTCTGGGAAAAGGCTACGAGGTAGCTCTGCCAGGCCACGTCCTGTCTCGGTCAGAGGGGACATGCTAGTTCTGCCGTTAGGCTACAGGAGATGGGCAAGCCACGTCTTGTCCCTGACCGAGGTACGGTGGTACGGTGGTGACCGTTGCAGAGGCATGGCAACAGTGTTCTGCGAGGGGCACAATGGTAACCCGGCTGGCCTATATAGTGGGCTTCACCCCCTCCTGCTAGAGGAGGATCCAAGATCAAGAGAGACCCCCCCCCCCCCGCGCTGGAACTAGTTGATCAAGAGAGAAGAGAGAGAGAGAGAGAAGCTCGGAACACCCCGGAAACACCTCGGATTCAGCTCGGAGTGCCTTCTTCCTCCCGTCTAGCTCCATCTTTACCTCAAGTTCTCACCATTGTAGCATCATACAGCTCGAGGAGCAGCTTGTACTTGTCACTCTGAGCTATACACTGGCTAGGATAGTGCTGCAGTAGGGGTGTTACCTCCACAAGAGGGCCCCGAAGCAGGGTACATCGTGGTGTGCTTTGTGTTCTTGCTTTCTTGGTTCTTCGTTCGTGTTCTTGCGTGTTCTTGCGTGTGCACTTCTTGAGTGCATAAACCCTCCCCGGATTCCCCCAACGACCATTCGGCCCCATCTTAGCCATACCTATGGCATCTGCCGTGATCCCACCACGACAGTTGGCGCCCACCGTGGGGCAGATTGAGGCGTTGGAGGGAGTTTTCATCCGGACGGGCTCAGGCGAGCGTGTTCTTTCCGGGCTTGTCGCCAAGATCGGAGAGTTCACCTTCATCAGCGACAACGCGGGGTGTTTCGCCGGCAAGCCTTCCCCGAGACGGCTTCACCATGATGCTCGGCAGCTTCGTCACGTACGTTGCTGTCGAGGTTGTTCGCGGGTACCCGGAGCAGGTGCTCGTGGACGACGAAACTCCTCTCCTCGCGGCTTTAGGTCGGCGTATCACTCGCCCCGAGAGCTGCGTAGAGGTGATGATGACAGGCCCGGTTGACGCCGTTGGCAAAGTAGATGCCAGCCAGTCCAAGGCAGCCGAGGTTGCTAAGGTGAGATCTGCAAAGCCCAGGCTAGAGAAGGACTTGCCTGGCACCCCAGAGCTGCGGGCCGAGGTGCGACCCTGGTAGAGATAGTGGATACACTGGCAGACCCAGTAAATCCAGGAGTGGACATAGTAGTGACTGTGGCCGACCTAGAGGCAAAGCGTGTCCTGTTGCAGAAGGAGGCTGTAGCAATGATAACAGCTAGAGATGAGTTCAATAGAGATCTGCGCGAGTACAATGCAGCGAATGGCTTCACCCCGGTAGCGGTTGATACACATAGGGGAGCCGAGGTGCGGCAGAGAGGCAAGGGGCTCAACGATGAGATAAACAGGGAGGCTCGACCTACCACCTCGGCTAGGAGTGGGAGTCGCGTGTCAACTGGAAGGCCGGTGTATAGTTCCCCTGCTAAGAACCTCAGAGCTGCCGAGGCAGGCAGGGCCGAGCTATCCGGATTATCTGGAGATGCATGGCGTGCGCAGCAGAAGCGAGTCAATGAGTTAGTATATGTGGCTAACCAGCAGAATGAGGCTCTCCGCAGAGCATATGCCGGGGCTGGTGATTCAGAGATGGTTTATTCAGCTAGGCCAGTCAGTCAGGTGTCCAAGGGGCAAGCCTCGTCTCCACTCGTCGGAGGAGCCGATCGAGCCCGGAGTGTCACCTCGGGTCAGAACCAGCAGCTGCAGATGTATGATCCAGTCCTAGCAGCAAAGCAGAAGGTGGGCCAGGGCAATGCTAGCCGAGCTAAGGGAAACCCCGGCCCAGGCAATGCGAGCCGGCTAAGGGTAACTCCGGTCAGGGAAATCAGAACGGCGGTCAAGCAGCATCGGCTGGCCGAGGTAAACCACCTCCGCCCCCGAGGTATCAGCAACAACCTCGGCAGCAGGGGCAATATCAGCGAGAGCCGGAGTATGTTCAGCAACCTCAGAACGTCGGTCAAGGCGATGACCGATATGATGATGGAGACTCGGCCATGGCACGAGCTGGATACCACAGAGTGGATGGGGCGTTGGGACCTCGGATAGGAGGTCGGATGTTAGCTCCAGGCGATGTCCGTAACAAGCTGGATAGAATCTACTTGTCTGAGCAACTGGAGGAGGAAGGCCCTCCTGGTCCGGCGTGTTTTGGACCTCGGATCATGAAGGAGCCACCACCACCAGTATCTCAGTTCCAGTTAGGTCGGAACACCAAGCCATACAATGGGAGCACCAAGCCACAAGATTGGCTGACAGATTATGTATCCTCGGTGCACATTGCGGGGGGCAATCGCCGATGGGCGGTCCGGTATCTCCCGCACATGTTGGAAGGTCCAGCTCGGATCTGGCTGAATAATTTGCCGGAGTATAGTATCAACTCCTGGATAGACTTGGAGCTGGCGTTTAACAGCAACTTTGCTAGTACATACAAGAGGCCAAACCGACCTCAGCTCCTGGCGGCATGTAAGCAAGATGATCATGAAACTGACCGAGAATTCTTAACTCGGTGGAGCAATGTTCGGAATTCCTGTGAAGGAGTGGTAGAGGCACAGGCCATTTCCTGGTTTGCAGATGGTTGTCGACATGGCAGCATGCTGTGGCAGAGGCTCCAGAGAGATATGCCGAGATCCCTAGCAGAAACAATCCGGGTTGCAGATTCTTATGCCCTGGGTGATCCGATGCAGCCAGCAGCAGAGGCAGGAGCACGTAACAGAAGGAGGGAGCCAATAAACAACCGGCTCGGACCAAGGTGTAATGACCGTCAGGAGTTCGGACAGAAGAGGAGGGAGCCGGACTATCCATACCCTCCAACCAAGTTGCAGCGGTGAACCCGGATCAGCCCGGAGCTGGAGGTGTCCAGAGGCCAAAAATCAATGGTCCGGCATTTAGTCCGAACCCGGAGCCACCCATGACCTATGAATCAATGATAGATGGTCCGTGCTGTTACCATACGACTGACCCGCGCAAGCCAGCCAACCATTCAACCCGGCAGTGCAGCTGGAACCGCAGAATCAGAGAAGAGGGGGCAAGGGCCGGAGGAATCAGAACAGGACCACCACCTCAGAGATTTCAGCCGAGGTCCCACCCTAATCTGTCCGGAGCAAATGTTACCCCGATAACCACTGCACCTCTTCCGAGGCCTGCAGCAGCAAGACCCGTGAATGTTGTGAATGTCCGAGGTAATAACAACAACAATGGTGCCGGACCAAGTCAGCAGTATGAATACCCCGGAAATGACTATAGAGAGGTTCATGCGAGCTATGTGGTCTTTGTGACCGAGCCAACTGACAAGAAGAGCGTGCAGAGGCGTGCCATGGAGGTGAATGCAGTAATGCCGGTGGTGCCGACCTATATGAACTGGTCTGAGCAGGAGATCACTTGGAGCAGAAAGGACACACCTCGGATCATGCCGAGCCCTGGAAAGTATGCCCTGGTGGTAGATCCAACGTTGTGTGGGCCTACCAACAATGTGAGGTTCACCCGAGTTCTGGTGGACAATGGCAGTGCCATCAACATCATGTACCGAGACACAATGGTGAAATTGGGCATCTCGCCTAATCAGTTGATGCCAAGCAGTTGTACTTTTCATGGGATTGTGCCCGGCGTTTCCTGTGCACCCATGGGCAAGATATGGGTGGATGTAGCATTTGGAACCAAGGAAAATTGCCGAGTTGAGAGTATCGAGTTCGAGGTGGTGGACTTGGAGAGTGCATACCATGCACTGCTTGGAAGGCCGGCTTTGGCCAAGTTCATGATTTCCACCCATGTTGCATACCTGAAGATGAAAATGCCAGGGCCTAATGGGATCATATCCATCTCGGGTGACTACAAGCGAGCATTCAGTGTGCCTCGGCGGGTCTAACCTAGCCGAGTCTTTGGTGATCGCAGCCGAGAAGAAGAAGCTGCATCAAGTGGTGGCAATGGCGCAGTCAACACAGCTCGGCCTGTCCGGACTGATGAGCCCGGACTCAACTGCGGCGTTCGAGGTACCCAAGGAGACCAAGAAGATCCCCATTGACCCGGAGCACCCAGAGCATGTGGCCATCATTGGGACCGGGCTAGGCGAGAAATAGGAAGGCGAGCTCTGTCACTTCCTCCGTGAGAATCGGGATATCTTTGCATGGTCGGCTAAGGACCTGCCAGGTGTTCCGAGGGAGTTGGCAGAGCACTCTTTATTTGTTAGGCCAGAGGTGAAACCGGTGAGGCAACCGACCCGTCGTCTCTCAGACGACCGGAGACAAGTGGTGCTGGACGAGCTGGCTAAGTTGCTTGCAGCCGGGTTCATAATGGAGGTACTGCATCCGGACTGGATATCCAATCCGGTCTGGTGGAAAAGAAGAAAGACGAGCCAGCCGTGGTCAAGGTGTGGCGCATGTGCATTGACTTCACTAACCTCAACAAGGCGTGCCCAAAAGATCCATTTCCATTACCTCGGATTGATCAAGTGATCGATTCCACTGCTGGTTGTGAACTGTTATCTTTTATCGATGCGTACTCTGGTTTTCACCAGATACCACTGAACCCAAAGGATCAAATAAAGACTGCTTTTATTACCCCGTATGGGGCGTATTGCTATCGTGTCATGTGTTTTGGTCTGAGAAATGCCGGGGCAACTTATCAGAGGTGTATGCAGAAATGCCTGCACTCTCAGATGGGCAAAAATGTGCAAGTGTATGTCGACGATATTGTCATCAAAACTAAGGAGAAACATACTCTCCTCGAGGATCTCGAGGAGACATTTGTGAATTTGAGAAAGTATCGGTTGAAGCTTAACCCGGACAAGTGCACCTTTGGTGTCCCGGCTGGAAAGTTGCTCGGATTCCTGGTGTCTAGCCGAGGTATCGAGGTTAACCCGGCCAAAATCCGAGCTATTGAGAGCATGAAGTTACCGAAGTGTTTGAAAGATGTGCAGAAGTTCACAGGGTGCCTAGCCTCGTTGAGCCGATTTGTAGCTCGGCTAGGAGAAAAAGCCTTACCTTTGTACCAGCTCATGAAGAAAAGTACCGGGTTTACATGGACCCCGCAGGCCGACGTGGCGTTTGGTGAGCTGAAAAAGATGTTGTCCACTGCCCCGGTGTTAGCGTCACCATTGCACAATGAGCCGATGTTACTTTACATTGCGGCCACAAACCGAGTTGTAAGTGTGGCAGTGGTGGTGGAGCGCGAAGAAGGTGGCAGGTCGGTGCAGAGACCGGTGTATTACTTGAGCGAGGTGATCTCTACCTCGAAGCAGAACTATCCTCACTACCAGAAGATGACGTATGGTGTTTACCTGGCGGTCAAGAAGTTGAAGCATTATTTCCAGGAGCATCCCATGACGGTGGTGTGCGAAGCTCCAATCTCGGAGATCATCGGGTGCAAAGATGCAACTGGCCGAGTTGCCAAATGGGCGATTGAGGTGTCTCCATATGCACCACATTATGAGAGAAGAGACGCAATTAAATCCCAGGCGTTGCCGGACTTCTTTTGTGATTGGGCCGAGATGCAGTATGAGCCACCCAGGCCGGACTATAATTATTGGAAAATGCATTTTGATGGGTCCAAAACAAAGATCGGGCTGGGGGCTGGAATAGTCCTCACCTCGCCAAAGCAAGATCAGCTGAAGTACGTGCTGCAGATTCATTTCTCAGCATCAAACAATGTGGCGGAGTATGAGGCCTTAATCCATGGCCTCAAGGTGGCAAAGGAGATCGGTATCCGGCGTGTAGAGTGCTTCGGCGATTCCGACCTGGTGGTGCAACAATCTTCTGGAACTTGGGATGCTCTGGATGCCAACATGGCGTTATATCGGTTCCATGTGCAAAAGATATCCGGGTTCTTTGAAGGGTGTGAGTACAGGCATATACCTCGGGCAGAAAATGATGCTGCCGACGTGTTGTCAAAGCTCGGTTCATCAAAGAGGCAGTACCACCAGGGGTAGCCCTGAATCACTTGAGAACTCCTTCAATCAAACCTTCTCCTGAATCCGAATCTATTTTCATCCCGGCGGAGCAAGAGCCCGGACCTGTTCCAATGGAGGTAGACGTCGGATGCGTTTGGTCGGACCCGGGGACTGCGTGGCAGAGCTCGGGGACTGCACACCAAACCTCGGGGACTGCTCATCCAGACTCGGGGACTGGTCGCAGGATGGTGGAGGAAATAATGGAGGAGATTATGGTGGCCGAGCCAATGGAGGTGGATGAGGAACTTTTTCCTTTGCACCCGGTGCCGGAGTGGGCGGAGCAAATTATGAAGTTCATAACGGAGGGAAGCACGCCAAGTGACACAACCGAGGCTAGGAGGATTCAAAGGAGGGCCAAGGCGTACACCATCATCAACAAGGAGCTCTATAAAAGAAGCGTAACCGAGGTGTTGCAACGGTGTGTTGAGCCAGCTGAAGGCAAGGAGATGCTTTTGGAGATCCACCAAGGAGAGTGTGGTCATCATTGCAGCACAAGAGCTCTGGTGGCCAAGGTGTTTAGGCATGGGTTCTATTGGCCCACTGCTCTTGCTGATGCAGAGGCCATAGTCCGGAGATGTGAAGGATGCCAAAGGTTTGCCAAGCAAACGCATATGCCAGCTCGGCGCTCAAAACAATTCCTATCACTTGGCCGTTTGCGGTATGGTGTTTGGATATGGTGGGAGAGTTCAAACCAGCCCGAGGTAACATGACACACATATTGGTGATGGTGGACAAATTCACCAAGTGGATCGAGGTGAAACCAATCCGGAAGTTGGATGGTCATTCAGCAGTGACTTTCTTGAAGGAGATTATTCTGCGATATGGCTACCCCCATAGCATTATCTCGGACAACGGCACTAACTTTGCTGTTGGAGAGTTCGCTCGGTTTTGCATGAACAAGGGAATCCGGCTGGACATAGCCTCGGTGGCACACCCGGAGTCTAATGGACAAGTGGAAAGATCAAATGCTCTAGTGTTGGCCGGCATCAAGGCTCGGCTCATTGAACCACTGCTGAAAACGCCGGGGTGTTGGATAGATGAGATACCAGCAGTACTGTGGGGTCTAAGGACCACGCCAAATCGATCAACTGGCTATACGCCATTTTTTATGGTCTATGGGGCAGAAGCTATGCTACCCACTGACATCGAATATGATGCGCCCAGAGTGGCAATGTACACTGAAGCCGAGGCAAAAGAGGCTCGGGAGGATGCAGTAGATCTGCTTGAGGAAGCGAGAGAATTGGCCTCATCTCGGTCAGCAATTTACCAGCAAGGTCTCCGACGTTATCATAGCCGGAGTATCAACCCTCGTGTGTTTCACGAGGGAGATTTGGTGCTGAGGTTGGTGCAGCGCAAGAAAGGCCGGCACAAGTTGTCACCTCCATGGGAGGGACCGTTCGTTGTGAGCCGAGCTCTGCTCAATGATTCCTACTATCTTATAGATGCGCAGGAACCAAGGGAAGATGGGCTGGACAACCCCGGTCAGAGGTCAGGCGACCATGGAACGTAGCTCTACTCCGACCTTTCTACTCATGAAAGGCGCAATGTATGTACCTCGGTTAATCCTTAATAAAAATGTCGGCACTCCGAGGTTAAAGCTCGGGGACTGCCTCGCTCTTGTGCTTATGTTTTATCTCTGTTTGTCAGTTTCGTTCATATGCCGAACTATTTTGAACCTCGTCTCAAACTTCAAGTAATGTGTGCTATGAAACTAATCTTGTGACTCGACTGGCATCTGCCTAAAAGGTAGTCAAGAGCAAAGAGGAAAAAACGTGGGAGACATGAAAATGAACTCGGGGACTCGGTCCAAAATATAGTTCGGCATGTGTCGTTTACTAACCCCTGTCTTTACCTTTCGTTTATGTCGGATGACTTTGAAACATACCTCGGAATTTACCAAGTACTGTATGCTATGAACAACAATCTTGTGACTCGACTGGCAACTGCCAAAAGGTAGTCAAGAGCAAAGAATGCCAAACATAGTAAACACGAAAGTAAACTCGAGCAATCATTCAAAAGGATTCGACGTAAAGCTTAGAAAAGCATGGTTCGATAAGCATGATAGTAACAGAGGTAGCAAAAGGAACTACTTAAGTTTGATTACATCTGCGTCCCGGCATACCGGGGATTTAATGAAGTTTTTTGGCCAAGCATAAGTTCAGGTCGAGGCATCAGGAATTACGTCGGCAGCAGCCGATGCAGCAGGGATTTCGTCCGGAGCCGAGGTAGCCTGGGAGGTGCTGGCAACGTCGGCAGTAACCTCGGCACCAGGTTGTGGAGAAGCCTCGGTTTCTGCTTCGCGGGTGTCACCATCGTCACCTTGCTCGGCTTCGACGTCGGATTCTGTTTCGTATTCATCCTCTTCTGGCTCGTCATCTTCGGCGTCGGAGTAGGTGTCTCCCTCGCTCAAGTTCTTGGTGTTGGCATATCCAGCGAAGAAGGGCCATCTTTTCGCGCGCGATGAGATTGGGTCCGTGGACCAGGGAGCCTCGGCGAAGAGTGTCCATCTTTTCGAGGTCGATCTTCTCGCACCAAGTCATGATGAATTTGAGAGCGGCATCAGCTCCAGCGCGAGCCGAGATGAGCGCCACTCTCGAAGTCTTTGTTCGGCTTCACGAAGCTTGGCGGCGAGCTCAGGCGTAGTATTGGGAGCATCGGCAAGAGGCCACAAGGCTCGGAAAGCAGACACACCTGCATCGAGGAGTTCGGACCCAATGGTTTTCAAGGGATGGATCCGAGCTTTGATGGCCACGATGTGGTCCTCAATGGTCCAGGCGGGGTTCGTCTCGTTACGCCTCTTCCTGTGCTGATCAGTGATATTGCGAGCCGAATTGGGTGTAGGTGAAGTGCTCTGCAGAAGGATAGCCTGTTAATAATGAAAGAAACAGTTCGGCAAAGAGCCAGTACTGTTGAGGACAAAGCAAGGATAAGGGGGGCAAGAAGCTTACCGTCCATTTCTTGTTGATGCGTTCCAGCGTCGGGAGGAGCTGGTTAACCGAAGCTTGAAGGGCTTCATAAGCCTCGGTGGCCGAGGTGGCGCGGGCCTCGGCTAACTGGAGCGCATTCTCATGTTCCTTGGCGGCATCCTCCCGAAGTTTCTTCTCTGTTTCAACAACACTGGCCTTTTCCGCCTGCAGCTGCTCTTTTTCCGACGTCCGCAGCTCAGTGATGCGCTTCAGTTCCTTTACCAGACGAGCTACTTCGGCTTTCTCTTGTTGGAGCTTTTCGTCCAAAGAGTTCTTTTCTGCAAGGACGGCCTTGTGCTCGTCGTGGAGTTTCTTGTGGTCAAACAGAGGGTGTGAAGATGTCCGTGCGGACGTTCATAGTATTCTGCAAGGAAGAAAAACATAGCTCGGTTAGAAAGGCTATACCTCGACAAGAGTCTCGGGGACTCGTACGAGGTGCATGCTAAGTAAGGTAAATGGTTTGGATACGTCGGATGAAAATTAAAATGGTTTGAGATTCAAGCCAAACAATTTTAACTCCGGCGGAGCGTCAATAGTTTACCTCGAATCTCGGGGACTGGGAATGGTGGATATTAGATGAGATACTGCATGAAAGTAAAGAGAATAGGACTTACGTCGATGTTTTGAGCAGCACGCAGGGCAGCACTTGTAGGTCGTACGCTTCGGCCGCAGGCGCTGTTTCCCGCAGGGTGCTCACCTACCGGAGCAGCTAGGGAGGCCGAGGAGACCTCGTCTGCAGAATTCCAGTCTGCGTTGTAGTGTTCCAAGGAGCCGAGGCTCTGGTCACTGTCAGTGCGCAGAGGAGGATATCCCCACGGTCCGCCCTGCTCGATGCCCCTAACCGAGGCCTCCAAGGCTTGAGCAGCCTCGGAGCTTGAAGCAGGCCGGTTATCCAGTATAAGAGATGTCCTCCGAGCATATTCGTCGGCCGGAGGAGCAGTCTCATCAACGGGTGCGGCAAATGGAGGAATTCGGCGTGTCACCGGGGAGGAGACCTCGGTTGCATCCTTGAAGGAGAAGAGATAGTCAGGGTGCCAGACCCAGATGTTGGTTTGGGGGTGACCTTGACTTCACCGTATCTTTCTCTTTCTCCTTGCCTTTCTCCAACGGCAAGGTAGTCTGGCGAACTGGTTTTTGGGGCTGTTGCTTGGGCTGCTGCTTGGGCTGTTGCTTCTGCTGATGCTTCTGCTGTTGCTGTTGTTGGTTGCGGGCAGTCTGGCTGCGGGGGGAGAGTCGAGGCTCCGGCAAGGCGGTAGCCGGAGTTCTGGCGCGATTGGTCCCCGCATCCGTTTGAGGACGCGGAGAAGTCTGGCCTCGGGTGGGGCAGATTTCTCCAAGGCCGGGCCAGACCTCGGTGGAGGAGATACGGGGCGAGAGTTCGTCGGGGTGGTCGTGGCTTCAGAGGCACCAACGGGTGCAGTCATGGAGGATACCTCCTGATCCACTCTATGGGTCACTGCAACGAAGGAAGATGGTCAAGTGTTAGTACCGAGGTGATAGTTTAAGCAACAAACTGTTGGCTATAGAAGCAAAGCATTACCCATCCGAAGTAGGAAACTTCTTGCCCCCTCGGGCATGAGGAGGATTTCCGGACTTCTTCAGCCGACGTCTCTTGACCGGAGCCGCAGTGGGTCCGGAGGCTCCAGTGGCGGATGGTTCGGCGGCCGAAGTTGCGGCACCAGCGCGTTTCCGGCTGGTTGCTGGAGTAAAGTTCGGAAGGTGAGGAAGGCAGGAGATAGGTACCGCGTTTATTGGTTCCATGACGAGAAATCCCTCCTCGTCATCCGAAATCTCTTGAACTGAAGCTTGTGCTTGAGGCTTACCCGCGGTGGTGACGCGGGCCGAGGCAATGGGCATGTAATCCTCGTTGTCAGGGTCCTCGTTGGATGGTGGGTCCTCGACAGGAAGATCCTTGCCGAAGTGGTCCGCAGGATGGACTCCATCCTCGGCGGTCTGGCGGGAGAACAGCTATATGGCAGACATATGAAAAGGAGTTAGGAGAAAATGGTCAAGATGAACGTCGGTAGCAAGACCTCGGTGGTAAAGGAGTACCGAAGAAAACGTCGGAACAGCGTACCTGTTTTGGTGGCTTGGTCCTGTAGTGGGGTTCCCTTCCCCATGTCCAAGCGTCAGAGATCTTGGACTTGGTGATAGCTCGGACTCGCCGAGCTACCGCGGCGTTGTCCAGTGCAACGTGCGTATGGCGGGTTGGATCATAAAGACCGCTCATGTGGCAGATCTTGTGAGTCCTCGCCTGGAGAGGGGAGACCCTGCGCTTCACAAATGTGCAGGCCAGATCGTCAGCCGTCAGGACTTTCCCGTCGTTCGCAGGGTCCTCCGGGTCCTGCCATTTCGCAACATACCCATGGATGGACTTGATTTCGCTGGTGAGAGGGGAGTGTAGTCCCAGTTGAGCGGTTCGTAGGAGGGCTGAGGTTAAACACCGGCAGATTGAGGAAGTCCTCTTCGCCGGAGTTCTTCACGTAAAACCACGTCCGGAGCCACTTGCGAACGGTGTCCGGAGTAGCGATACGTGGGAAGATGGAGTTTCGGCGAGGAGCTATGATGGCTGCTCCGCAGGCGGTTAGTAGCTTGGGCAGATCCTTGTTTTTCGGATCCGGGATCACTTGCCGCTTAAGTTGGAAGTAGCGAGAAAAGAGGTCTACCGTGGCTTTGAGGCCGAGGTATCCCTCAGAGAAGGAAACGATGCAGGAGAGAGTGGTGATGGCGTTGGCGGGGAGGTGATGAACCTGGAGTCGAACTTGTCGAGGAAGCTCCGGAAGAAATCACTAACGGGCAGTCCGAAGCCGCGCTGGAAGTGCGCGACGAAGACCACCCGTTCCCCTTCCTTGACTTGAGGCTCGAGTTCGCCCTCTGGCAGGCGACACTCTACCCCGGCGGGAATCCGCCGAGTCGCCCTGAGCCACTGGATTTCGTCCGGAGTTACATCCGAACCTTCCCAGCCGGCTCGTTCTCCGACCTCCAGTTCGAGGTCTGGAACCTCGGTTTGTTCCGAAGTCTCAGGAGGAGACATCTCGGCAGAATCAATCTGCAGAATGCACAGAAGTTTAGCAAAGAAAAAGTGAATCTGGAATCTAAGGCTATATCTGGCTAACTCAGGAGGAGTTGGACGGCTATCTAATGTACATAGAGGCATATCTATGCTAGGCGAGCATCTATCCGAGGTATGAAACTCGTACTACCCAAAAAAGTATGCAAGTAAGATCTACCGGAGGAGGTAAATAGAGTTTTATTCAAGAACATATGAAGAACCAGCGCAAAGAGGAAGAAACCTAGGGCAATGCCTAGGGTATCAGAAAGGGAGTACATACCGTGAAAACGAGGTGCTGAAGGGCGGCGCCGGTGACGCGGTCGCAGCGGCGACGAAGGAGCTGCTCGTCGGCGGCGGCGGGAACGTGTTTCTTCTCAACCGGAAGCGGCGGCACTGGTGGCGATGGAGGCGAGAGGGCGAGTGAAGGAGGAAGAAGATGGCGAAGTTACCCGTGGGGCCCTACTTATAGCCGCGCGGTAACTGCCCGCATTAACTGCGCCACTACCGCGCGGTTATCGGGAGGCGCGGGATCGTGTGCGAGTGGGCGCACGGTTACGCGGTCTGCGGCCGCACGATCGGCCACATCGTGGGCCGCAGAGTGGCAACCGCCCACCCCGGATTTCCTGCGCTGGTCAGCACAAAATCGAGGGGTCGTGGGCGGTCAAGTACTTGAGTGCGCAGGTGCGCTGTTCGGTGGGTCCGGCTGACGAGGGCGGCGTGTGGTCAGAATCTGCTTGGCAGAGGTCCGGATTCCGAAGCCCGGGCAGAGATTCTTCGCCACGTACCTCGGAAAATCTTGAGGCAAGTTGGTGCTGAGTCAGATAGCTCGGAGAGTTCAGTTCGCATATCTACCTCGGATTGGATGGTGGTGTATGGGAGGTACCTCGGCATGACTATGTTGGAGGTCGGTTTAGGAGGTGGTGTGCTTGTTTTGAACCTGCTACGGCCCTCCTTCCGAGGTCGTAGGACCGCACCAGCTTCGGGGACTAATGTCGGGGGAGTATCCCCGGGTAGGGTCAAGGCTTGGCATAAGGTGGTGTTCGAAGTTGTGCCGAGGTACGGAAAGGGCCGACCTGTTTGGGCCTGGGAAGGTCCGAGCTTCATCTTGACCTGGAGAATACAGGCCGACCTATTTTGGCCCAGAGGGGTCCGAGGTATACTGTTGGCCAGGGCCGAGGTTCACTGTCCGAGCTATGTTCTGCCGACCTAACTACCTCAGTGCGTGGTTTGTGTTGTGTGCAGGAGAAGCTGTGGGAAGGAAGTAAGATCCGACTAGTAAAGATTAAGCGCAAGACCCGAGGTACGGAGCCCGTCACATCCGTGTCGAGCTAACCGAGGTGGTGGGCTGTAGGTCGGGCCGGAGTCAATGCTCCTGTCACTTCCAGCCGGGTACTAGAGCGCCTGACACGGGAGCGTCTGTCAAGGAGCATGGCAGAGGCGTGCTCCGGGTTCGGCGGGCCTGCACGTCTCTGACCGCTGACTACGCGAGGTCTGGGAAAAGGCTACGAGGTAGCTCTGCCAGGCCACGTCCTGTCTCGGTCAGAGGGGACATGCTAGTTCTGCCGTTAGGCTACAGGAGATGGGCAAGCCACGTCTTGTCCCCGACCGAGGTACGGTGGTACGGTGGTGACCGTTGCAGAGGCATGGCAACAGTGTTCTGCGAGGGGCACAATGGTAACCCGGCTGGCCTATATAGTGGGCTTCACCCCCTCCTGCTAAAGAGGATCCAGGATCCAAGATCAAAAGAGAGACCCCCCCCCCCCCCCCCGCGCTGGAACTAGTTGGTCAAGAGAGAAGAGAGAGAGAGAGAGCAAGCTCGGAAACCCCGGAAACACCTCGGATTCACCTCGGAGTGCCTTCTTCCTCCCGTCTAGCTCCATCTTCTACCTCGAGTTCTCACCTTTGTAGCGTCATACAGCTCGAGGAGCAGCTTGTACTTGTCACTCTGAGCTATACACTGGCTAGGATAGTGCTGCAGTAGGGGTGTTACCTCCACAAGAGGGCCCCGAAGCAGGGTACATCGTGGTGTGCTTTGTGTTCTTGCTTTCTTGGTTCTTCGTTCGTGTTCTTGCGTGTTCTTGCGTGTGCACTTCTTGAGTGCATAAACCCTCCCCGGATTCCCCCCAACGACCATTCGGCCCCATCTTAGCCATACCTATGGCATCTGCCGTGATCCCACCACGACAATGCCGACGGCGACCCATGTGGCATAGTCCCCGGCATCGACGAAGGCGATTGTACATAGAGATCGGGCTAGAGCTGCATCGGATAAAAGGACCTCGTCGCTTTTTTATTTTCTTTGTTGATGTCTTTCTCGTAAAAGTTGAGAACCCCTTTGTTTTTCTATATTTCCAGTGTCTTCTTTGTAAACTATCTTGCCATTTAATATAGCTTCCCGGGCCATCGGGCTTCTTCCCCGTTCAAAATATAAATTTGGCAACTGAAATCAAGTCCGAGCATACATCTAAGTACCAAATGATCACAAAAATCATTCAATTCAAACACACCACATGGACATGAAATGATCGATCAGTTGGTGCGAGCAAAGATCCATTCATGAGCTTTTTCGAACCAACCCTTCATCTTCTCATCTTGCATCTGTTGTGAAGATCCAGGCCTCATCGAGCATCACTACAACCCCTACTTGCTTCGCCTCTGATTCCGTTGAGCTTTTCAAACTCAACATCAACATTATCAACTTCCTCCTATTGATGAACGTTTCTACCAGCGATCATGTCCATCAAAAAACACTTCACTCAAGCTCACCATGTCCCAACCAACACCATTTGGGAGCAACAACTCGATCACATATTCAACCTCCATGTCGGGTCATGGTAGACACCGAGAACCATTAGCCATGGTAGGCACCGGCGAGAGTTTGATTCGGTAGTGAAGGACTCAATTGCGAGAACCAAGTGCGGCTAAGGGAACTAGTAGGGCTGGAGATTTGAGAAATAAATTGGGGGAAAATAGAGAGAAAATACTCCCTCTGTTCCTTCAAGTAAGTCATACATTTGAATTTGTATTAAAGCTAATTTTTCATCCAGCGCTAGTCTGTAAGCAGATCTCACGGAAAACACTTCGTTCTTCTCACTTGGCCAAGAAACAAAGTCCTCCGTATCAAACTTTGGTAGCCGAATCTTCTGTACTTCTTCAGCATCATGTGGCATAAAGATTTTTCTCACCGTTTCCTCTTTCCAGTTCCAGCGGTGATAGGAGGTGTTAGCACTAATCTTGACTAGTTGTTAGCTACGTGTGTGTGTGTGCGTCTGTTAGTGCATGCGTAGGAAGAGGTCAAGGTAGTTAGTGCTGTTAGTGGCCGAGAGCAGCGGCCGGTCATGTGTGCGTGCGCGTGGTGACCGTGGCGTGCGTGGGTGAGTGGCTGCTGTGTCGCCGAGGGCTATAAAGCCCACCTCCTGTAATCTCATTTGTACCTGGTGTTAGCCATGTAGCCATTAGAAAGAAGAAAGGATTAGGGCGTCAGTGCGCCCGTGGCGGCGTCAGTGCGCCGGCCACCGAAAATTCTTGTGTCTACTGATCTTCTTCCTCCACCGTTCGTGAGTGAGAGAGAGGGAGAGGAAGGTGCAGCCGAGGTGCTGCAACAACATTTGGTATCAGAGCCTTGAGCTCGGGGCCGTGGCGCGGCGAGGCTGCGGCGGAGGCCGTGGCCAAGGAGCAAGGCCATGTCGTGCGGGCGGGGAGCGCGGCGGCCGCAGCGGACCTGCGTGGTGGCGCAGAGGCTGCGGTGACGCGGCGTCGGCAGCATGGAGGAAGCCGTTCGTGCGGCGGGTGAAGGCAGCTCGAGCGGTCGCGTTGTCGCGTCGGAGCGCGACATGGGCGCGAGCCGAGGGTGCGCGGACCACCGGAGAAGATGGACGCGTTCGTGCGCGGGGCGTGCGTGCGCAGGGCGTGCGTACGCGGTGGAGAAGGAGCTCGGAGTCAAGACCGCGTCCTGGGCACGCCGGCCGGCCGTGTTGATCGCGTTGGAGCGCGACGTGGGCACGAGCTGGGGCGTGTGGAGCGCGGCGACGATCGCCGAGGAAGGAGAAGACTTGGTCCGTCAGCAGGCCGGCCGCGTTGATAGCGTTGGAGCGCGTCACGTGCGCGAGCTGGGGCATGCGGATCATGGCGGAGTGGGTGCGTGGACTGCGTCAGTGCGCGTCCAGTGCGCGGCCGTGGCGTCGTGAGTGCGCGCTAGAGCGGCTAGAAGACCCCTCCCTGTGTACTCCATCGTGGCATCGAGTTGGAGCTCGAGTGAAGAGAGAAGAGGCGTCAGTGCGTCGGGAAGATGGTGGCTGCGACAGCGTGTGGAGCTGTCCCGTGATCACGAGTTCAAGATTAGGAGGGAAAATGTTAGCACTAATCTTGACTAGTTGTTAGCTACGTGTGTGTGTGTGCGTCTGTTAGTGCATGCGTAGGAAGAGGTCAAGGTAGTTAGTGCTGTTAGTGGCCGAGAGCAGCGGCCGGTCATGTGTGCGTGCGCGTGGTGACCGTGGCGTGCGTGGGTGAGTGGCTGCTGTGTCGCCGAGGGCTATAAAGCCCACCTCCTGTAATCTCATTTGTACCTGGTGTTAGCCATGTAGCCATTAGAAAGAAGAAAGGATTAGGGCGTCAGTGCGCCCGTGGCGGCGTCAGTGCGCCGGCCACCGAAAATTCTTGTGTCTACTGATCTTCTTCCTCCACCGTTCGTGAGTGAGAGAGAGGGAGAGGAAGGTGCAGCCGAGGTGCTGCAACAACAGGAGGCTCTGGGATACCATTTGGAAAGCAAAGGTCCCACCAAAAGTTAGAGTATTTGTGTGGAAACTAGCTACAAACTCCTTAGCTGTTCAAGTTAATCGAAGCAGAAGACTCCCAAATGTACTCCCTACCTGTACTATATGTGGCATGGAAAACGAAGATGGGTACCATGCGGTCATGAACTGTACCGTTGCAAATGCACTTAGACAAGAAGCTAGAAAAATCTGGAAATTACCACCAGATAAGGACCTAGCTGCTACATGAAAGGATTGGGTCATTATCTTGCTAAACAAACTCGATCATGAAACAAGGGCCAAGATCATGTTCATCTGGTGGAGAGCTTGGCACCATAGAAACAACATTATCTTTGATAAAGGAGATGCAAGCATTTCTCATTCGGTAAGATTTATAAATAATTATTGGATTTGCTTGCAGGGTATGGCTGAGGGTCTTCTGGATACAGATGTAAAAGGTAAAAAACCTGTGCATAGAATGCCTGAAAGTGTGGACAGTTGCCATGAACAACACACGGATGAGAGATGGAGTCGGCCAGAATCTGGATGGACAAAAATAAATGTAGATGCTTCTTTCATTGAGGAGAGCTCCAATGGAGCATGGGGAGCTATTGCAAGGACTCACGATGGATCTGTGGTCTTCTCGGCATGGGACAAAATCCCTCTTTGCCACTCTGCGGAAATGGGTGAAGTAATAGCCTGTTTAGGAAGTCTAAAACTGGCTATTAATCTCACATCAGGTAACTTACTCTTTGAAACTGACTGCAACTCTCTGTTGAATTTTTTTGACCCAGGAGCAGCAGACAGAACACCGGTGAGCCTAATCGCGAAGGAGTTTAATATGCTGAAACCTGAAGGGAGAGCCATCAAGCTAGTGCACGCGAGCAGGAAGGTTAATGGGATTGCCCATAACCTTGCCCAGCTTGGGCGTAGAGAGTTGTGTGGGGGTGTTATGCAAGCTCATGTACCAGCCTGCGTTGCTGGAATGGTGTTACAAGATTGTAAAAACAGTTTACTTACTTAATTAATATTTAAAAATTCAAAAAAAAAAAGTAAGTCATACATTTTTAGTAAAAAGTCAACAAAGTGTAATTTTGACCGTTTTTATTGATAAACATATGAACATTTCAAATATCAAATCAACATCACTAGACTCACCATAATACATATTTTCATTTTACATGTATCAAATTTTATAAATTTTTGTATTTTCATCTATAAAATTGGTCAAAATTAGACTCTTTTGACTTTTGATTAAACATATATGCCTTACTTTACGATTACGAAACGAAGGTACTATTGATACTATTCTTATATAGGGCAGGAAACATATTTAACACAACCATATACTCCTTCCGGTCCGCTTTAACCATCACAAGGAGAATACTAGGGTACTCCCTCCGTCCAGGATTATTAGGCCTTTTAGTAGGAGCACCGTGACCAAGGCAGTAGCTGATTGGAAAGAAAATCCTTACTTTTCTCTTGTTAATTGTGGCTATTTATTAGGCGAGACAATAAATATTTCATGCAAAACTGTTTTCCCATAAACATGAAGAGATAATTACATGCAATGGTCCAGCGTGTGTTTAGAGGAGTAGGTAGGGCGCTGCATACTAATCAAGACGAAAAATTAATGCTAAAGGGGCCTTATTTTCCTGGACAAATAGATTTTCGTTAAGAGACTTATAATCCTGGACGGTGGGGGTAGTACTATGGGCAGAGCCAAATGAGTACTAGGGTAGTACCATACACGCCCATTATTTTGACGAAAATCTCAACCTATGTATTATACGAGTATACATGGCAATACACCTAACAGAATCCTTCATGACTGTTATGTGAAACTTGACTCCACCACCGGAAAGTACAAATTAGTATAAAATAGCGTGCTATAGAAAAATAGCGCCGGTCTTAAAATACAATATTAGTTTGCTATATCGCGCTATAGCATGCTATTAGCGAGACATTCTATACTGATTAATTTAGCGAGACAACTCTCAAAACGCAGCGTGCTATTTTTTTCCATGATAGAGACTCGCGACACTAATTTCGGATGAGAGTGAGCAGTACTATCTCTCATCGAATTTCGGATGAGAGTGAGCAGTACTATCTCTCATCGATTCTCCATTCGTACTTGCGTTGACAAAGTTGCAAACCACCAGGCGGATTGTGTGCTTTTGAAGCATACTAGATTTCTCTTCCGGTTTAAATGTGACGTGGAAAAGGAAGGGTCAGGGAAAGGACTCACGAGGGCCGCTTTTCAGTTCCTGCTGCCGAAAAGGTCTCAGCGGTCGGGGTCAGGGTTTGAAATCCGGCCGATTACTCTTTCGCATGTCGCCCCCTCTGAGTTCAAAACTATTCACACCCCAGTCCTCTTCGCCTCACTCACTCCTCCCCTCATTAATGCTTCTCTGAGCTCACCGCAGAGAGGGAGCAGGGGATTTGTTTGTGGGGTTCCAACTTCCAACGAGCGGGGGAGAGAGAGCTTCGATCCGGGGTTCGGAGCTGCGATTTGGAAGGGAGGGAGAGGGGATATGGCGCGACTGACGGCGGGGCCAAGATTTTAGAGAGGGAGCGGTGGCGGCGGCGGAAGCAACGGCGGAGAAAGAGAGGATGACGGGGGTGGTGGTGGTCTCGACGGGGTGCAAGGGCGAAAGCGTGGGGAAGAAGAGGGGCGGCGGGGAGGAGGCGGAGGAGCGGGAGAGGCAGCAGCTGTCGGTGCTGGCGCTGCTGCTCGCGGCCGTGCGGAGGTCGGTCGTGGCGTGCCGGGTGGAGCGGGAGCCGGACCGCGTCGCCGGCGGCGGGTGGGGGGAGGACGCGGCCGCCTCGGCCGGACTGGGGGAGATGGAGATCGGGTGGCCCACCGACGTCCGCCACGTCGCGCACGTCACCTTCGACCGCTTCCACGGCTTCCTTGGCCTCCCCGTCGAGTTCGAGGTTGAGATGCCTCCCCGCGTCCCCAGCGCCAGGTATACCCTGCCCTTCCTTCCTTCCACCCATGAGATCTCCGCTGCGAAAGCTTCCATTGTTCAAGACGAATTTCTGCGTTTTAGCTTGTGCCGAATTAAGGGTGAAAATTTTGGGTGAAGAGGAAAAACCAGGCGCTGAGCAGATCATGAGTTCTTGCCTGCTTGCTTGATGTGCGATCTAAGAACCCTGTCCTTTTGTTATTAAATTCTTCGCCTGTTCAAGCAACTTTGCTACCTGGTACCATAGATCTGGAAACGCGGCAGCAGTTTCACTTGTTTTTTGTTGTTTCAACTTTCAAGGCAAAGTTCCCCTCAGGGGATAGTTTCAGTTCGTATTAATTTGAAAGTCTCTGTAACGGTGGGTGCCTTAAATAAAACCAAGACTTCAACTCAAGTAGAATATGTCTTGGTTAGTTGGTTCAGGCAAATCCCCAAGTGGGATGATACAGCAAATTTTTCGGATATGCAATAAGGATGTAAGAAATTCACGTTGGCTCCTGGGTGTGTATGCTCCCTTACCGAAAAATCGAAATGTCAAAAAATTCCAAAAAAAAAAATCCGACATACGTGTTCACATTTTATGTGCGCACACAAAGTTTTTCGAGAAACCGACATTTTGGTGGCCTTTGTAAAAAGGGCAAAAATGTATCGTGAAAAAACTTTATTTTAGCACCGAATTTTATCTTTTTTACAAAAGCCACACAAAAAAACTCGGTTTTCTTTGAAATGACTTTGTGCACACATAGGATGTGAAGATATACGCGCGAACATTTCTTTTGAATTTTTTGGCATTTCAAAATGTGTTTAAATTACATTTGTAATAAAGGGGGCATATGCAACCGGTAGCCTTACTTTTTAGCCAATTAGAGACAGTTCTCTATTTCACAATGTTTGTTGTCATAAATTTGCCCTATGCTTCCTGCAAACATTCAAAATGCACATGGAGTTAACTGAATCTCCAAAAACTGATATTTAAAGGTGGCTGTGTCTAAGATTCTGTATGCACATGGTATTAACTGCATGGCTACAACAGGATATTTATTGCTAATTTTGTACAAGATTCAGTATGCACATGGCTTTAACTTAAAGACTAAACTCATACGTAATGCTGACTGTCCAAGATACAGTATGCATATGGAATTAACTTTAAAGATTATAACTGATAATTAGAGATAGCTTTGTCCAAAATTCCATAAATTTTTTTTTTTGAAATTTTCCACCATATATTAGGTCAGCAAGCCCGCCTCATTAAAACCCTGCCAGTCCCTTTCGGTACCCTGGTTAGGGAAAGAGTGCGTCTGAAAACTTGCCGTCTTTAAACATTAAAGCTTGCTTCGGGATCAGATCATTCAACTAAAGCTGTCAGGCCGGGTAGGCTTTGAGGAACATTGGGGGTTCCTTATGTTGTGACTGAGCAGATATGTCTATTGTGCCCGGCAAAAACGGATTTGCAAGGAGTTTGCCAAAGGCTTTCTCATTCGGAAAAACAATTTCAAGTATATTTCCCTTCTCCATTCTCTGCTCGGATGATTGCCGCTTGTGTGAATTTCATTGCTGTGGGTCCCGTGTGTGCTCGAATAAGATTGTTTTAGGATTCTATTTAGTTGAATTTCTTGACTCCGCGGTGCTGGTTATCGAGTTTATGGCGCCGCCGACCATCCAAAAAGTAAAAGATGGCGTCGGCATTTACTTATTATGCTCTCTTCTAATAGTGGTCCTTGACAAAGGGTGTAAAAAAGATGCTTATAAATTTTCTCCCCTCAGTGCGAGCGTTTTCGGCGTCTCAGCCGAATCGATGCAGTGCACCTACGATGGCAAGGGAAACTCCGTCCCCACAATACTGCTGCATATGCAGGAGAGGCTGTATGCTCAGGGAGGGCTCAAGGTCAGACATCATGAGTTGCTCATTTGTATACCAGTCAGGCCCTGAATAAGCATGAATTCGCTAATTAATGGTTTTGTATATTCAGGCTGAAGGGATCTTTCGCATAAACCCAGAGAATGACCAAGAAGAGCACGTGAGGGCCAGCTGAACAAAGGAGTCGTTCCTGAGGACATTGACGTTCACTGCTTGGCAAGCCTGATTAAGGTACTTGTCTTCCAATCCTATCAAAATATGATGACACAATCATCACAGTATTCCTGCTATGACTGTCTGTAATCATATGTTGACAATCAAATGTTAAACATTGGCTGTTGATTTTACAATGGGGGCATAAATACAACTTCTATGTATTGGTCAGGCATGGTTCAGGGAACTTCCTGAAGGTGTGCTTGATAATCTCTCCCCGGAGCAGGTGCTGCAATGCAATTCTGAAGAGGAATTCCTAGAGCTCGTGACACTACTACGCCCCACTCCGGCGGCACTCCTCAATTGGGCTGTTGAGCTAATGGCTGATGTTGTGGAAGAGGAGGAGCTAAACAAGATGAATGCTAGAAACATAGCCATGGTGTTTGCCCCCAACATGACCCAGGTAATCATCATTTCAGTGTTCTTGCAGGGTGGCACATGTCTGTACTTGACCGACCTCCCCCGCCCAAAAAAAAAAGAAACAATTTGCAACTCAGTTATTGCAACTAATACTTGCCTTTTAATTCAATGCTAGATGTCAGATCCTTTGACAGCACTAATGCATGCTGTGCAAGTCATGAACTTTCTGAAAACATTGATCTTGAGGACGCTTCGAGAGCGTGAGGATCCGGCTACCGGAGATTACACTCCATACTCATCTCCAGCATCTTCGGGTCGGCATTCCGATGCCGAATACTACGGCAGCGAGCGGGAGATGATGGACAGAAGCTGTGAGCTGAGTGACATGCACAGCCAGATCAGCAAGTCCGGGGGGCAGGTGGATTATCTTGTGAGGTACAATACCTGTTTCGACAGCGAACAGGAAGGTGACCATCCCCTCACAGAAGCTGAAGAAGGGTTCTTGGATCGACTGGAAAGCCAACTAGAAGACGATAGACCAAATGGAAGCGCAAGCAAACAGCGCGACGTAAGCTCGGAGATGGTTGCAATGGAGGACGTTCATCCTGAGCTGGAATCTGAAATCAAGGAATTGGAGGAGATACAAGAAGTAGAAGGTGCCGAGTTAAAAGGATAAAGGCCATGTGTTCTTAGGCACGTCCATCTTGTCGTTTTACCCTCTAATGGATTGTGCTGTCAACATCTGGTTGAAATGTATTGCTTGTAGTGCATGAACTAAACCTTGCTGGGCCATTCATGTTTGCCCTGCCCTAGGACACCAGCAAGATTCACTGCTGTATGGTCATCAGTGCTGTGCAAATTACCTCATTAGTGTGTGTGTTATGCTCATGTCTAGTCTTATGTTGTCTGTTTGGTTTTCTTTTTTGCATCAGCTAATTAATTTAAGATTCTTCATCACGGTGTCTGCAAAAATATGATGCATAATATAGCAACAAGATGGTAGCAGTAATAGGACTGGAGTTTTACCAACTTGTCATTTTCATACGAGATGAAAATCTGAACGGCAGCAAGATTCAGTATCAAGGGAAGAAAAAGTTGGTAATATTAAATTCGTGATTTTACATGCTAAGTTCAAAAATAGCATCTGTAATACTCCTCCGTGATGCTTGTGGTCAACATAATTAAATAATCCAGTTAGTCAGAGGAAGGGTTACAGAAACCAATTATCATGGTAGAGCAATATAAAACTAACCACACATGCATTTATCAGCGGATACAAGTATATTACAACAAAGTGGAAAACTGTGATGCTAGTTACTTTTCCCTGGTAAGAATAGTACCGACAGTATCCAGCATTTGCTAGCCAGATTAGTGCCATAGCTTAGCACACAAACAAATGTTTAATGTTTCCCCGTGTAAGAATATTGGATACTACATTGTTTATTTTAGTTTTCACCTATCCAGATTAGTGCCATAGCTTAGTGCAGAAACCAGTTCTTGCCCTTTTACTGGCAACAATTTCCTCAAAGGAATCCAGGAGCTGGCCTGCCAAACTACTGGGCTCATCAAGGAGGGTGCGGATAAAAGTGAACACGACCCTACGCTCCTGCTCCGTCGATCTCAGGCTGAACCAGGTTAGGAATCTCATTCTAAAATCCTCCTCGATGTGGCCACCACATTCCAACCATCGAATAATCTTCACACAGTACTCATAGTTATCATCTAGCTGGCCTAACCTACGGGAGAAGTGCCTCTGTGAGCCAATAACCAAATTGCCGTCCTCTGCACAGGTTTCCTGCTCCAAGTCTGATGTCTGCTTCCGACTTTCTGACCGAGATTCCATGGCAGGTGCCTCTCCGATATGCCCCTCGGCGCCGGTCGCAAAATCACCACAACCATTTGATTTTCTCAATCCATTCTTTCCTGAACTAAACCCATTCTCGTTCCGAAGGCACTCTGTTGGCATGACTACCTCTGCGTTTAGATCTGGGACTGAAGTTTCATTAAGATCGAGTTTGCGTGAAACGTGTGCAACTTGGTCCTTGTCCGGTATGAGCGAATCACTCTGGTCACACGAATCTTCAATCTCATCTTTGCAAAACTCATCGGGGCAGCCATCCTCCTCAGCCCATGCCTTCTGCAATACTTTACCCAGCCGCCGCACCATGAAGCCTGACGACCTACCATTTTGACTCTTGACATCTCTCTTGGCAGTAGAAGAGCAACCTTCTGCGCCATGCTCTATGTTCTTGTGGATGATCTCCACACTCCTGGTAAAGCACTTGGACTCGGAGTGGCCAAGTTCACCATCCTCAGTAAAGGAAATGATCCGAAAGGCATACTCTGTGCAGGGCTGCAGATTGGAAATCAGTATCCTTCTTTGGTCTTTGGGGAAAATAGCAGGCTCCCCAGTGGAGGGCGGTTCTCTGCTATTCCAGTACCAAAGCTTGTAGCCTTTGATAGCATGATACGGTGAGGAAGCAGTTTCTTTCAGAACGATCACTAATGATGAAGCTGTAATATCTTCAAATCTAAACCTGCAGGCAGTAGGAAGTGTATCTGCACAATGAAAAGAAATTCATAAGATTCATATGCAAATTCCACATGGACCCACTAGAAAGAGGTAAAATTACAAAATTGAAATGACATACCAATTTGTTTAGTTTCGGATTGAGAGTTTGACCGCAGCCAGCCATCTGCCTTCTCCATTGCCAGAGAGCAAAGTTTCTGCACATCGGCAGCAACAGGCAGCCGGCCCACAATACCACGGGCCATCTTAGAAGACATACCATTAAGGGGACCAACCTCAGTTTCCAGCTTGGCTTTTGCATCCTCTACAATCTGATGCAGCTCTTTAAAACGGGTTGTACCATCCAAAAGTCTATGACATAGGTATATGCGAGAACAAAGAATATCAACCCGACGAGCATCTTTAGCAACCACTAGCTGCCTTTTCCAGCACCTGCTCAATCAAAAGGGTACCATAAATTAGCAAAACTCAAAGAAAACTTATACAGGAAATAGATGAGTAAAAGGTTCAATATATATGAGCTTATGTACAGGAAGTTAACAAAATGGATACCATCTACACTATCATACTTCTGATGTATGTTTCAGGCAAATATTAACAGATAGGCTAGTCAGTGTTGGGATTACTCATAATTAAAATACTTAAAAGCCAACGAAGTCAATCATAGAAAAGTTCCGGGTCAGCTAGTAAAATGTGAAGAACTCAATATCTCAACCATTCCAGCCTTAACTGATAGTAAACCAGGCAGATGCAACATAACATAAAGTGCAATGTACAAAATTCCTGACAACGTACACATACTTAGATATATGCTAATGCATCGGTCAGAGGCAAAATTACTCACCCAAGTATTCCAATAACCTTCCCGCAAGCAGCACAACAATAATGACCATCTAGGTGCATAGATTGCCCAAGATCAATGCGCCCTGCCTTTCGGCGCTGGAGTGCACACTCAACGTGGCAGGACGACTCACAGCAATCGCTGTCGCCAGTCTCCGATGAGCAGACCAGCCAAAGGCTAGGATCCTTGTTGTCATCGAAAAGATGGCAAATACAACACGAACACCGCTTACAGAACGTATTTTCTGAGGTAAGCACGGCTTTGCAGGCTGCATTTTTGCATATCCATGTGGAAAGGGGCTTTTTGTCTTGAGACATTTCACTCTCACGTAGTTGAACAGGATGGCCCGCCTTTCTTGGCGGCTTTCTGAGAGCCTGAATAGCAGCAAGGCTTAAGCTATTGTTGTAATTCGAGGAGAGCTTCTTGGAATCAATGTTCCTGCACCTCTTCGCGGTTGCTGCTCTTGGAAGTTCCTCCACTGACTTGCATTTCGATACGGTAGGCTGTTTCTTTTCAGTGCTAACACTGGCATCGTTTGATTCTTGTTCCGCAAGAAAGTTCAATGGTTCCGGGGCCTCGTCTGAAATGGTGTTGCTGTCATCAGCACGTCCAGTTTCTTCAGGTCCGCTCGCATCACTGGAAGTATGTAAAGCTAGGAAGGCAGAAGACGAAGTACATGAAATGAAAGAAACATCAGTATGGACAGAAAGCAACGAAACTTATCAAGTGAATACCGCCCATCTCCTACCAATTAAATACTACTTATAATATACGTAGATAGCATGGTTTTACACTTGTTGAACGCCTGAATAAGCAATTCTTAGCCTAAATCCCAGCCATTAAATAAGACCTATCACCTGGCGTGCTGATCAATTAATTAACTAACTACGCGTGGCTATAAGATTGACTACCGCTTCGCGGCAATTCATCATATGAAGCAAGCAAGCAAGCATGAAGCAGAAGCATCTGCTTGACCCAGCTAGTGGGCTAGTGGGACACCCCAGACCAGATCGAGCTTGCGCGCGCGGGGGAGAAGAAGGATTGGATCGAACCGTGCACGGATGGATTGGAGCGAAGCAAAACAAACAAAAAAGATTCTGGTTTGATAGCTCACGGCACAGAAGCCAAAGAAAGGGCCGGCTCACCGGCAGCAGCTAATCCGGGGGGATCTCCTCCGCTCGACGCCATCCAGAGGGAGGGCCGCGGGCCGCCGCCGCCGCCGAGCACGAGGGGAGAGCGGGTGGTTTCTTTGGACCGGCGTGGTGGGAGGAGAGGAGGGTTTTGTTCCTCCTCTTCTCCTTCCCCTTTTGCTCCGGGTCCGGGATGGTGCACGAGAGCGACGACAGAGAGGGACGGCGGAGGGTGGAGGTGGACCGGGGTGAGTTGGGCCCCGCCCGTTGCTCGGCCCAGAAGGCTCAGGGCTTTCTTCTCATCTTCCTTTCTACTCGGAAAGAGGTTTTTTACTCCCGAGTTCCAATGATCCCTCTATTTAAAAAAAATTCAAAACATATATTTTAAAGTTTTAGAAAAATATGAAAAAAATCATGCATGTTCTCTGCATTCTATAAACATGCAAAATCTCAATGCAAAAATCTTTATATTATAGTCTACACAAAAAAGACAAATTTGGAGATTTGATATTATTATCAAATCTCCAAATTTGTCATTTTTGTGTAGGTCGAAATACAAAGTATTTCGTATTGTAATTTTGCATGTCAACGGGATACATTATCGAGAACATGCATGATGTTTTTCAGATTTATTAAAAACTTCTAAATATAATTTTCGATTTTTTTTTTTATGTAGCGGGAGCTCTCGGGGCAAGAAATCTCTACTCCTTTCTACTGCACTAGTAAAGGTTTTTTTCTTCTGAATTTTGCTGTATTACTCTACCTTAGAGTGACCGATTGACTCTGACTTATATTTCCAACCAGTACCGTTATGTCCGTACCCAGTATGGGTACAGTGGAAGATCGAATAATGTCCAAATAGGTAGTACGTCACAGAGTGACTGTGATCAACAAAAGGGAACAGACTTGCTTGCAAGTTGCAACCAAAGAAGAGGTATATTGTATCGAGTAGTAGAACGCAATTCTAGCACCAGTACATTGATGCGATGCTCAACTTTAAGAGACGCATAATTTCAGAAGTGTCATGTATAGCCAATACCACAACATACCAACAGTGAACAACGTTCTGGGAGTTGCTCCTCAACACAAAACCAGCTGCATATGGTATCTCTAAAATGAAGTTGGAATTTATGCAGGCAGTTCTATCCTTTTGTTTCTACTACACAACTTATCAAATGACCAACATGACCAGCAACCCAGTGGCCAAATTTGCACTATATAGCAAGGTTATTATCGTGCTAGGGAAATTTCAGACTGAAGAAAGCAAAAGTAGTATCTTCAGGATCATGTATTTATTGCAGAAACAATGGAACATAGCTTCCTGAGGACATTCTAGCTCGGAAAAATGTGAATTTAAGAATGAAATGTGGTGTGCATATTACTCTCAAGGAGTGATCAACCAAGATGAATCCTTTTTTTTCTAGATACGACCTACTTCCCTACAGCTCAGAAATTATCTGTAAATAACTGTCCGTAGGATTTCCAATTGTCAGGTTGAAGGACATTCCCCGCATTGGACCCTTTGATGTCCGTACTGGACCCTTAGTGTAATCAGATCACTCAAAAGTATCAAGATTCACTTAATATTAGTGGTAAATTCAGGCTAACATTCCCCTGTTTAGGTTGTAGGGTTCGTGCATACTGTGATTATATTTTTTCAAAGCATGGAGCTCAAGAGAATTCACATGTTGTGTGCTCTGAAATGCTCATGAGAAGGTGTGTTAGGTTGTTCGAAAAAGATAACCTCAAAACTTAGGGCAGCATTATCTTGTTTTTGTTTAGCTCAGAACTCCAAAGTCATGTATGATGCTGTTCAGGCTTATACCAAGCTTCTGAATTTAAAACACAATTGCAGGTTACTCTATTGTGTTTGCTGGCGGAAAAGATGCTTAAACCTTGGTTACTATTGTGAATTACTCTTTAAAACTGATAATGCAGTACTACCGAGTCCCCTAACAGGCTAATAATAGAGACTACAACAGTAAAACAAGTGTACATACATTTCCAGTTTGATATAAAACTGTACACTAGTGCAAATTTGCTATGTACAGTTGTAATCCCAGAAAAACACAAGTACAAACAGGTTGCAGTGGGTCAAAGAAAACATTCATTCCTCAAAAACAGTTATATGCCATCAATTCATTGTATAAGAAGTTAACTAAAATGTGAATAACATGCGGATGTACTCACAGCTTATGCCTTATGGGCCTTGAATAATTATGAGCCAGGTTACATACCATGTGCCATCTTTCAATTCTCAAGGAACCACAATTAACAGTATGATAGCATAAACGTAGTTGCTATTTATGCCATTATGTTTCACCAACAGCATGCTACTGTTATCTGACATTGACATTGCAATAGATGTGACAATGACAGTTCCACACATTGATGTTACACTACTGGAGTCTACGAACTGAACTACCCAACCAATATGTTCATCATCTACCTATGCTTTGCGAAGCCTACTTCTCTTCTCAAAAGCATCTACTAAGACAGAAGGGCAAGACCTTTTGAGATTTGCATAGCCTTGGGTTGAAACAACATCATCGATCTTATCTGAAGAGGCAATAAACTCAACGCAAACATCCTTAAGCTTGTCACAGTTGTGCTGATCAGCTAAAGCCAATGTAGTTGCCACGTTGTCCACATCAAGATTCTTGCCAAGAAAGTTTTGACATATCACCTTCAGCCTGTCCATGGCATACCTATCTGCAGCCACGAGTAGATGGCGGTGCATTTCACATTTATCGTCGCCTCCAAGATCGTCCAATGCAGGCAATGAATCCGTATAGATGAAATGCAGCAGAGCCTTGAACACAGCAGGCTGCATGTCTTGGATGGTTACACAGGTCTCCCTCATCGGCCCAAAGAGCTGTGCCTCGAGGACGGGTGACCGCATTGCAAGCACGGTCTTGTGCACCTGGAAGGTCTCTACTCCAACACTGAAAGTGACATCTGCCTTCTCCTTTGCTCCAACAGCTTTGACAGATGCTGGAGGATGTCGGACGGCGGAACCTCGATCTCAGAGCGCCCCACAGTTTCAGATACTGGGATTCCTTGATTACGGTGATTACAGCTTTGATCATGAGGACATCGTTCAGAAGGTACTTAGTTCGTTCCGCCTCAATGCTGCTGCTTACAACCCTCACACTATACTGACGAGTCCCCGTGGTCTTTGAGCTGAAGGTCTCGGTTTGTGGGATAAACGCCGTGCTGAGCAACCCTGAATCGTGCTTTACCAATCCAAAATCGAAGAAGGTCCGAACCTGTGCGTTGCTGCTCATGAGCTCGAGACTGATCTCCATACACTCTTCGCTTTCGGGCGACTTGCTGGCTCCTTCGGGGTAGAATCTGATGGACCAGTCGTACCCACCGACGGTGAAGGTAGCCGATCGGACGAACTTGCCGACGCCCATGCCCTTCTTGAGGCTGTACCCGGCGATCTCGAAGATGTGCCCCCCCTTCTCCTTGTGTGTCGAACACCTCGACACTGTCAACTTCTCCGTGGTGCAGCTCGTCGGCGTAGACACCATCCTGTCCACACTCCACAATCGTGGTTAATTCGAAAAATGTATAGTGCGGATCTAAAGCACAAGAGAGGAACATAGACAGCTTTCTCGAGGAGGAGGAGCCGCCAACCTAGGAACAATAGCAGAGGAAGGGTAGAAGAGACGGCGGCGGCGGTGGCGGCGGCGACGGCAAAGTGCGTGCGAGAGTCAGACCAATGCGAGGTAAGAGTATCTGTAGCAGATCCCGCATATTGGGCCAAAATGCGCTTTTTCGGCCTTTTTTTACACAGCAAGTCGGTTCGGTCCAAAATTCTAAAACCTTTTGCGGTAAATCAATCCGGCCATGCCATATGCATCCAGAAGATGTTCTCCATATGTTATTTCGGTGTGAGGGTGCGGTTGCTATTTGGAGAGGACTTGGAGTTTATCAAATCATAACTGATTCTTTTCTCACGGATCATTCGGGTTCAGTAGTCTTGGAAGAAATTCTGAAGTCGAGGTCAAGGCCGGTTCTGGGGTTCTCGTCATTGCTGGTACAAGAACTTGTAGCAACCGGTGTATGGTATATTTGGTGGTTGAGGCGTCGGGTGACACATGGAGAGACTATCCCCCTATTCAGCAATGTATTACTTCAATCCGAGCTATTACTGCCAACTATGCTAAATCAAATACACCGAACTATTGTGTGGAAAAGCAAATATGGAGAAAGCCGAGACACAACTTCTGGAAGCTGAATATTGATGCGGCCTTTTGTGTGGAGAACAAAACAGGTGCGACTGGTGCTATTATTAGAGATAGTCTTGGTGTTTTTATTGCAGCTTCTGCAAAGTTCATACCACATGTGGCATCGGTGGCTTCCGCTGAAGCTTTAGCGATGAAATATGGGCTTGAATTAGCAGTTCTTATGGGGGCTAATGAACTAGAAGCGGAATCTGATTCGATTGAAGTCATCCAATACTGTGCGGGACAACAAATGTGGAATGAAGCGACAACAATTTATGCGGATTGTTTTTCAGCGGCGGGATTAATTGGAAAGGTTATGTTTGATCATTGCAAGAGAGAATGCAACTTAGTAGCACATACTATAGCTGGGAATTGTTTTTCTTCAAAATCCTTATGTAATTGGGTCGATGAACCCCCTAGCTTTTTACTCCAACCTCTTGTAGATGATGTAACGATAACGTTGTAACGGATGTTCATGCTTACAAGCAGCAAGTTTCTGACGCACTCTTTTCCTTACCAGGGTACCGAAAGGGACTGGAAGGTTTTTAATGAGGCGGCTTGCTAGCTTAATATATATGGTGTAAAATTTCAACAAAAAAAAGAATTCCAGGCCTATTTTGCGGTGACCCGCATTTCCCAATACCCATGCCGTCACCGACTCACCGTCCTCCGGCAAACCCTCTTTGAGATTTACTGTTGGCGCCTCGAAATGTGGTCGGTTAAGCCCTAAGCCCACGCCATGGAGCTTCCCTCTGGGTCGCGGCGCCGCGTACGGCAAGATGTGCCGCCGGATGTGGCCTCGCGTGACATGTGTGTCCGCGGCGCCCTCTCGTGGACCAGCCTGACTGCGTGGCGTGGGTTCAAAGTCCTCGGGGAGAGCCTCCTACTCACAATCTGCCACACACACGAACACGATGGCAAGGCGCGAATCGCGAGCCACCACGCGAGCTTCCCACTGGTGCCCTCTATTGCTGTTGTCGCCACCCTCCCCCTCCCCTCCCCCCAAACACACACGGCGATGACGCCGGGGCCCTCACCGATTTCTAGCAAGGGCGACGGGATGTGGCGGAGGCCATTTGCCGCTCCAAAAACACCATCATCACCGACATTTGGGTCTATGCCATGTGTCGCGCGAGGAAGAGGAGCGGTAGTAGTAGGTTTTCACGGAGTGCCAGTGCCGCACCCTATTCGATGTACTCCTTGTCATCGACAATGACTGAGGTCGCCCGGCGGGTCCCTGCCGCCGCCTCCTAGATACCTGGTGGCTCCTTTTGTAGATAAATAATTCAAGGCCATTTCCGTCCACCTTCTCACGGTAGCCGTACGTAGATAAATAATTCTAGATGTTCCGAACTAGGTAAGTTGATCTAGTTCCAAATTAGCTATGTTTTTTTGTATGAACTCGTGTATGAAATGTATGAACTTGTTGTCGTGCTGCCAAGTGATTTTTTCTTTAAATTTGCAGTGGCACCTCTTGGTATCTGCATTAACAAATCAACTCTCATACCGCAAAAGCAATTTACAAGATATCGCAAAAGCAGTTTGCAGGATACCGCAAAAAACATTTATGAGACCGTCTTTTGCGGGATATGGTAGAGATGATCTGTACCTGAACCGGTGGGTTGTTTGGGGTGTTTGCCAAAGAGATCATTACAATGGGTATCTATCTGTGTGGTCGGAGCAAACTAGTTCAACCATTGCAAATCGGGTCAGCCGGTCCAAGTTGTTGTTAGTCCGTGCTAAATAAGTCCATTTTAGTCCGAAATGACATGCGGACGACACGCGCACATTGGTCAGCGTGAAAAAATGGAAATAACCCCTGGACTAGCTGAAAACATAGAATTAGTCCCTAAAATGGGCTAGCCATGTGAAACTGATGAGAAGGACCTTGTTGTTCTTGTTCCTATTCTCATTTCAGTTGTTACCTGTTTGTCTCACAAAGTTGCAGAGGGCGATTGATTTCGCCCCTCCACACCTTGAGCACATCGGTGGCGTGAACGACATTGTCGTCGAATTATGTGGATGCTTCCTGAACCCCGCCTTCGTGGATGGGACGAAGGGCCACTAAACTACGGTAAGCCTCTTTTCCATCACCATGATTCTCAATTTCAGTTGGTTTTAGTGGGGTTTAACTAGGGTTCTTCGGTAAGGATGCATTACGAATTTGATGAAGTTGATTTCAATAACCACCGAACGAAAAAACAAACTAGAGAACTGAAGTTAACGAAACTTGGAATGAATTGCGAGAATAAATCACCTCGTCCATGCAAACCTTTTCGTGTAGAGGTAATCGCAAACCGAAAACATTGTTATAGATATCAGAGGGGAGGGGTGAGAGGGAGATAAGGAATAGACACAATCTTGTGCAAGGCGGCATCACAAGAGCCACTATGTTTCCCCATTTACGCAGCTCGTTAAGAACGGGCGTTTCAGACGTTTCTCAGGTATTGACTGATGGGTGCTTTAAGCAGTGTCCTAGACACATAATACAATCTATTGGAAGGATGATATGTAGACTTCCCCCCAATTACTTTCTGATGTATGAACAAATTATAATTTATTATATGTTCGAAAAAACTTGTAGTTTATTATATACCTAGGAGTTTTTTTTTACTAAATAACATAGTAAAAGGGATATATTTTCCTTTACTTCAGTGATTCATGATCTCAGATTTGGTTATAACTAGAAGAATGCCCTACACGTTGCAACAAGAAACCTCAGTTTTATCGTTGGAGATGTAAAAACCTAATATTGAATGAAATAGTAATGCAAATTAAATATTCCAAGACATCGATATTGTTTCTTTACCGGCATGTACAGACTACATAATGACGACTATGGACAATAAAAAATATATATGGACGGACATAACTGAAAGAGGAATTAACACTTTTAGTCCCACAACTTGCGCGCTACGAACGATTTAGTCCCACATCTTGCAAAGTGGACACCGGTGGTACCACAACTTGCGTTGCGAGGATTAATTAGTCATTTTAGTCCGAAACATGTCACGTTGGACGCTGACTGGACAAAAAAATTGCACTTAAGTCCAGCAGAGTAGAATTTGCACTCAATCCAATCCAGAGGAGAATTCCCAATCCCGATCCCTAGGTAGCGCTGTCAACCCGAGCCGAAATCGCCGCAAATCCATCCTCAATCTCGTGGCCATGTACCGCGAATCCGATGGATTCAAGGACCCTGGCACCGCGCCGCCGCCGCCCTCCGACCAGCCCTTCCCCAACCGCGAGCTCACCCTCAACATCTACCTCTGCGACAAGCCCACCCTCGCATCCGCGGCCGCAGCGGCAGCCGCACCCGGCCCCTCCCCTCCCAACAATCACCGGATACTTCGGACTAAAATGCAAAAATGCCATCAAATCCTAACTGACGAGCGGAAGGACTCGGGATGGAAATTTATTCTACTCTGCTGGACTTATGTGTAAATTTTTCGTCCAGTCAGTGTCCGACGTGGCATGTTTCGGACTAAAAAGACTAATTAATCCTGGCAACGTAAGTTGTGGTACCACCACTGTCCACTTTGCAAGATGTGAGACTAAATCGTTCGTAGCGCGCAAGTTGTGGGACTAAAAGTGTTAATTCCTCTAACTGAAAAGATAGATCAAATGGTTATTATTATTATTATTATTATTATTATTATTATTATTATTATCCGATGACGTGGACATATGCATGGTGATATAGCTCTTACTAATGTTTTGCCTTATAAAAAGTATAGATTGTATTAGTTTCAGTATACTACCTTGCACCACCGAGGCACTAATATTTGAATGAATAGTGACGATGCAAATTGCACACAATCGCCATGGCCTTGAAATTGTGATGCTACACTCGATAACCTAGCTCCACGTTCTGTCTAGAGATGCATGATGCGCTTCCTTAGCCGCTAAGAAAATTTCCAACAAAGAAACGCGTACTGAGGAAATTGACAGGACTTTGTTCTAAGAAAGAAATTAAAGGTCGGCCGGGGATACCGTGTAATGAATCTTGTGATGTTTGATTCACTGGCCGGTCTTCACTGTTGTGGTCGTCGAATTCCCTCTTCAAAGTATGGTCTAACTCCTCCGTGTTACGTATATATGCTGCCAAAACTTGTAACTACTCCGTTAACAAGGTGGCGGCGCACGGCACGGTGGCTGGTTTGCGCGTGACAGCAACATGATGGTCATCTTTGACGACGCGCCCAGCTTTTTTTTTAAGGACAAGGTGGTCGTACCACCGCTCCACTAGATAGAAAAGAATTGACCCAATTTATAAGGGAAACTGGGTCCAAAAACCATACAAACTGTACAAAAGAATCACACAGACGAAGCGACCCGCTGCCCACACGGCACAAGTCAACCAAACGGCACAACACACACCACCTACTCCGGGGCCGCCGCCCCGGCGTAACAACCAGATCGACCTTCGCATTGCCCGAAAGTGATCCAGTCATGGTCGACAAACCCTCTGCCCACGCAGTCTTCATCCAGGTTGCCACCAAAACCACCTGTTCCGGGGCCGCCGCCCCGGTGAAGCAACCAGATCGACCTTCGCGTTGCTCGAAGACGATCCAGTCAGGTCGACGAACCCTCTGCCCAAGCAGTCTTCATCCAGGTCGCCACCCAAACCCACACTAAACAACGGTTCTGCCTCATAGAACCGTCGTAGCGTGGGAGATCGAGGCCGCCGCCTCGACGCACCACCACCTCCCGGAGCCGCCGCCCCGACATCCACCGCCCACGACCACACGCCATTCTGCACATCCGTCGCGAAACCGTTGCACCGCGCTGGCCAAGGGCTCCAAAGCGGCGCCTCCAACAAGATAGTGACGAGACCGTCACCGCCGCCCGCTCACGAAGGAGCAAAGGTTTTCACCGGGAGAACTTGGAACCACCACGCGTTAGACGAGGTCGAAAAGCTCCACGACGACGCAAACAAGAAAGGGAACGACGCCCGAGGGCGCCGCCGTCGTCGGCACTGACCGAAGTCCATGCGAGCTTTCGCCCGGAGTTCAACCCGACCGCAAAGCTTCGGGAGCAGCAAGATGGCATCCCGGCCATGTCGTCAACCACCGAGCTCCACCGCATGCCGCAGCACCACCTTCCACTGCCGCTGCCAAGGCCATGCCCGCTTCAGCCGCTCCGCCGGAGTAGCCGCTACTGTCCGAGGCCGCCGCCCCGGCTTCCACGCCGCCCAGACGCCGGAGCACGGCGGCAGGAGATGCCGTCTCCTGCCTCCGCGCCGGAGTCTCCGCCACCTCCTCCTCGCAGCTCGAAACCCACGTAGCACCACCGCGCTGGACCACCGTGTGCCTCCACCTCCGTAGCCACGACCTTCGTCCTCTCAGCAGCAACCAGCCCCCGCACCTCCAGGCCACGGCCAGCGCCGCGCCGCCCCGGAGGCGCCGCCAAGCACCCACAACGGCCAGGCCCGCGCGGCCCAAGCCTGGCCCAGATCGAGCCCGCCTGGCCGCCTCCTGCCGCCGCGCTCCAGACCTTCTCCGCCGCAGGTCGTCGCACCCTCGACCCGCAGCCTCGCCACACCTCGGCTGCCCATCGCAGCCACGCGCCGCCGGCCCAGACGGGCCCAGATCCGGCCCGCCGCCAGCACCCCCTCTTCCACCGAGCGAGGAATCAGCTCTCGCAATGCCGGGAAGCACCGCCGCGCCTCCCAGCCCTCTCTCCGGTCCGGGGCGGCCGCCCCGGCGTCCGCTCGCTACGAGCTCCGGCCGACGCCCCCCAGCCGCGTCAACCGGCCTCGAGCGGCACCAACAGCAAGGAGAAACCGGCCCCGCAGCCTTTGGAAGAGGGGCCTGCCGCCACCGCGGCCGGAGCCAGCGGCAGCGGCCGTGCGAGCTGGCGGAGGGCCTCGAGCGGCGGCGAGGTGGGTGTCGCCCCGGTGTCGCCTGCGGGGCAACACGGGGACGGGGACGGGGTCCTGTGTCTCGACGCGCCCAGCTTTGAGCATAATATCATTCACATTTTCTATTTCAGTGAATGGACTCAGTGGTTTGAGCATGCATGACCTTTCGCCGACGTTCTCTAGTTTAGTCTTGGGTTTGGAGATCTTTTACTATTTTCAGTTGAATTTGCTGTTACATCTAAATAAAATATTTTTAGCTGAATATAACATCTCAATGAATAAGTAAAAGATTTTAGTTACCTGTGTCTCTGGTCAGTGCAGATACATGCGTTAGAATAGCGTCTTCATCAGGGAAGCTATGCTAAACACCATAGCGCCGAGCCGCTATGACTTTGCCAACATGCGTTAGATTAAGCCGATGTCAGCAGGAAATTTTCTAAATACAAGAGCATAAGGCGCGGAGTAGTGCGTTATGATAGAAGTGCTAGGGATGTAAATGGATCGGATAATACTCTCTTCATATCCTTTAGCATATTATTTTTATGGATTTGAAACGGAGCGGATAATGACCGGAGGCGGATGATATCGGATTGCGGATTGGTATCGAAAACGAAGCGGGTTCGGACCGGAAACGGACAAACATTATCAGATGGCTACACGTGAAAAACATAATTTCACCATTACAAACAATATGAAAATAAATCCAAAATGATAGCACTAGAAAGTGGCCAATCATTTTGGAAGAGAATTTAGACTAACAAGTTAACAAGCTAGAAGTAATGGATTAGTAAGAATTATTCAATGAAACTGCTCACCTCCAGGATTTGCACCTATTGCAGTAGGCGATGATAGATGACATGAGGAACCGCGGAGGCTAGAAAGATATGTATGCTGCATACTTTACGTGATAGAATTAGGATTGTATTTTATATCATGTATAAAGACAATCATTAAGTTAGTGAACTAATAGAGTATTTGGAGATGATTGATTGAGCTAATTTAATCGGATAATCCTAATTGTCAACATCGGATAATCCATGAAAAATGCCGGATAATCCGCATTATCCGGATAATAATAATACCATATCCTCATCATATCCGCCTGACCGTGCGAGATGGGCATTTGGCCTGGCTGGTGGCATTCTCGGGGCTTCTTGGCCAGGATAGGTTGGGTAGTGTGATGGGTGGTCGGGAGAAATCCCTGCGGACATGCTCGGCACCGGCGCGGTGGCGCTTGTGGGTGTCACCATTCCTCCTTGGAGGGCGTCGTGGGTACCACCTCTCCACTCCCATCCGAGTGTCGGGAGAAACCCTAAGACTAGCTTGCTAGTTCGGGCAGCAACATCGTGCTTATGTCGCATCCCTTCTTGAAGGTGCTACCTTGGCCCTAGGGTCCTTGGTTCATGAAGCATGGTCGTGGTTCGAGCTTGGAGGACGGATTGGTGGATGGTTGCTATCTCGCTTCGTTGATGGATCTAGCGAACTTTGAGCTATATAGCTTTTCTTTCGTATCCAGCGGATGTCAATAATTTCATACCATACCCTTCAAAACGGACGCGGATGCGAATTCGGGGCGGAAATTATCCGTATCATTTACACCCCTGGCTATGTAGTGAAACATAAGCAACGTTGGCAGCACATAGCGCCCCTGTTTAGGGTTGTGGTGGTATAGCGTCTCCTTTGTACACGCTATAAAAAAGAGTTAGATTCAAAAATCAATTTTACAACAGGATAATTTTGTGTTTATATTCACCGACACGGGATCAACGGAAGGCAAGATACGTCTGATTGAAAGAAGTTTCCTGGATAAAAACCGGTGAGACCCATCTCTATCGACAGAAGAAAACTATAAAGGAAAAAAGAAAAGAAATCATTCCCTTCCTTTCGCAGCAGCGCGTCATCAAACCTCGGACGATTTCTCCGTTGATTGTTCCCCTTTCCTTCCAAGCGCGAACCTTCCTTTAACTTTGAAGTTTTGACCCATAAAAACCCCACTCTCCCCAATCTATTCCGGTCGCCGCCAAGAACCTCCCCCGTCTCTCTGCGCCCTGCGCAAGAAGTTCGTGATTTCGTGCCGTGATTCTGCGGCTTCTGGCCAGTCGATCGCCGCTCGCCAGGATGCGCAATCTTCTGTCGGTACGTATGATCTCTTTGCCTCTTGTGTTAGTCGGTGATTCCGTGTGATGATTTTGGGGGTTGTTCCTGCTCTGGTATGGCGGTTGTTCCTGCTCTGGTATGGCGGTTGTTGTTTTCTTTGCTCAATTTTGAGTTCCTGGAGGATTTGTTTGGAGAGCTTTGGGATTAGTCCGTGCTTGGAACAATTCCAAGCACGGATCCATCTTCATGAAACCTCTCCCCGTCTCAGCTCTGGATGTACTGCTGGGTTATGTTTGTTTTCTATTTTTGGAAAGTTCAGCTTGTAGATGCTGAGATTTCAAGGCAAAGAAAAAAGTGTTCGCACTGTTAATTTTGTTCGTGAGTTATTATGTACACATCAGTATATATTTCAAAAAGACAACATAAGTTCGGAATTACTATCTATTACCATCTACAATCCGAAAATCTCTTCGTTTCTGCGTGGGGTAATCCAACAAACCCTTCTCTACTTCTTTCCCCGTGCTTCGATTGCAGATATGGATTCAATTGAGATGCTACAGTAAGATTTAGTGCAAAAATTGTAGTAGCATATCCGAGTCTATAACAAATGAAAAGTAATGCTGTATTCGTATTTTTCCAATTTTACAGGATTCGTTTGAGCTCGGCAAAGAGGAACGGGCTCAGGGAAGTGTCGATATTGAGCTAGGTTTGCAAGGCGATACTTTGAGCTCCGCGCAGCCTGGTTTCGATGGCTTCTTTGAACAGGTATACCTATTTTTCCTTTTCCGTATTTTCGAGTCACTTTGTGTGTCAACATAGCCACTACTAGAATTTCTTGAAGCGAGCATTCCTGAGACGTGATTTTTTGTTCTTGTGAGTTGAACTCTGTATTATCTCGACATCCAGGTCAGGGAGATCGAGAAGGTACTTGATACATTGACAAAGCTATTGAAGGATCTTCAGGTGAGCAACAGTACCAAATTGGAGTTATTGTTGAATTTACTCTGTATGAGTACAAATACATTGGCCAAGCTATTTTGATAGGTGATCTTTTGGAACATAATCTATATATATATAATATGCTTACCCTAGCATATATATTTAATAAAGGTATGAGTTAGCATAATCCAAGCAATCTACCATTCATTAGATTCTAATCTTAAATCTACTGGAAATTATAAATTTATTCTTTGGTTGAAACTTATAGCTGATCAAAATTATAATTAATTCACTGATTAGAACTTACAACTTTTCCGCTCTCTGGACCAGTGTCCTTATCGACCTTCTCTGCCACTTCATGTCACCTTCATATTCTTAGAGGAGCAGACCTTCTCTGCGACTTCATGTCATCTTCATACTCTTAGAGGAGCATAATCGACCTGACCGACTAGGACATTGTAGTCGCCAACTCCTGTAGACTGTTGTTGACGAACAACAATGGCGAGTCCCTCATCCTGGATCACCAATATTTTTTGTGTTATCGCGACACGATCGAGAATGTTCAAACAATAATTTAGAAGAGGGCCGAAATCAAATATAGATAATTCCATAGTACGAAGAACAAAAAGGAAATTGCGTCGAGAAGATTCCGTTAACATTCAGTTTAATATTCCTCGAGTTCAATCTTAAGCATCCAACAAAAACATGGCCACTGTTTGGGATTGCCGTGATTTATCCAAATGTGGAACGTCCGAAAATAATCTGCCCTTTGGCGATTCACGGACTTTTATATGTGAGATGGAAACTAATCCTCCGATTCTCACGAAAAGTTAGACTATTTTCGAACTTTCCACGAATCCCGTCAATAACCAAATTGTCGCCGTGTTTTTGCTGAATGGTTAAGATTGAACTCGCGTAATATTCCACTAAATGTTAAACAAACCTTCTTGGGGCAACTTTATTTCTGGTCTTCATACTATTACATTCTCCACGGCATCATGTATCTTTGATTCCGGCCCTTTTCCAAACTATTTGAACCTTCTCGATCGTGTCGCGATAACAAGAAAAATGTTAGTGATCCAGGACGAGGCGCACGTCACGACCAGGTCAATTGTACTACTTTAAGAGTATGAATGTGACACGAAGTGACAAAGAAGATTGATAGGGAAGGAGAGCGGAAAAGTTGTAAGTTCCAGTCAGGGAGTATATCTATAATTTTCAGGAGCTTTAAGATTATAATCTGATCATATAAAATAAAAGATTAGAATCTGATGAATGGTAGATTGCTTGGATTATGCTAACTTATAGCATTTCTAAATACTTATTCTACGTATTATATAGATTATGTTCCAAAGGATTCCCTATCAAAATAGCTTTGTCAATGTATCAAGTGTACCTGGCTTCCACTGTAACAAGAATGGACATAAGATGCTGTTTAAATAATTCCGTTTCCTCCGAATCTATTTAACTAAATGATTGTTTGAACAATTACGACCTCCGACTCAAAATTCTTGTATTTATTATATGTAGAACTCAAATGAGGAATCGAAAGTTGTCACTAAGGCTGCAGCTATGAAAGGTACCATATGGAAGTTTGGTTGTTCTCTTTAAACATGACGGGGCAACAATTTGCCTTGCTCCAATTTCATTTTGCCGATACATTTCTTGTTTCTGAGTTTCAGAGATCAAAAAGCGCATGGAGAAAGATGTCAACGAAGTGACAAAGGTTGCACGTCTCGGAAAATCAAAACTACAGCAACTGAACAAAGAGGTGAGTTAATTTGCACTATGCTTGGTATTTTTACCAGCTAATGAGAAGTACACCTAGTAATAATCCAATAGTATTGCACTATTGTTTATAGATTTGATGTATTGTTTCTTCACTATAAATATTCACACACTCCTCATTTTCCGTTTACAAGAATCTTGCAAACAGAGAAAAACCAGGCTTTGGCAAGGGATCAGCTGTGGACCGATCTCGGACTTCAAAGACTAAGTATGCTCCTTTGGTTGTTCTGTTGCTTGTTTTATCGTCCTTTCTCATAGTGTTTACATGATTGTCCACTTGGTAATCTTATTGCAGTACATTGACTACGAGGTTGAGGGAACGTATATCGGAGTTTCAGGTACAAATTTCATCATGTCGTGTTAATTGAATATACAGTAGGATTGTGTCTTTAGATGAAAGGCATATAGTCCACGTTATACCAGAAATATGAAGACTAAACAGAAACCGCCTTTATGTAATTGTGGGCTGTCCAACTTAGTAAGCGTGAAAAGAGCTTCAAAATGGCAGTTTATACTTACTATATAAAACCATACATGCTAGTTGTAATGAGCATGTCATTTTACAATGTTAATATATTTTCAGACACTAAGAGAAGCAATCCAGACGGAGTACAGGGAAGTCGTAGAGAGGCGTGTTTTCACTGGTCTGTTTCTCTTAACTCTCACCATAGTACCAACCCTTTTGCATTTAAGTTGAGCTGACTTATGTTGACCATTCACTCTGCAAATTTCCAATGAACAGTAACTGGCGAGCGTGCTGATGAAAAGGTAAGAATATGCATTCACCATTTACTTCAAGCCACGATGGTTAAGAGAATCCACATATTCTATGTTACTAACATCATGCCGTTTTTTCAGACAATTGACACGCTGATAGAAACAGGCGACAGCGAACAAATTTTCCAAAGAGCTATTCAGGAACAAGGGCGTGGAAGGGTGCTAACTCTTTTTGCCACTTTTAGTTTAGTTATAGTACCAGCAAAAACGCATGGTTTAACCTGAAATTCCGGCACTCGCAGGTGCTCGACACACTCCAAGAGATCCAGGAGCGGCACGACACCGTGAAAGAGATCGAGACGAAGCTCCTTGAGCTGCAGCAGGTAATGACTAAATGGATGAGCACTCTTCCAGAACAGGAAAATTTAAAGCCTGGGCATCAGTTAACCCGGTATCCGCGAAATGCAGGTTTTCCTCGACTTGTCCGTACTGGTTGACGCGCAAGGTGAGATGGTGGACAACATCCAAGTGCAGGTACGGATGATTGAATTTTTATTTTTTTTGGCATCCTACTAGTGTCCAAGCTTCAGTTTGTTCCTGAATTTCTGACCATGCTTCTACTACTCAGGTTGAAGGTGCTGCAGAACATGTTCAGACAGGGACGAACCACCTGCAGAAGGCTAAGATCCTTCAGAAGAACACGCGGAAATGGACCTGCATAGGGATCCTCATCCTGCTGATCATCATACTCATCGTCGTCCTCTCACTGAAACCGTGGAACTGGGGGAAGTAGAAGAATACTCAGAAAGAAGCATCATGCCAAGACAATATACGAGATTTATGATGTTTGTTGCATAGTTTTAGTTGTCAGGGGTGTGAACTTTGTTCCTTTTGTGCTTCTTAAACATACCTGCAGTTTAATTACGTGACAATCTTTCCGCATTTTTTCTGCAATTCTGCGTTTTGTGGCTACAAAAAAGTGTCTCGAAAGATTATACACATCAATCAGCAGATTCAACACTCACGAGGATTCAATTCGGTAGCCAAGACAACAAATATTGTGAATGTTGTCTCGCCAATGTATGGAAAGATGTTATCATCGTCATCACACAGATCGAGGGTGGAATGGAACCGTCCCTCTCTTGTACATATGTAACTGTTGATGTACTCAACTGAGAAGACATTGCGCCTAGCAGGGCACCGGAGCATGGGCCGACGTGACGGGGTCGGGACTGAAGTTTGGTAGAGTAGCTTTCACGCTCTGAAATGCTTAGTGGACAGCACTAACTCTTAAAGAAATCCATAAAGACACCTAGTTTTTTTCTGTTCTGATGAAAGAAAACTATTTCGTAAGTCGGGTGTAAAAGATCACGCGACCGACGGACTAAAGAGTGAAATGGGGGAACATTACACTTTTTAAGTACCGTACTACTACAACATGTAAATTTGGTGCTGTAAAACGTTTCCAGTTGAACCGGATAGCAGTTTTCCGGTACGAGGGTATCCGGTATCTGATAGAGTTGCTCTAATGTGCTTCAGATGGACATTCGGAGACGGTTTGCATTCAACCATCTACACCCTAATTCAGAAAGCATATCAAGTCTTCTTTCAAGAATCTCCTAATTGTTTCACACTATACCGCAAAAACAAATTTGTTTCACACTACGGGTGGTCATGCACATATTTGAGAAGGTCGGAACTTGCTCCACAACAAGAATGGTGGAACCCTGTACTCCAACATCCATCAAAAGGTTTCTAAGACCTCTCTTACATGGTTCTACACGGGTTGGAGTGAGAAAGGAAAGATCCGAAGTTTCAAACAATTGAATCTCGGTTCAAATTTGGGTGCAGACGGACAAAAGCATTAAAATTTGAAACAACCACGTTTCCTCGTATGAATTACGAACCAGGAAAATAAGCACTCGTTCAAAAGCAAACTCCGAGTACTTTCCAGTGGTTAGGTGCCGTACTGCTGGACGTTTTGCATACATCATGGGTACCGTAGTTAGTCAGAACTTGTACATGCTAATTTCCAGATAGAGGTTTAAAGTTAGGAACCTATGTTAGACGTCTAGGAGTCTTTATTTATATACCCTTGACTTGTAAGTCATGGGTACCGGGGTTAAACCATGTCTACTTACGGTGAAACTCCTTTTAACTGTGCAAGCATTCATTTGGAATTGCTCTATAATCATTGTGATATGGTGTTTAAAAAATTAAAATTCAAGCATCATATGTCGTTCTTCTGTGAATTTAGAGTGTCGACGCCGTTTACGACAGGCTGAGCACTGCGCAAGCACGGAGTGTTACAATTCTTTTGGTGGGTTGCAAATTCGCTGCATCTTGTGATGCTCGCAGAGAAGAAGGGGATATCCTTATCTGTAGTTAATGAAGTCATGGCTCAACTCCGTAACACCTTTTGAAATGTCAAAAGAATTGCAAAAAATATGCACACATAGTTTTAACATTCTATGTGTTCGCGAAGTCGTTTCATAAAAAAAGATATTTTTTGTGGCATGTGTAAAAAAGACAAAATTTGTTGCTACAATAAGGTATTTCACCGTATTTTCTTTTTTACGTGGTGCAAAAAAAATATAGAGTTCTCACGAAACGACTTTGTGAACACATATAATGTGGAGATGTATCCGATAAATTTTATTTCGGAAATTTACGACATTTCGAATGTGTGCATTTATGATAATCTATTTCCGCATGCAATCTATTCCCATCAAGTAATCACGGACCCCTCCAAAAAAAAGTAATCACGGACGTCTGATTCTCATCCTCTATGCCCATTTATGTTGCCTGATCTTCACCATGCCTAGGCAATCCCACAAGGTTTCACCATACAAAGTTTTCCGTACAACCTATATGAAAAAAAATACTACAATAAAAACACCGCTCCTTTGCGTAGTTCTATTCTCAACTTCGCACACCTATGTTATTTACAACATGCACAACTATTTTTCTACAGGAAATGAATTGATGCACCAAATACTACCTAAAAAAATCATTCATGGAGAGAAACTCATAAAAAAATACATAGAGGCTTTTGCACAGCTGAATAGTGCTATTAAAGCATCTATATGTATAACTTTGAAAGAAACCCACCCATAAATATAATACCACACAACTATCCGAAGATCGCCCATTTATAGACTCCAAGTACTCTCTCCGATCCACTAAAGGTGTCGTGCAAAATATACTTGCCTAATACAATTTCATAGCTATACTTGCGACAGTTTTTCTGGACCGGAGGGAGTATATGTTATAGAGTACATAAAAGGAAACCCATATGTCCAAATCAGTCTCCAACCGGGACAACTAAAAATAATAATTATTATGTTACTTATATTCAATAAAGATTTTACATTACTATAGTACCCATATAGCATATACCATTTGTATTTTCTGTTGGAGTTCTCACACTATTCATCTTTATATGTCTCTTTCATACGACTAAATAAAAATCCGAATATAGTGCAACGAATTGCCGCAGCAACGCGTGGCGTATTCTTCTAGTTATGTCGAGGTATTGGTAACGCGGATCTATAGTAAGGATTCATACGTACCGTAGAGATGGTGGGGAAGAACGTAGAGGGTTCCAGTGACGGGATTGCACACACAGGTTTACCCAGCTTCGGATCTCACAACGGCGGCGAGATCCTACGTGCTGCTATAATTCACTAAGGCGAATATGTGTACAGGTTACAATGAGGTTGTAAAGCGTAGCCCTGAGGCTCCTGGAAGGCTGGCTTATAAAGGCGCCATGCCTTCCCTACAAGGAAAAGTCTTAACCGACCTAGATCACGAGTCCTAGACTAACACGGCAGGAACCCTAACTTGCTCCGTAAGACGAACATATCTCCTGCCTTCGTCTTGGACTTCACTAAGCCGGCCTTGGGCTCCACCTTGTGCTTCCGCCCACCAGGCCTTCTTATTCAAGCCATCCGGCTTTGTCCATGATGGGCCACCCTGGTGGGCCAAGTATTCTCCAACGTGGCAGGAACACCCGTTCGGCATAACCTCCACAGTAGTCCCCGGAAAGGTCTAATTTCTTCATCTGCCGTCTTTAGAAGAAATCGGTTCTCTGGTCCATTCATCTTCATTCAAAGGCTGCTAGAAGAGCTTGGAGCATTCCCACAATAAGACGATTCGTTCGTCTTAAGTAATAAGCCGAACCTTTTCAGAACTGAGACGTTTCGTCAGAAAGATTCTGTCAGCGTCCAGTCTTGTCATGACGTCACCGCAGTCCACGCTGGTCCACGACAGTTTGGATAAACGAAGACGCAGTAACGCCATCACTGCGATTTTCCCGTGCACGTACCCCGAAGCGTCGGGGAGAAGATTCCCACTACCATGACCGTTACGGGACGCGTGGCGGAAATCGTGCGATTGATTTCCCTCCGCACTAATCGCGGCGCATCCTCTATATAGAGGGGTGCACTGTTTTGAATTGATTATTCCCAATCCATTTCCCCCCGTGCCCTTCTTCCTCCTCGAGCTCATCGTGATTTCCCCACCACCGACGAACTCCCGTCCCGTATCCACCCCAATCAGCCATATGGAGACCTCGGGCGCGGATGCGGCAACAACAGCGGCGGCGGCGCAAGATCTGATTCGGAAGAATGCGGGCGCGGCGGATGCGTCTTCCTCCGGCACGGCGGCGCTGGCAAGCACTGCGACCACCTCAACCGAGGCGGAGAAGAACGCCCAGCCCTCCGAGGAGGGCGATGCGGCGGAAGCGGAGGAGAAAAGGAGAGGAGGCCTCCTCGCGCCATTGGGCCACTTCAACTGTCTCCGACGACGACCTCATGGAGCTGCAGAAAGAGGGCATTCTTCCTCCTAAGGAAAAATGTCATTGGCGATCTGCATTCGGCCATCCTCTTCCAGATCCGGAGAGCGACGAGCGGATAATGCTCACTTCCCATCTCCTTCGTGGCCTGTCTTTGCCACCTCATCCTTTCTTCCAAGCCGTCTTAGATTACTACGGCCTTCAGCCCCACAACATAGGACCAAATAGCATTCTATACCTGTCCGGCTTTGTGGCCTTGTTTGAAGGATACTTAGGCATAGAGCCCAGTTTAGACTTCTTCAAATACTGCTTCACTTGCAAACGCCAAACAGAAGATGAAGAACTGCTTACCCTAGGCACAGTTAGCATTAATCTTCGTAGAAATAGGAGCTGGTACCCTAAGGCGCCAAAGATTGACTCGGTCAAAGGCTGGAGCAGCACCTTCTTTTACTGCAAAGACATGGCTCCAGCCAGCAAGACCATCGGTATTCTGTGTTTTGCTAACACGGCTGCCGAGTCGCGGCTCTCCTGGGGCGAGAAGTCAGTGAAGGTCCTCCCTGACAACCTCTGTCGTATGCAAAGGCGGATCGAATACTTGACAACAACAGCTGTGCCCAAGCTTACAGGCACAGACACCATAATATGCTGGTTGTCAAGGCGAATCCAGCCGCTGAGGGAGAACAAGGGCCTCATGTGCAAATACACGGCCGAGAAGACGGATCCTCTTCACGTTTGCGAAAATGATCTGACACATGATGCCCTCTTGTACCGCTTCAAGAGGATTGCTAAGGAAAGGGTTCAGCTCACCGAGCAGCGTCCCATGTACACGGCCGCCAATCCGGCTCCTACGGTAAAGTTTTTACCGTCTTTTGTTGTATTGTGAATCCTTCATGACATATGCCTTACAATTACTTTTTTGCATTCAGCTTGCCCTTTTGCCGGATAAACTGCAGGCTCCCCTGTTCTATGTACCTAAAGCAGCGCCCGAGCCCTCAAAGACTCGGAAGCGAAAGGCTTCGGGACCCCAGCAGCTACGACGGCCGCAGAAAGGCGGAAACGAAATGAAGGCATCATTCCTTCTGATGCAGTAGTGCATGACATTGAGGATGATGAAGATGCCGCCTTCAACGCTCCAGTTCAGAAGTAAGCCGAATTCTAGCCGTCGTAAAGCGAATATCTGTCTATGAATATCTTCTCACTTTGTATGTGTGATCCACAGGGTTAAGCCGACCGCGCCTATCAAGAAGAAGAAGAAGGTGGTAGCCTCTCGGAAGAAAGGTTCCGATCCTTCTCCAGCAGTTGCTCCTCCTACTCCCTCCATCTAGCCAGAAGCCCTCCAAGGGCACTCTGAAGATCAACAAATGGATCTGGATTCTCCCGTCTTACCTGAGAAGACGGATGCTGAGAAGCTGGCCAGAGCTACTGCTGCCGGAGGCGGCAGTAATCAGCATGAGTGAGCCGAACGAGCCCATCACTCGTGACGCCATTCGCAACATGGTTAAGGAGGAGTTGTTTGACAATGAGGGCTATATACTGCCTAACATTGCCGCCATGCTTGCTGACGAGAAGGAACAGAGCGGGCCACCTTCCTCTCTAAGGCCTGTTGGTCAGACTTTGACCATTCTGAATTTGGAAGACAACTGTGACGAGCTGTACGCCACAATGAAGAAAAGCTACAAAGCCTTGAAGACTATGATGCAGGTAAATGTTTCGTCTTTATGCATACACCCTAGTCCCCGGGCATTACGTCGAGCTGTGCTCGTAAGCCGGCATAATGGCCTTGCCTTCGTGTAGACAGAACTTCAAGTCCCCAAGCGTCTAGTTTTTCTTTTTATCGTCTTTCATCAATTCATTCTGTGACCACTGTTCTACCTAGCAGACCGGCGAACGTCTCACCTGCGATCTATGGCACTCATTGAGCAGCCAAAGGCATGTGTTAAAGAAAGCCGTTGCTGAGAACAAGGCGAATGAAGGTAAGACTGTGCACAAGTATTGTGATACCATATCGTGGAAGGCATGTAAAGCTGACACATGTTTTGTGTGTTTCACAGCGGTGGTGGCGAAGGCGAAGCAGATTGTGGATGAGACTGGCGATATTGAAGTTGTGCGGCGTGAAAACGCCGCCTTATTTAAGGAGCTGGAGGCAAACTGCAAGACGGCAGAGGCCAATCTTAAGGCCGTGCAGGATAGCGCCACTGCAGAGCAGGAAAAACTGAAGAAAGAACTTCTGACTCTGCAGCGACAAGCCGAAAAGAATGCGCTTCTTATTCAAAGCTTGCAAAGCCAGCTCGAGCGCCGAGCCGATGAATCCACCGCCATCGACGAAAAACTGCTTGGTACCCCTCTTGACCTTTACTTCGTCCGTTTTAACTTGAACTGCTTGATTTTTGCCTTCTGTTTACATTTTCGTCTCTCCCAACAGTTCCTGCTGGATTCGGGAGAGACTAACTCCAGACACCCGTCTGGAACTCATTCTGGAGTGTGGCGAAGTTGTGTCAGGGTTGTACGCTGCGGGAAGAGGTGTGGTTGCCAATATTTACCATAAGCAGATGCAACTTGTGACCAACACCTGCAACCTGCTGCCACACTTGCAGAACTGCGTTCCAGAGGTGACGGAGCGTCTACGCTCAGCGGCCAGAGGCGGAGCCAAACTTTCCTTAGGACTTGTCCGTGGTCATTACCCGGAAGTCAACATGTGGCGAGTTATTAAGTGCTTCCCAGCCAAGGACAGAGACGGCAATAAACGTATCAAAGAAAAAGTCTATGCCTCCGTCTCCGGCTTTGCCTCTGCAATTGCTGATATGGTGGATTTGTCCATCTTCTTCTCCAAAAGGCCCATGCCTCCTCGTCCCGCCAATGTGTCCGATGATGAAGCCGAACCATCCGAGCCAACTACTGGGAATGGCGGCGACTCTGAAGACGAAGACATGGAAGAAGAAGAAGAAGAAGAAGGCGAATCCGAGGCCGCCGTAGATGCAGCCAAGTCCCCAGCCGCTTCGCCTGCTCAGTCCCCTGCATAAGATGCAGGAAAAAACTTTGCATTAAGCGTGTCATGAAAGATGGCACAAAGAACTTTTTAAATTATGGTCTGCAATGGCAGAAGCCTTATTTTATGAACATGTTTGTTTTGTGATGCATGCATTTAACTTTGAAAGCTTGCAAACTTTGTTCCTTATCCGTCTTCGAGTTGTCTGGTTTGTATGCCTTAGTCTTTTCGTATGCTGGCTGAACCTAAGGCGCGGAAAACACTTCGCTGGCAACAGGGTTAATTAACCAAACTGTTTAAACACATAAACGGTGCCGGCTTTCGGTGCGTGAAGCATCTACTAAGACAAGCCGACATACATGCGATCAGATAAATACTCTTGGACGGACGCAATTTTAATTTTTGTAAGGCCTAAAGGCAAAAGTATCATGCGCGTAACCACAAGCATGGAGCCAATTCGGGTTAACATTCATATTTTTATCGAAATATATGATCAAATGGAAACAAAAGACGGCGAGAACTCATGTACAAATAATTGAGGGAACCAAAGACTTTTATTTCATAATCATATATGGTGTGATTACAATAGAATTGCTAAGTGTAAAAAGGACGTAGCTGCTCAATGTTCCAAGGACGTTTCGTCTCTTTGAGCACTGCTTCTTCATTCCTTTTCCTTTTGCGGCCTCTCTTCTTCTTTTTCTTGAGATCGCGGAGGTCCACAAGATAGTATGCCCCGTTCTTAAGCGCTTTGCCGATAACGAAGGGTCCTTCCCAAGGAGGGGAGAGTTTGTGCTCCTTTTTCTGAACAAGGCGAAGCACCAAATCGCCTTCTCGAAACGACCGCCGTCTTACCTTGCGACTGTGATAACGTCGCATGTTCTGCTGATAAATGGCGGAGCGATGGAGTGCTATCTCACGTTCTTCTTCGAGAAGGTCTAAGCCGTCCTGTCGGGCTTCTTCTGCGTCTGTTTCGACGTAGGCTGATACACGAGGTGTGTCGTGTAGGATATCAGTTGGGAGCACGGCTTCAGCGCCATATATGAGGAAAAATGGGGTGTAGCCTGTTGACCTGTTTGGAGTTGTGTGTATGCTCCAAATAACAGCTGGCAATTCTTCCACCCAAGCTCCAGCCGCCCGATGCAAAGGTACTTCGAGTCGTGGCTTTATTCCTTGCAGAATTATGCTATTTGTTCGTTCGACTTGCCCATTTGACTGTGGGTGTGCCACTGATGCTAAATCGAGACGAATGCCGACTTCTCCACAGTACTTTGCTAATTCTCCGACGGCAAAATTTGTCCCATTGTCCGTAATGATACTGTGAGGGACGCCAAATCTCGTGATAATCTCAATGACGAATTTCTTGGCTGTTTCCCCGTCAATTTTCTTTATAGGTTTTGCTTCAACCCACTTGGTGTACTTGTCCACCGCAACTAAGAGATGCTTTACGCCGCCTCGCGCAGTACTGAATGGACCTACCATATCCAGTCCCCAGACCGCGAACGGCCATGTGATTGGTATGGTTCGCAATTCTTGGGCCGGCATTTTTGGTTGTCTTGCATATCGCTGGCATCCCACACACTTTTGGACATGTTCTTCAGCGTCTTGCTTTGCCGTGAGCCAGAAAAATCCGTGTCTAAATGCTTTGGCGACAATAGCTCGGGCAGATGCGTGATGACCGCAACATCCTCCGTGGATTTCTTCAAGTATTTCCTGCCCTTCTTCTGGCGATACACATCGTTGATATACACCAGTGGTACTCCGCTTGTTCAGCTCTCCATTGATGATTGTGTATGCTTTCGCTCTGCGCACAACTTGCCGCCTTAAGACCTCGTCTTCTGGCTCTTCCTTGTTGAGCGGGAAGTTAATGTAAGGCTGGGTCCAATCTGGTGTGACTAACATGACGGAAACGGCCTGCGAAGCCATGGGGTCGTCCTCATCTCCGCCTTTAATAGACGACACATATAGGTGTTCTAAGAAGATATCAGATGGCACCTTTGATCTTTTTGACCCCATCCTGGCTAAGGCGTCCGCTGCTTCATTTTCTTCCCTTTTAATATGGCGGACCTCTAAGCCGACAAAGCATCGCCCAAACTCGTCTACCGTGTGTCGGTACTCTGCCACTGTAGGACTTTTTGCGTCCCATGCCCCTTCCAATTGTTGAACAACGAGGTCTGAATCACTGTAACACTAAAGACGGCTGATGCCCAGGTCCTTTGCGACATGTAATCCATGCAACAGAGCCTCATATTCTGCAACATTATTGGTGGCGTTGAAGTGTATCTGCAAGACGTAACACATTTTGTCTCCTTTCGGGTTCTTCAGTACGACGCCGGCTCCCGATCCCTGCAACATTTTGGAGCCGTCAAAGTGCATGACCCAATATTCTTCATCAGGGAGGGGAAGTCTATCCATTGTTTTTGTCCAGTCGACGATAAAATCAGCTAAGGACTGAGACTTGATGGCTGTACGTGGCTTGTACTGGATGTCAAAGGCTGCCAATTCAATTCCCCACTTAGCTACATGCCCTGTAGCGTCCGTGTTGTTGATGATGTCACCCAATGGCGCCTTACTGACAACCGTGATTGGGTGTTCTTGGAAATAATGGCGCAATTTCCTGGCCGCGAAGAAAACTCCGTAGGCCAGCTTCTGGTAGTGCGGATATCGTTGCTTTGACTCGGAGAAGACTTCGCTAATATAGTATACCGGCCTTTGTTCCGGTAGTTCTTTTCCGTCTTCTTTCCTTTCGACAACAACTACAACGCTGATAACCAGGTTGGTGGCTGCCATGTAAAGCAGCATCGGCTCTTGGGGTAGAGGCGACGCTAGAATTGGCGCCGAAACCAAGGTGTCTTTTAACTCTGCTAAGGCGGCATCTGCCTCTTCAGTCCAGATAAACTTTTTTGTTTTCTTCAGTAGCTTGTATAGGGGTAAAGCTTTGTCCCCAAGCCGACTTAGGAAACGGCTTACAGCTGCTGCGGATCCTGTGAGCCTTTGTACATCCTTAAGACATGTAGGCTTCTTGATGTCTAGGATAGCTCGGATCTTTTCCGGGTTAACCTCGAGCCCTCTCTCGGAAACAATAAAGCCAAGAAGTTTTCCTGCTGGGACGCCAAAAAAGCACTTTCCCGGATTTAGCTTCATGTTATATTTCCTTAGGTTATCGAAGGTTTCTGCAAGATCGGTGATGAGGTCACTACGTTTCTTTGACATGACTGCAATGTCATCAACATAAGCGTGAACATTGCGGCCTATTTGATCGTGTAGGCAACGTTGGATACATCGTTGGTACGTTGAGCCGGCATTTTTTAGCCCGAAAGACATAGTTATGTAGCAAAACGTTCCAAAAGGTGTCCTTCATCTTAATTTGGTGGTATCCAGAGTAAGCATCCAAAAAGCATAGTAATTCAGCACCTGATACAGCATCTACGACCTGATCTATTCGCGGCAATACGAAGGGGTCTTTAGGACAGGCTTTGTTTAAGCCGGTGAAATCTATGCACATGCGCAAGTCTTTCACGTCCTTCTTAGGTACTAGTACAGGATTTGCTAACCAATCTGTATGAATGACTTCTCTAATAAACTTAGCGACAGTAAGTCGCGCTATCTCTTTTCCTATGGCTTTCTTCTTCTCTGGACCAAAACGACGTAGACCCTGCTTCACTGGTTTTGCGCCTTTGAAGACGTTTAGGCTATGCTCGGCAAGTTCCCGGGGTACTCCTGGCATGTCAGAAGGCGACCATGCAAAAATATCCCGGTTCTCACGGAGGAACTTGACGAGCGTGCCTTCCTATGCATCCCCGAGGTCCGCGCCTATTTTCGTCGTCTTGCTGGCATCGGTGTCGTCAAGTTTGGCTTTCTTGGAGTTTGTGCTGGCTTTGAAGGTGACATCTGATGCACAAGGCGGTTTTTTGCCGTCTGCCATCTCAGCAGGATTTACTTCCTTCTTGTACTGGTCCAGCTCCTCGGCGCTAATGACTGCTTTGGCAAAGATGGCATTGCCGGCTTCGCATTCTTTCGCCTTCTTGAAATTGCCATTGACCGTGATGACGCTATTTGGTCCAGGAATCTTGAGCTTGCTGTAGATGTAACACGGGTGGGCCATGAATTTGGCGAAAGCTGGGCGACCAAAGATTGCGTGATATGCGCTCTTGAACGGCACTACTTCAAAGGCGACTTCTTCTGTCCTATAGTTGGTTTCATCGCCGAAGGTGACGTCAAGTACGATCGTTCCCATGGAGCTTGCCTGCCTTCCCGGTACAATGCCATGAAATTTGACGGTGCTGTGTTTCGGAAAGGCGCATGCGCTTTAAGGTTTCAAGATAGAGGATGTTGATGCTACTTCCTCCGTCCATAAGCACCTTTGAAAGCCTGCATTGTTGCACAATGGGATTGACAACGAGTGCGTAGTTTCCTGGGTTCTGGGGAACCTGATCAGGATGATCACTACTGTCGTGGGTTTGTCACGTCAGATGTCATGGATGACTTCGAAGGTGTGGGATTTGCGCGAGTCAATCGTCTCCGAGCTTGGGATCGCAGGAACAAGGACGAACATAGATTTACCCAGGTTCAGCCCCTCAATGTGAGGTAAAGACCTACTTCCTGCCTACACTAGATTGGTATTGATATGATATATGTGGTGTTACAATGGTGGCGATCCGATCTGGGTACTCGCCGTATGAACTAGGGTTTAGGGCTTGATAGCTTGACCCTGTCTATGTCCTGCGAGTCCTCTTTATATACACGAGGCTCGCTAGGTTACAAGAGTTCTACACGAAGCCGTTTGTCTTCTTGTCTTCCAAGGCAAGTTTTACCACCGACCTTCTGGAGCCTTCCTTTAGCAGGTCGCAATCCTTGATCGGCCCATCGTTACATGGCCCAATAATAGCGTGATGATGAAGAAGAAGTCGCCATTTTGATTTTGAATAAGTCGCGGGTTAATTATTCCCCCGACATTAGCCCCCAAGTGTAGCCTGAACTTCATGGATATCTTGATATGTTTTCTTGACTTTGAAAGGTTCCTTGGACGTTTAGGCTGCACTTTTTTCTTTCTGGCTTGCACTTCCGCTCTCCGACTCATGATCACGTTGGACTGGCTTTTACTCGCACTTTTGGGGCGGCCTTGAAGATGCATCTGACTTCGTGAGCTTCTTACTCTGTCAAGGTTTGCCTGATAGCTTCAACACTTGATGATGACCAATCTTCAAATTTTTGATGACAATATGTTGTAGCCCCCAAGGATTGAGCTGATGTGATTTGACAATCATCTCAATTCTTCTCAGAAGGTTTTGAAGATCGTCACCTGTAGCTTGATATCATAGATAAAAACAATTGTTAAGATATAAGCAATTGCAATTGGTGTTGCCGTACTATAAGCAGTACATTGACCTCTAGTTAGGCCTTTCTGAATCCATTAAGTGGGCACTCGCGCGACTCAGTATTTCCTAGGAACATGTGTGTTCAGGGTCGAGAGCGGCCATGATAGGCAATCAAGCTCGATTGACGCCACACCCCAGTACTTTGGACGCATAATGCAAGTTGCAATCCGACTTAAGGTAAGTTTGATAATTGCCAGTAGGTTGGCTGTTTCAGGGTACAAAGCCCCCAAGAAACAAATGATATATAGCTATAAAGCTTTGTTTATGATGACACATAAGGTCGCGCCTTGGTGGCAACCGAGTGTTATACATAGGGTTGGGTCGCACGTAGGCGGCGATCCCAGTTTGAGACATACGGCCGCGCCTAGGTGGCGGCCGATTTCTGATACATAAGGTACGGCCGCGCCTAGGTGGCGGCCGATTTCTGATACAGGTGTTGCAGGTCGCGCCTAGGTGGCGACCAATTTTGAAGCAGAGCCCTTAGTGGCTAGGATGATACTCAGCTATAGGCAGCTGGAAAAGATGAAACTTAGCTCTGATTAGCTTTTTTATGTGTAGTAAGGTCGCAGTTGCGCGACGTTCCAAGGGCGAGGCGCTTCTAGACGATCCTCGAAATCATGGCGATCACTGCTTTCTTCCCTCACATCCAGCAGATAGTACGATCCATTGTTTAGTTTTTTGCTGATGATGTAGGGTCCTTCCCATGGAGAGGATAGCTTGTGCATTCCCTTGTGGTCTTGCTTGAGTCGCAGCACTAGGTCTCCTTCTTGAAAGGTGGGTTCTGATGCGTCTGGCATGATAGCGTCGCAAGTCTTGCTGATATACCGCTGACCTTGATGCTGCCAAATCTCTGACCTCTTCTAATGTGTCCACAGAATCCTGCCGAGCTGCTTCATTATCTGCTTCGACATAGGCCGCAACTCTTGGTGAATCATGTATGATATCGCTGGGCATAACCGCTTCTGCTCCATAGACCATAAAATATGGTGTAAATCCTGTGGATCTATTAGGGGTTGTTCTTAAGCTCCATAGCACGGCTGGCAGTTCCTCCACCCAACATCCTGGAGATGCTTCAACCTTTTCAATAAGGCGCGGCTTAATTCCATGGAGAATTTCCTGGTTAGCTCGCTCAGCTTGTCCATTGCTCTGTGGATGTGATACTGACGTGAGGTCCAGCCTTATCCCATTGTTTGCACAAAATATTTGTGTAGCTCCTTCAGAGGTGTTGCTCCCGTTGTCTGTAATGATACTATGGGGATATCCGAAGCGGAATATGACCTTCTTCAAGAACTTGACTGCTGTTTCAGCTTCACAATCTCCCACGGGTTCTGCTTCTATCCACTTTGTGAATTTGTCCACCACGACCAGGAGGTGAGTTTTTCCCGTTGGGGACCGTCTGAAGGGCCCTACCATGTCAAAACCCCATACGGCGAAAGGCCATGTGATGGGTATTGTACGAAGTGCTTGAGCTGGCATATGATCTTGCCTGGCGTATCTTTGGCATCCATCACACTCTGACAATCTGCTCAGCGTCTGCTAGCGCCGTTAACCAGAAGAAACCATGTCTGAACGCCTTTGCCACCAAAGATCTTGACGAAGCATGATGGCCACAATCGCCTGCGTGAATTTCGTGCAAGATTTTTCGTCCTTCTTCTGGTGATACGCATCTTTGGAATGTCCCCGCAACGCTGCGCTTGTATAGCTCATTGTTTATTATTGTGTAGGCCTTGGATCGCCGTGTTATTTTGCGCGCCTCTACCTCATCCTCTGGTAGCACTCCGCGACTTAAATATGCCATGTATGGCTCTGTCCATGCTGGCTGTTCATGCAGGGCTGCGACTAAAGTTGAATCGTCATCTGGCTCTGCGATGTCAATCTCTGCTGGAGGCTTAACTGATGGGTTATGCAACTCATCCAAGAAAACATTGGGCGGGACTGATTGTCTATTGGATCCAAGCCGAGACAAGGCATCTGCTGCTTCATTTTGTCGTCGATCAATATGTTCAACTTGGAAGCCAGTGAAGTGTCCAGCAATTCTGTCCACCTCTCTTCTGTATGCAGCCATGTTTGCATCCTTACTGTCCCATGTTCCAGAAACTTGTTGAGCTACCAAATCTGAGTCTCCAAAGCAACGTATGCGACTGACATTCATCTCCTTTGCTATACGGAGTCCGTGAAGCAATGCCTCATATTCTGCCACATTGTTTGTGCAATTGAAGTGTATTTGGAGCACGTATCTTAGCTTGTCTCCCTTGGGGGAAGTTAGTACAACTCCAGCCCCCGAGCCTTGTAGCTGTCGACCCATCGAAGTGCATGGTCCAGTATTTTGTTTCTGCCATGTGGGAGCGACTTGAATTTCTGTCCAATCATTGATGAAATCTGCGAGAGCTTGCGACTTAATTGATGTGCGCGGCTCGTAACTTATATTGTGGACCCAACTCGATCGCCCACTTGGCTACTCTTCCTGTTGCTTCTCGATTGCGGATGATGTCTGCCAGCGGTGCCGAGCTGACCACAGTTATTGGGTGTTCCTGGAAGTAGTGCTTCAGCTTGCGACTCGCCATGAACACTCCAAACACTAGCTTCTGCCACTGAGGGTAACGCTGCTTTGAAGCCGTGAGCACTTCACTTACGTAGTATACTGGCCTTTGGACTGGGTACTCCTTTCCTGGCTCTTGTCTCTCTACAACCATCACGGCGCTTACACGAGAGTTTGCAGCTATGTACAACAGCATGGGCTCTTTATCCTTTGGAGCCGCCAGAACTGGAGCATTTGTCAACTGACTTCAGGGCTGTTAAAGCTTCGTCGGCTTCTGAGTCCCAAACGAAGGTATCTGACTTTTTCAGCAATCTGTATAAAGGCAGGGCTTTTTCTCCCAGTCTTGATATAAAGCGACTTAACGCCGCGACGCAACCGGTGAGTCGCTGTACATCTTGATCTTTTCTGGTTTTTGGAGGTCCATTACAGCCTTTATCTTGTCAGGGTTGGCTTCAATGCCTCTTTCTGACACTATGAACCCCAATAGCTTCCCGCTGGTACTCCAAAGACGCACTTCGTCGGGTTGAGCTTCATGTTATATCTTCTGAGATTTGTGAAAGTTTCTTCCAAGTCACTGATGAGATCCTGGCTTACTTGCGATTTAATGACAATGTCGTCCACATAGGCGTGAACGTTGCGACCTATCTGCTCATGCAAGCAACTTTGAATGCACCTCTGGTAAGTCGCACCTGCGTTCTTCAATCCAAAGGGCATGCTTACATAGCAAAAGGCCCCAAAGGGTGTGATGAAGGATGTCTTTTCCTGGTCCTCCTTCTTCATCTTGATTTGATGGTAGCCTGAATAGGCGTCTAGAAAGCATAACTCGCATCCGGCCGTTGAATCAATCACTTGGTCAATCCTTGGCAAGGCAAATGGGTCCTTCGGACAGGCTTTGTTGAGACTGGTGTAGTCAATGCACATTCGCCATGTGCCGTTCTTTTTCATAACTAGGACTGGGTTTGCCACCCACTGGTGATATACTTCTGTGATGAATCCTGCGGCCAATAGGCGAGCTATTTCTTCCCCTATCGCTTTTCTCCTGTCGTCGTGGAAACGCCGCAGCGGTTGCTTTACTGGCTTGGCCAAGGGGTTCACGTTAAGGCTGTGTTCTGCCAATTCCCTTGGTACCCCTGGCATATCTGATGGTTTCCATGCGAAGATGTCCTTGTTTTCCTGAAGGAAAGCGATGAGGGCCCGCTCCTGTTCTTTTTCCATGTGCGCTCCGATGCTCGCCTGCTTGGATGAGTCGCCAGGAACAAGATCTATCTGCTTGGTGTCTTGGGCCGCTTTGAATTTCATTGGTGGTTCGGTAGATGGCGTGGTAACTACGCTCATATCATTGGGATCCACCTGCGACTTATAACTCTTTAGCTCTTCAGCGGCACAAGCTGATTCTGCGAAGGCTGCATCTCTTCCTCGCACTCTATTGCTTTTTCTCTATCGCCGTGCACTGTGATGACCCCTCTTGGTCCTGGTATCTTCAGCTGTAGGTAAACGTAGCATGGCCTGGCCATAAACTTAGCAAAAGTGTTCGTCCGAACAGGGCGTGATACGGGCTCTGGAATTTTACCACTTCGAAGCATATGAACTCGCTTCTGAAGTTTTCTTCCGTCCCAAAGGTTACTCTCAGGGTTATCTTTCCCACTGGCTGTGCTGACTTTCCTGGGACGATGCCGTGAAATACGGTCGCCGTGTGCTGCAGGCTGGAGTCCATGAGCCCCAAGCGCTTGAACGTATCGTAGTACATGATATTTATGCTGCTTCCTCCGTCCATAAGCACTTGGTTAGCTTGTATCCTGCTACATAAGGTGCCACAACTAGCGCCAACTTCCCTGGTTCTCGCACTTGTGGCGGGTGATCATCGCGACTCCAAGTTACTCACTAGTACAGAACGACACATCGGAAACGGGCCAAAAAGCCCATCGGAAATGGAAAAAGGGTCCATGTCCCTGACCCTGTCACTGATGTGAAGGCTCTCATCGGCAACGGACAAGAAAAACCGTCACCGATGAGGCTTGATTTTGGCTACGGTTGCCATCCAGTCTCCGTTGCCGATGTATCTGGACATCAGAAACGGAGATTCTGTTTCTGCTCGTTTGCATTGAGGTTTCTTCATAAGCCTAGAGCAGGAATAGATTTGGCACTGGACATTTAAAATTTCACAGCAGAAGCACAAAAATGCTAACAAATTTATTCATAAGGTATAACAAATGTCACCGATACATTGCATCACAAGACAACCAATTACTTATCTTCATTGTCATGCCTCTCTAAATCTATCATTGACATGTCTAGCTAAATCTATCTATGTCATGCCTCTCTAAACTTATCCTTGTCATTTCCAACTTAATTTATCTTCATGACTTGTTGTTAGAGTTCATGAATTCAATCTTCTTCTTGGACGGTGTCGCCAAAATATAATCAACTCGCCGCTTTGTCCCCGACCTTGTATTTAGCTCATTTAAATGAGCTAAACGGATCAGCACCATGCTCTGCACATAGTGCAATAAGCGAGTGCTGATGTACTGAAGGTGCCTCTTTTGTAAAGTGGTCACTGAAATGCAAAGAGAGAATATAGACTCCATGTTAGCTCACTATACATCTAGCATAAAGGACATACAACACAAAAGGATGCATAAGACAGAATAACAAACTTACAAATCCATTGCATAGTTGTTGTGTACCAACAATTATGCCGGACGACAAGCGCACCTTGGCTAAGGACCCGGCTTTTTATACAGTGTCACCGAAATGTACATCTGTTTTGCAAAGGAGATAAGTCAGCCATGAGTTTCATACACTACCGATTTGTGCTAGTTATGTTCTTTTCGAGCGACACTACGTAGTCGTCCTCAGTGGCGGAGCTAGAACATATTGAACCAGGATGCACACATGTTACCACAATACATTTAAAACAATTTTTAGGGGTGCATATGTGATGAAAAATTGCTAATTTACAAAGAAAAATTCCTTCTCCCGGTGTCCTGTGCACCCGGCTGGCTCAAGGTGGATCCGCCAGTGGTCGTCCTCATCGTCCTCGGATGTATTACAACCCTAGTTCTAGTTCTGTTCATGAGTGTCCTATGGAAGAAAACCTAAGCAGAACAATGACAACAACCCTAGTTCGTCGGCACGACGGCCGGTCACAAATAGATGTATTACCTTTGGATCTGGCGGCGGGAGTACGTAGTCGTCCTCGTCGTCCTCAGATCGACACGCCATGCGCCCTCCAGCTACAGATCAGGCGATGAGATCTGCCCGGGTGGAGCAAAGAACGGGTACGCGCTGCCACGGTCGGAGGAGAGGAAGATGCGCGCCGACACGGTCGGAGGAGAAGAAGATGCGCGCCGCCACGGTCGGAGGGAGGGAGATGCGCGCCGCCACGGTCGGAGGAGAGGAAGATGCGCGCCGCCACGGTCGGAGGGAGGGAGATGCGCGCCGCCACGGTGGAGCTAAGATCTGGTGCTGCGTGGAGGCGCCGCCACACTTTGAGAGTGAGGCTGAGAGTGAGCGATAGAGTTTAGGGTTGTGTGAAGGGCGCATTTATAGCAAAGTAGAACATCGGAAACGGAGGGTATAAACAACCGTTTCCCTTGATTTTTTCACTGACATACTGGGCTTATACTGATCTCTACTAGTATTGAAGTTGAAGAACATAAAAATAAATAACTATAACTACTCCTCGGCCTCCGCCTTCTCCTGCTCGTATGCGAGGAGAGCCGCGTAGTCGTCCGTGTCGTCGCGTGGCTCCTCGCCGACGATGTCATCACGCCCGTGCGCCCCTCCCACATCTCGTCGTCGTCGTAGGCAGGATCGTCGCGCAGCTCCGGCGGGTGGAGGAGCCGACGGCTCTGAAGCAGCTCAACTCTTTCCGGCGGCATAGGCACCGACGCGCGGTTGAGGTGCCAGCCACCGGGTAGCCGAACCTTTGACCATGGCACTGGCCTCCTATATTGCCAGTGCCGCTCCGCGACGGCCTGCCCGACGATGACGCGGTTCCATCCAGGCGACCGCGAACGAGCGTCTCTCCGCCGCGGCGAGCGGCTGCGGTCGCGGGCGCCCGAGGATCCCGCGTCCTCTTCCGGCGGCATAGCACCCTCCTGTGGTTGACGCGCCAGCCAGCGGGGGCTAACATTTGACCAGGGCACTGGCCTCCTATATTGCCAGTGCCTCTGCGCGACGGCCTCCGGCACGACGACGCGGTTCCAATTCAGTGAAAGCGGAAACTGCTGCGGCGAACGCCCGAGGAGTTGCTAGGAGTATCCATGGCTGCGGCGAAGTGGCGTACTGAGATAGCAGGGAGATCGTGGGTGTTTAAGGAGTAGTGGCGGTGCCGCGGCGTCACTAGCCACTACGCCATAGCAGTTACTCCGCTCGCATCGAATTCCAAGAAGATGGAACGTGTCCACATTGCACACGGACACACAAAAGTCTCCGTTGCTATAGAGGCACATATCGAAACGGAGCCAGAATTAAGACCGTTGCCAATACTATGGGTACGGAGTTAATACTCTCTCCGTTACCTATGTTGACGGGCCAGCCACGGCCCAGGTCAGGTTTGTACGCACTGGCCGCGCGGAAAGCGCGATTCTCCGTCGCCTAACGCCTGCCGTTTCCATAGAGGGGTATCCGATGTGTCGTTCTGTACTAGTGACTGCATGCTCTGACCATTTTAGCCAATTGGGGGTTTGCTGGTATCACAGTGTTTACTTGCTGGATTCTGCGGCCTAATTTCTCCTCCCTCTTGGAGGTGTTGATAACTATTGTATGGTACTGCCCCACCTGCCTGGGGTTACTCGCATTGTGCGGCCCAGCGCTTGAACCATGAGTCGCACCAGGGTTCCCTTCATGGTGGTTTCCCCTATTGTGTTGGTTTCTTCCTTCCACTTCTTGTAATAGTTGCATTGCACCTTGGTATGGTCTGCTGGTCGTCCGTCACCTCCCGTGTGGAGATCGCACGGCTGATGCATGTAAAATGCATACATGAACTTTGCATTATTTTACTTCTATTCCAATCATATTTTCATCATATAAGGGTTATATCAATGTTTTATAATGATTTTGGAATATTTCATAGTTTTCCCATTTATTGGAATTAACCCTGTTTTCCAGAAAACGTCTTTTTTAGTGTTTCAGACTTTCCGGGAGCTTCGGGACTCAAAAAGGGCAAGGCCAAAGAGCACGGTTCAGAATTTTCGAGACAAACGCAATGGGCTGAAAATGAAGGCCAGAAGCCCAACCAGCTGGAAATGAGAGGACCCCACGCGGCCTAAAATCTTGGCCGCGTGGGCCTACCTATTTTGGGCCTCGGAGCTCCGCCGCCGTTGATCTTTTCTCCACCGACTCCGTCTCGACCTAAAAACGCCTATAAAAAAGGTCCCCCGACGTTCTCTGGAAGGAGGCGGCGGAGAAACACAGAACCACGAACAGAGTCAGAAGGCTGCCGCCGGAGAAGATCGGAGGGGGGAAACGCCGCCGGAATCGCCTCCGGAGGGCTCCACCCCCCTCCGGCGTGTTCATCATCAACATCTACAGCAAGAACTTCTTCACCATCATCACCATGATGAAGGGGGAGTAGTCCACCCCCTGGGCTAGGGTTTGTGGTGGTAACTTTTGTATCTCTCCTCTCTCTTGAGCTTCACTAATTAGTACCGTATGAGCTGCTGAACATGATTACGGTCATCTATGTAATACCTTTGTGGTGAATATTGTGGTGTGAGATGATTTGTTATGCATTTACCGTGGTGTTGGAGCTTTTGTGATTTGTCATACTTTGAAGTATGATGTATGTGGGTACGGGATGACCGATGTGACACGGCATAGGTATTGGAGTGACACAGTACCGCCCAACATCCTTTATCTACTGGGGTAAAAAGAAAGAGTATGATGTGGGAGTGAGAGAAACCACGCTAGCCTTACGAGGGGTGACCTAGCAACACAAATGAGTATTTCTTTCAACTATGTGTTTTAGGACATATAGCCGTCATAAATGTTAGGATCACTAGAACCACTACTCGTGTAGATCATCATGTGCAGCGTGTGTGTGTATGTTGAACAGAGAGAGAGTGGGAGATTTGGGCGTACCTTCTCCATGGGTCGACGTGCTCGAGGCCGAGGCCATGGTGGCCGAGGCAGTGGTGGCGTGGCGTGCTGTGGCGGCGGTGAAGCTTCCCGTCGGCACAGCGCTAACCCTAGATCGGATTGGGGATGTCGGTGGGGTGTGGCGGCGCACAGTGAACCTCGTACTGTGTGCCCGCCGGCCCCACCTCTTTATATGGCGCTGGCGACAGGGGCCCCACCATTAGGGTTGGGCGCCCCCGATCAGGGCGCAGTCAAAGGGCCCGGTGGGCCGTTGGGCCCACACGGGGTGGAGATCAATCTAACATTCTCCCCTTGATCTCAACTTTTACTTTTAACTTTATACTTTCTTTTTACTTTCGTTTCAGATCAGTACATAGAGCATGTTTCATCGTCACAGCTCAATTGCCGATAGAATCAGACAGCCACATATACTTTTCAGTTTTGAAACAATCTTTACTTTTGGGCCTCTATGATCCAGGATCATAGGCTTTCCATTAATCCCATGCCGGCTATGTGTTTCTGGAACACATCGGGTGGTAAGCCTTTCGTTAGCGGATCCGCAAGCATTTCCTTTGTCCTTATATGCTCGAGACTTATAGTTTGATCCTGGATCTTATCTTTCACAACATAATACTTTATATCTATTGCCTTTGTAGCATTACTCGACTTGTTGTTGTGAGCATAGAATACTGCGGGCTGGTTGTCACAGTACATCTTTAGTGGTTTGTCAATACAATCTACCACTTTCAAGTCGGGTATAAATTTCTTTAACCATATCGCCTGCCCGTGGCCTCATAACATGCTATAAATTCTGCATACATCGTGGATGATGCAACTAATGACTGTTTGGAGCTTTTCCACGAAATAGCCCCTCCTGCGAGAGTGAACACGTACCCTGACGTGGACTTCTATCATCTTTGTCTCCCGCAAAATCTGCGTCTGAATACCCTCTTAGCTCTAGGAATCAGATCTTCTATATGTTAGCATGAGGTCTTTTGCGCCTTGCACATAACGCAATGCTTTCTTTACCATTCCAGTGTTCATGGCCTGGATTTTCTTGATATCTACCGAGTACCCCGGTGATAAAAGCTAAGTCAGGGCGAGTGCACACTTGTGCATACTGTAAGCTTCCAACAGCCGAAGCATATGGTACTGCTTTCATTCGATCGATCTCATATTGACTTTTGGGACATTGAAATTTCCCAAAACTATCGCCCTTGACTATCGGAGCAGGTGATGCGCTACTTTTATGCATATTATATTTCTTTAGAACCTTTTCTAAATATGCCTTTTGTGATAGTCCTAGCACTCCATTCTTTCTATCCCGGTGAATTTCTATGCCCAAAACATATGAAGCTTCACCAAGATCTTTCATATCAAAATTTGAGGACAAGAATTTCTTTGTTTCTAGTAGTAGACTGACATCATTGCTTGCAAGCAAGATATCATCCACGTACAGAATTAGGAAAATATATTTCCCACTTTTAAACTTTGCATAAATGCAGTTGTCCTCAACATTCTCTTTAAATCCAAAACTTTTAATTGTATTATTGAACTTTAAATACCACTGTCTAGAGGCTTGCTTTAACCCATAAATGGATTTCTTTAGGCGGCATCCCATATGTTCCTTCCCCTCCATGAAAAAACCGTGGGTTGTTTCATGTAAACATTTTCTTCTAAATCTCCATTTAGAAATGCCGTCTTTACATCCATTTGATGCAACTCTAAATCAAAATGCGCAACTAGTGCCATGATGATTCTGAAAGAATCCTTACATGAGAGGAGAAAATGTCTCATTGTAATCTACCCCTTCTCTTTGCGTAAAGCCTTTTGCCACAAGTCGCGCTTTATACTTTTCTACGTTCCATTGGAGTCATACTTTGTTTTGTAGACCCATTTGCAGCCTACTGTTTTGGCTCCTTTAGGAATTTCCTCTAAATCCCAAACATTGTTAGAACTCATCGATTTCATCTCGTCTTCCATGGCTTCCAGCCACTTCGAAGAGTGAACGCTTCTCATGGCTTCTTCATATGAAGTGGGATCTTCTTCCATATGAACTGTTTCTGTATTATAAACTCTATAATCACTAGAAATAGCTGATTTCCTAGCTCTTTTAGACCTTCTAAGAGTCTCATTCTCTGGCACATCATGTGTCTCAACGTGCGACTCTTCTTCTAAATGTGGCTGTCGTCGCTCCCTTTCATGCTCAACAACGGGTTGAGTCGGTTCCTGACGGACAGGTTCCGAATCTTGCCTCGTTGTGGTCACGGGTGGAGTTACAACAGGTGCTTGCACCACAACCTCTGGGATTATCGGTGCAGGTACAACAGGTAGGGCGAAAAATGGCTCATGGATCATCGGAAAAGGTGCACACACCCTCTTCTCCTCAAGATCAATTTTCCGGCCTACCATGCTCCCCCTCATCATTTCGTCCTCAAGAAGACCGCGTGTCTCGTTTCTACAAACTTTGTGTATCTGTCTGCACAGTAGAAACGATAACCTTTTGATCTATCAGGATAGCCAATGAAATGGCAAGTTACTGTTTTGGGGTCTAACTTTGCAATGTGGGATTAAAAACTTTTGCCTCAGCTGGGCTCCCCCAGACTTTCAAGTGGCGTAGAGAAGGAACTTTCCCTGTCCACAACTCGTACGGTGTTTTGGGCACCGACTTACTTGGTACTCTGTTGAGAATGTGAATGGCGGTTTTTAACGCCTCCATCCATAATCCCAATGGCAGTGTGGAATAACTCATCATACTGCGCACCATATCCATAAGAGTACGGTTACGCCTTTCAGCTACTCCATTTTGCTGTGGTTCGCCCGGCATAGAATACTGGGCGACTATTCCATTTTCCTGTAAAAACCTTGCAAAAGGTCCAGGTACTTGACCATATGGAGTGTGCCGACCGTAGTACTCCCCCCACGGTCGGACCTGACTATTTTAATTCTTTTATCATGTTGATTTTCAACTTCAGCTTTGAATATTTTAAATTTATCCAATGCTTCAGATCTTTCTTTAATTGGATAAATATAACCATATCGGGAGTAATCATCTGTGAACGTTATGAACGAGTCATAACCATCCACACTTTTCACCGGAAATGGTCCACATATATCAGTGTGAATAATTTCTAGTGTCGCGGTGCTTCGGTTTGCACCCTTTTTAATTTGTTTTACGTATTTTCCTTTTATGCAATCTATGCATTGTTCAATATCTGAGAACTCTAACGGAGGAAGAATTCATTTTTAACGAGGCTTTCTATTCTTCCCCTCGAAATATGGCCTAATCGACAGTGCCATAACTTCGAAGAGTCATGAGTTCGCTTTCTTTTCTTTTGTTCTTTGTCGACAAGGGAATTTGTTCATTCACATTACTCACAGAATGCACTTTTTCACGCAAGGATAACAAATAAAGCTTATCATGAAGTAAAGCAATACCCACACAAGCATCTTTAAACCATATGGCACACTTGCCATGACCGAAATAACATTCATAACTGTCTTTATCCAAACACGATACACTTATTAAGTTTCTGTGAATCGAAGGAACAAATAAAACATCTCTAAGCATAATATTGAAACCATCAGCTAGCTCCAAGGAGACGTCGCCAACAGCTTCAACTTCTGCTTGAACTCCATTTGCGACTTCAATGTGTCTTTCGCTTCTTTGCAAAGTCCTTGTCGAATGGAATCCCTGTAAAGAATTTGCAACATGAACAGTTGCACCTGAGTCAATCCACCAAGTAGATTTTGAAAACTGTGTATACAGGGATTCATTTACAAAAGAAACTGTGTCTTACCTCTTTTTCCATTATCATCTTGAGCCAATCTGGGCAATGCTTGAAATGCCCTTTCTTCTTGCAGTGGTGGCAGGTGTCTTTGTCCACTTGCTGACTGCTGGGGACCTTTGCCATGTGGCTTATACTGGTGAGGACCTTTGCCATATGGCTTAGAAGGGGAACCGTTGTAGTTCCTGTTCTTGTTGTCCTTCACAAAGTTCAAGGAGCCCCCATTCTGGGACTTCAGCCTTTCCTCTTCTTGCGACAGCATGGCAATGGTCTTTTCAATGTCCCATTTTTCAGGCGACACATTGTAGTTGATGATGAAATTTTCAAATTGTGGTGGCAGTGAAGCCATCACCAAGTGAACTATGAGTGCAGGCTTGAGCTCCAGATCAGCCTCCATGGACTTAAGCTTAGCAGCCATGTTGCTCATTCTGAGAATGTGCTCCCTTATTCCATGTGAACCTCCATGATACTTTTCTGTCACCAGCTGTTGAGCAGCTGGGTAGCATATGTCTTTGAAGAACCAGTAAACTGGCTCTTTATCTTTTGGAGATACTCTCCCACAGAGGTACACTCTTCAATTGAGCCCACAATAGCGTTCTCAACTGTGTTCTTTATGAATGCCATGCACTTTTTGTTGGCGTTCACCCACTTTTGGTTCTCTAGGGTGTAACCCATCTCTACTGGACCATAGTCCAGCTGCTTTTTCTGCCAAGCAGAATCATCATCATGATGCTCTCACTGGCTCTGCTGGCTTGACTGGCTGTGGAGTACTCACAACCCAGTCGACCTCAGCGCAGACAAAAGCCAGCTCACTTTCTTCCACCACTCAGCGTAGTTGTCACCCCTGAGCGTCGGAACGTCCTTGAGGCAACTCATCAGGTGAAAACTTCCTGAAACCACAAGGATATAAGATAAAAAAAACAATTGCATGTAATAATCCAACGTTGGTATAAATTAAAAATACAACCGTTTGTGCAATTAAAACTATATTACCGTTGGGCAATAAAAGAAATAAATGCACCTTTAAGACAGATCATAATCATGTTATTAACAACGTTGGTCATTTAACAACAAAATCATAATCATCATTAAAATCACTTTATCATGCTTTCAATTCTCACTTTAAATCATAATAATGCTATTAATAACGTTGGTCAAATAATAGCAGAATCATAATCTCATTAATATCATTTTAATCATGCTTTTAATTTTCACTTTATTGCTTTTATGCAATTTCTTTTAACTATTTGCAGCGGAAAACATATGAATAAAAATTCACAAAACTTTATACTTTTCAGAAACATTTCTGTGTACTTTTTATTTCCTAAACAAATTTTCGTTGGAATAATTTGAATAGGAAAAACTATGCTAAATAGCACAAAATTGGGCAAAAATTGCCAAAAACTGTGCTAAAAAGAAAAAAAACTGTTTATCTGCAGCCCGCGGCTATCTGTCGCGCGGGGCAGCGCTTAACAGCGGCCCACAGCCCGTCAGCGCAGCGCTAACTGCCGCTCGTGGAGACGCAGAAACGCGGCCGATTTGGCCACGGCCTGCCTCCTTTCGGCCCAAAGCCCAGCTGGAGCTAGGGTTACGCGAGGACTCATCCTGGCCGTCCGTCCGATCGGACGGCCGACCGCCCTTTTCGGTCGAACAAAATCGACCGTGCGCTGCGCTCGAGCGCCGCATTTTGCTTTCTCTCCCCGTGCTCTCCCTTTGCCCTCGCCGGAGACGACGTGCGCGTCGCGCCGGAGACGGCCGTGCGCCTCGCCGCCGGAGACGGCCGAGCCACGCCCGTTCTCGCCGGAGGCGGCTGCGTCGCGCCGTCCTCCATCTCTTTTCCCCTCCATTCTCTCGCCCCCGCACGCTGGCCGGAGCCCGCGCCGTAACTGGGCTGCCCCGCGGTCTCGCCGGAGACGGCGCTGTGGCGGCGACGGCGACGGCGCGGGTGCCCCGCGCCTTCCCTTTCCTTTTCTTCCACAAAACCAGCCCGAAGGCCAAAATCGTGAAGAAGACGGCGGCGCCTCCCCTGCCCCCTTGCCGGCGCGTGCGTGCACCGAGGGTGCGCGCATCGCCGTCAAGCGGCGCAGGCGGTGGTGCCCTTTTCCGGCGACGCCGGTGAGTTTTCAAGTACCCTTTTTTTTTTTTTTTTGCATCTAGGGTTAGGGTTCTTTGCGGTCGTTCTTTGCCCCGAGGGGTGAGTTCTTCGTCCAATCCTCGGCTTGCCGATGCGGATTGGATCGAGAGGACGGGCGCGGCCGAGAATCGGCGGCGCTTCTTTTTCCGGCGAGCCCGGTGTTTTCTTTTCTTTTCTTTCTTTTCCATACACGAGCAATATCCAGTGAGCAAAATGCTCTGATACCTTTGTTAGGATCACTAGAACCACTACTCGTGTAGATCATCATGTGCAGCGTGTGTGTGTATGTTGAACAGAGAGAGAGTGGGAGATTTGGGCGTACCTTCTCCATGGGTCGACGTGCTCGAGGCCGAGGCCATGGTGGCCGAGGCAGTGGTGGCGTGGCGGTGCTGTGGCGGAGGTGAAGCTTCCCGTCGGCACAGCGCTAACCCTAGATCGGATTGGGGATGTCGGTGGGGTGTGGCGGCGCACAGTGAACCTCGTACTGTGTGCCCGCCGGCCCCACCTCTTTTATTATGGCGCTGGCGACAGGGGCCCACCAACCATTAGGGTTGGGCGCCCCGATCAGGGCGCAGTCAAAGGGCCCGGTGGGCCGTTGGGCCCACACGGGGTGGAGATCAATCTAACAATAAAAAGCTACCATTAAAACATGACAATTGTGTGTACTTTATCTATAACATGATGATCACCGTAGATGAGAGAGAGAGAGGATTAAGTGAACCCATGAACCATGTCCATTGTTCCTATAAGAAACACACACTTGAGCTTGTCCTCTTGCTACATAGAGGATTGGGCTTTCTCTCTTTGAGAGCTTTCACTTGCTACTACCTTTGTCTTGTCCTCTTGCAAAGAGAGGATTGGGACACTTTTACATCCATCAAACCAACCATCTTGTTCTCTAAACTTGTTTAGTGCATAATCAACTAAAACTTGTGACACTTTAGTTGTAGGGAATAGATAACTTTTCCTTCTTGCTCCTGCGGATCGATACCTTACTTTCACATTGAGAGGTGCTACAGTGATCCCTTGCTCTTGGGGGTTATAAAGTACTTTTCTGGCGCCGTTGCCGGGGAGCGTAGCGCTTAAGTATCTATTCTTGTGTGCACTAGACTAAGCTTGGGGAGGTTTCTTTATCTTGCAATCATCTAAGCTTGGGGAGGTTCTTTGACTTGTTTGATGATACTATGTCTCCTATTTATGATGATGATATGATATTTTCAGTCCACCCACTATTGAGTATAAAGTTTATTTGATTATGATATGCCTCCTATATATGATGATTACATGATTATTATGAATGTTTTACTCCCACTATTCCTAATGAAACTGTTTATGCTTATGTGGAGAGTAATGATACTTTTATGCATATGGATCAGGATAAGAATGTTTCATGTGATTGCTATTGTTGAGTTTATCAATGATGCTACTGAAAGTTTTTATGAGAGGGAGACATGATTTCATATATCTCAAAAATATTAAGTCTTCTCTCTTTTTGTTGAAAATTTTGAAGTTGCACTTGCTTTGCCTTCCTATGCTAGTCACTTTGTGCTTATTGATTTATTTTCTTACAAGATCCCAATGCATAGGAAGTGGGTTAGACTTAAATGTGTTTCATATTTTTCTCTTGATGCTCTCTTTTGCATTTCAATTCTTATTCCTATGTGAGCATCATTAAAACTATCAAGCCTAGCTATATGGCTATAAAGAAAGCGCTTTGCGGGAAGCAACCCGGTTATTATTTTTTGTGTGATTTTCTTTGTGTCCTCTTGCTGTAACAAGAGACTTTGTGTCTAGTTTAGGTTCTGGATTTTTCAATAAAGTGCCAAGTTTTACCCATTTTGGTCTTGAAAAGTTGCTTATTGAGTTCGGAAATTTTATTCCTGCACGAGTCAGTGCACGGTATGATTTTTAATTCTTAATCTGTAACTCCGAATGAGCTCATATTTGAACTGTAGTTGCAAATTTTCATCCTCTATATGCATGAATTGTTTCGGAATTTTTCGAGAAAGTTTGGTAGGGTAGAAAAATATGTTTTCCTGCTGCTGTATTTCTGGACAGATTCTGTCCCATTTTGTTTGATGCATGCTTTGAGCTTTTAAGTTGAATCTTTTTGATCCAATTGAGTTTATGAGTAGGCATACAACATTATACACTTTCTGGACATCTCATATGAATTTTTGTTCAAGGATTATATGCAGCAAGAAACTTATTTGTTTATCACTATTAATGCACCCCACAGAAAATAAATGGGAGAAACGGTGTTTTGAAATTTTTTCACAGGGCTTGGAGGAGATGCACCAAGAGTTATCCAAGGATGGTGGAGACCATAAGCTTGGGGATGTGAAGACAACCCGCTGGACTACACACTCTCGGTTTGCGCACGTCCAACTTCTGTTTTTCGATCGAAAACACTTATCGCATAAAACTTGGAGCGTCTTTTTGTTTGTTTTGGTTTGATTTGTTTTGAGAGACCACACACTATCATTTATATATGGGAGAGCTACTGGAAATATGAGTTGAAATATGTTGGATGCTTCTATAAGATTGGGAAAAGAGATGTTTGAGTTGATTTTTAATGATACATATAGTTGCATGATTCATGAGCTTGTTTATGAGTAATAGTTTGCAAATCCTTTTTGAAGAGCTATCACTTATTCATGTTTTGGTGCTGATTGTTATTTTACTTGGTTTAACATGTATTAGTTAGTTCTATGGACACTTGCATGCATCTAGATGGTCAACTTTCTCCCTTTTACTAGCCCAAACATTCCAACAAGTCAAAACTTGTTTCCAACACCTTCAACCAAAGTTATTCCAGTGAGTCCACCATATCTACTACTACTAGCTATATGCTATTCCGAGTATGTTCATCATGATATTTGTGTTATCTATACCTCTGAATGAAAATGATTATGTTATTGATTGCCATGAGAAAAGTTGGTTATATAGCTCTCATGAACTTGATGCACATTTTTACTATCATTGCTATAAATAAATATGACCCATTGTGATTAAGATTATGATGCTAGTGGCTTAATAAATGTCCAAGGTTGGGAGTTAGCCCATATGTGCTGTCACATGCAAAGCTTTCAACATGCTCCATTTAAGTTGATATCATGTGCTTTTGTCTATGGATGCCTATCAAGGTGAAATAAGGGGGAAAAGATTTAGTTTGAATGAGTTTGTATAAATGGTTAGAGAGACGCCTGGGCCGCTAATCTAAGCCATGCATTATTCATGGTGGAAATTTACTTACATGCTATGGTGATTTATCTATGACACACCTTACAATAAAAAGCTATTTCAATGGTAAATAAAAAGGGTGTTGAGGTTTTTTCATCTTGTTTGTTTGTCTTGTCATTTTGATATGGGCTTGTTCCATATCCTGGGACAAGAGGTCCCAGTTGACGCTCTCGGGCAACACCTTGACGATCTTTTAAATTTCTTATATGATCAGTGAAAATAATTCCTTATGCAACAAAATCATAGTAGCAGATGTGTTTTTTTAATATTTTGTACTTAATTTATGAAAATAAGTAATTACCTAATATTTTTGATGAGTTGTAATTTTGTATATTTGATCTAACCCAATCTAAGACAATAAGTATCATCATGGCCAACTGTGGTAGCCCATTGACATATAAAAGGAGGCCCTGGTCTATGCTGGCGAGGGAGGACGAACAGAAGGAAGGAGGAGTAGAGAGGAAACCCTAGCTAGCTTTCCACTTAGGCTCGGGGCTAGGAGAACGAACCCCGGTAACCTCCCTGGGTTAGTTCTTCCTTCAACCACCAGAGTAGTGAAGGTCCCTGGGTCTTCCCCATTGTAATCCACCCCACCACCATCATCGTAATACAGTCAGACAAGCAGGACGTAGGGTGTTACGCGGCAACGCGGCCTGAACCTGGGTAAAATCCCTGTGTGCTTTGTGTTGAGAGCGGGAACCTAATTCGGAGCACCTCGCGCCTCCTACCGAACAAACAGGGGGTGCTCGGCATCCCCGGTGTCCGTGTTTCGATACACGGCAGAATTGAGTCTTGACAAATGACAAGAGCATAGAAATTTTGTATATTTGATCTAACCCAATCTATATATATGGATCAAATTTTTGCTCATTTAATCTTGTACTTTTTTTCTTAAATGTTATATATAGTTTGCAATTTAATTGCCCATGGTTAATTGTATTCTTTTAGGATTGGAATTAGTTCACTTGCATTTTTGCCCGAAGTTTATGCATCTACGGGTCTCGTGGTGCTGATACTTATTGTGCATATGCACCCTTTAATGAAAATGTGCGTGCACCTAGTATATGTTGTGTATGATGCTTTCTCTCTTGTATTTGTAATATTAATTTAGGGTATACAAATGTGATTTCTTGGCTTTATTATTTTATTATTATTCTATAGCTATTACGAAGAATGAACTTGACCTAGTAGTTTTTTTTTTTTGACTGAGAGACGTTAATAATCTTTCATCCAAACATTGTGTCCACATGAATAGTTTTGCACTTATTTTTTCCTTCGATTTAGAAGGTCAAATTCATGCTTAGTATTTTTTCCATATACGTCAGAGTGTACAGAAATAATCAAGGATTGACTATACTACCGAGCCAGCAGAGGCGTGTCTGAAAATACTTGCTGCAAGAATTAAAATAAAGCGTGTTAATTCCTCTCTCATCTTCCCTTAGTGAGCTCCTTGTCAGTTGTCGCTCCTTTTTGCCTAGTTCAGGCGTTAGCCATTCCCAGTGCTCATGTTCCTCTTTCAAGCTAATTTTCTACGGCTCTTCACTAAATCTGCCTGCTGCCTCCGCCCCCAAAATGAAATCGCCGCTGCTCTCGCTGTTCTCCCTCGCTCGCAACTGGAGTTTTGGGTGCTGCTATGGAGGAAAGTGCGATTCGTCGGAGGGCGCGGCCAGGCACATTGCATCCGTACGCGGGTTGGTCCGTGCGGCCGGCAGACTGCGAGGCCACTTCTTGGAGGAGATTAAGGCGCTGGTGTCTATTGTTGGTTTGACTCAGTGAGGACATGACCATAAATTGGTACCAGTTGCTCTCAGCTTTTCTTTGATTTTGTAATGCCTAGTTCGAACTATTTGGTTAGCTAGCAGTTTTTGCTCGTATGATATATGAAGATACAAAATCATTAATATTGGTCACTTTTATCATATGTTTGACTGGCTACCTGCAGTATTGCAGTCTTATTTTGATTTTAAGGTCATATACCTTCCCATTGTTTCCTGTTTGGGTGTAGCAATTATCTCTTTCAGTTGGTTTTGGCTTAATGTGCAGTCCAAAGTGCGCATGTTTACACAGGTCACACACCAATTATTTTTTAGCGAGGTTCATGGCAGTTGACTTTTGCTTATCTAATTAGCACCCTGATGGTGGTCCGATGAGATAGATTTTGTCAGAGTTACCTCCTTTATGTACACATGCCCATTTCTTAGATCGTGGTTAGGTATAAGTAAGCCATTTATGTTGTAAGCATAGATATGTATACTTCTCGCATACCTTCTCTTGGTGGATTGGTATCGGCTCGACTTCTAGCCATTATTTGCTTCCAGTCAGTAATCTGCAGTAGAGGATATATATTCGGTGTCTTAGAGTATAAATTGATAAATGACAATTTAATTGCAAATTCTAACTCAATAACATAAACAATATTTGAGGTTATGGAATAATTCATAGTCACATAAAAAAGCATAATAATATGGCAAATATGAGAACAAAATAAAATAAAATGAACATGCATGCCAAGAAACTACACACTTATTAATGTGCAAATTGTGATGTTAAAATATAAAAACTCTCTTTCTTAGATAAGAGTACCTCATTATTAGTATCTTCAATGCTTAAATCATCCTTTGTTGCGGTGATTTCACCATTTTTTTCTCTTCTAGTTCTACCCTATAAGACACAATACCATATTTTATTGTACAAAATTAAGTAATGGTACCTCACTGTTGATTATGTTTTCTTTCACTACTCGTTTAAATTTCTTGTGCGTAGGACTTTTGACATGTGTATCGTCGTTATCTAAATCATCTTCTATTATAATTACATTTGAACTTGAGTTTTGACTGTTTGATACTCTCTTTTCAGATCTTTGTATCTACACTTTTTTGCATGTCATAATGATAGTCAGTATGTAATATATTTAGAAGATGCAAAGAATTTCATTGGAATACCTCATCATTAAAAAGTTTATTCTCTGTACAAACTTTTTGACCATTTCCAGAAACAATCTTCTTCAAATACTTTTTACGTCTCTTGTTTCTCCTCTCTCCTTCAGTTTTATCTGAAACAATTTCTGACTCGCCCTACATTTTTGTTATATACTTATATCATATGTATACAATTGTTTAGACTAAAAGTTTGTTACCGGATATACAAACAGATAAAATTCCCAATACAGTACCTCGTCATCATAATATTGTCTTTTCTCAATAGATGATGTAGATATTTCTTTTTCACGCTTATTATTCCTCTGAAACTTTGCTGCATTCATGGATGAGAGCGTTCCCTATAAACAATTATGGTAATGTTAAAATAAAACTAATTGATAGGGATATTTATGATAGTAAAACTATTTGTTAGTCGCAATACCTTATTAACAAACTTCTGCGTGACATAATATGAAGAATCTGTGTTCCTTGGTTCTCTAGTATGCCCTATAAAGAACATACCGGTTAGAATTTCATAAACCATTTGAAATGTATGAAATGTAAATCAGCATACCTATTCAATTCTTTCGTTTAAATATTCAATATAAAGCTTGTACTGGGTTCAAAAGTGTAGCTCACTTTATAATTTTCCATGCACTCTTGCAAATTCCTTGAAGTCAACTTTAGTTGGAATATGAGTTATGTACCACAAAGGTCTTGAATAGCATCCGGAATTGTGTTGGGGAATCCAACTTGCTCTAGAAGGGTAGATGCACTTATGCTACCTAAAAGTCTCTGTGCTACCTCATTAAAAACACAAATGTTGTTGTCGTCGTCTCATCGCTTACCTTCAGTTTAAGTAGGTACTTAACATGGCTCCCGGGTGTAGATGCACCCGGTATTTTAAAAAAAAATTCAAAATTTGAAAACTCATAAAAAAAATCTGAAAAAATCATGCACGTACATGACCATGGTATGCACCCCCGATTTTTTTTCGCGCCAAAATGACATCGTACGCGACCTGTACAAAAATGACAAATTTCCTGTCAGAAAATGAGATTCAAATTTTGAATTTCTGACAGGAAATTTGTCATTTTTGTACAGGGTGCGTACGATGTCATTTCAGCGCGAAAACAAATACGGGGGGTGCGTACCATGGTCATGTACGTGCATGATTTTTTTCAGATTTTTTTGATGAGTTTTCAAATTTTGAATTTTTTTTGAATATAACGGGTGCATCTACACCCGGGTGCCAATACGAATTTCCGCTTAACATGATAGTGCTATTTCTTCCTTATATTAAAAATTATAAAACACTGAAAGAAAATCTAATATAAAGATCATACTTGCCGTATATCTGTTATTTCATTTATATCATTACACGAATTACAAATATAGTTATTCTTTTCCTTTCTTATTGTAAAATAGCAAAGTTTGCATGCCATGTACCACCAGCCTTTATCTCCTATAATTTCATCAATTATTGCTTTGGTTGTGCATACAAATTCCTAATTTCAGATATCAGCAAAATGATCAGATAACTTAACAAAATTAGAATAGGTAAAATATACATGATGATCAAGGTTAGACGAAAACTTTTTTTACGTCACCATGTCATAGTTCTATAGTTTCCTTAAATGTTTTTCTGTTGTAAAACATTTGTTCTTCAATCGTTCCTTTGCTGCTTCCATCAACTTCTAGCATCATTTGGAAAACATCTCTTTCACAATGCCTACAATAAATTTGCAGACTAAATTTTTTTTGTAACTTCAAAACATTTAAAAGTAATTGCATTATTATATATTATACCTCTCGATGATTTGTTCCGTCTCTTGAATCTCAATGTCAAAGTACACTTCAGACGCGTTTGGTGTGCGCAAAGATAACCCTGGTTGAAATTAAATGATCAGTAACATGAGATATTTGTGCATACACAGAGATCAAGTCCTCACCGTTGAATTTTCTGACCAAATTCGAAGTACCAATCACGATTGTTTGTTTCTGCAAGGGGTCTTCATTTAACATATTTGATAAACTATCTCCCCATAGACTGATCCTTATCTTCTCACCACTAAAGTAGTATAAGCATGATGGAGCAACAAATCAGACATACCTGTCACGTGCTTGCACCTAGCTTTTTGTTGTGTGTTCATCAGGCATAGATCGATCTTGTTGGTCTACTTTGCATGAGGCTGTATTGGAACCTAACGCCGATGATATGCATGCACAGGGAGGGCCAGTCAACCAGCCTAGGGCACCGAGGCCAATGATGTGCATATACGAGGTGATTCGACTGATGCGGCCCAAGATTTGCCTTCTGTAAATCGACTGCTACCGAGGCTAATTTGTTCACTAAAGGAAACAAACCTTGATCGGTGCTCCACGTACACACACTGACAGCTGATTCGACTGATGCGGGCTGATCTGTATGCATCTCGGCTTTGAATAGCTGTGGACGTGCATGTAAGATTGAAAACCATTCATGAGCGGAATCTCAGTATCTCTTGTTAGTGATTTGGCCATTGAGGTTCACTATGTATATGCTCTCATTTGTTGATTGGATCAGAGCCAGCTATAGCTAGTAGCTATGAAGTGATTACCTGGACGTGAGGGAGTCTAAGAATCGCGAGAATCTCGCTTTCCGGCCGCCGACGAACCTGCCACGATCGTTGTTTTCCGGCCGCCGACGAACCCTGCCACCATCACGTTGGATCAGATCCAGTTATAGCTAGCCATTACGTGAACATCAGAATCCGAGGGAGTCAAGAATCGAGGGAAATCTTGCTTTCCGGCCGCCGATGAACCCTGCCATTATCACCGTGAGTAGCTTGGATAGAAAAATAAATCACCTGATCTAGGTTTAGCTCTAGCGTCAAGCACGCCTAGATGCGGCGGCCATGCACGTTGTGGAGAAAAAGAGCAATAGGGATACCGGTTACATTATAATGGCAATGGTGGGTAATTTTCCATCTAAGTCTAATCTAACGGTTATGGATTTTCAGTATATAATTAACGGTTCGATGTTTCTGATTTTTGTGGTAATTTCTAGCGTAATTCTCTTTTTTCTGGTGAGCCCATAATTTACTTTTTATATATAATAGATGATAGATAACTTGAACTTGCTTTTCCCAAGTTGAGTAACTCATGGTGTAGGTACTTGTATTCAAGGGGCATGAGACATCCAACCTTTACTTTGTCAAGCACACTACTCATATTTGCTCTCACATTAAACTATAATCATTCAAGATGCTATGATAGGGGAATGAGAGCTTGACACCAAGTATTACCACATTGCAATCATTAACTTAAGTAGGAGAGTTTGGAGGTTAGATGAAACTTATGCATGCTTTACCTCTACTCACTTATACATCTTTCCAAAGTGTCCACCTATCATATTCAGATTTTCATCATCACTCTATGACCAATGTAGGATGTCCATACTTATCATTATGCATACATGTGGTCCATACTACTATCTGTTATGTTACACTTTGTGAACTATCATTGAACATCCTTGCATTGAATACTTGATATCACTTCATAAACTATCTTGCATATTCCTACTCCTTTTAAGAATGAATCATTTGACTCTATGTAGCAATAGTAATCATCTTTGATATCCATTGTTAGTATTAAAATGCAAAGTCCATGTTACTTTTATCACCTTCATACTCGGGACGAGCATGGGTTAAGCTTGGGATGTTGATGCATGTAAAATGCATACATGAACTTTGCATTATTTTACTTCTATTTCAATCATATTTGCATCATATAAGGGTTATATCAATGTTTTATAATGATTTTAGGAATATTTCATAGTTTTCCCATTTATTTGGAATTAACCCTGTTTTCCAGAAAACGTCTTTTTTAGTGTTTCAGACTTTCCGGAGCTTCGGGACTCCAAAAAGGGCAAGGCCAAAGAGCACGGTTCAGAATTTTCGAGACGAACGCAACGGGCTCAAAATAAAGGCCAGAAGCCCAACCAGCTGGAAATGAGAGGGCCCCACGCGGCCTAAAATCTTGGCCGCGTGGGCCTACCTATTTTGGGCCTCGGAGCTCCGCCGCCGTTGATCTTTTCTCCACCGACTCCGTCTTGACCTAAAAACGCCTATAAAAAAGGTCCCCCGACGTTCTCTGGAAGGAGGCGGTGGAGAAACACAGAACCACGAAACAGAGAGTCAGAAGGCTGCCGCCGGAGAAGATCGGAGGGGGGAAACGCCGCCGGAATCGCCTCCGGAGGGCTCCCCCCCCTCCGGCGTGTTCATCATCAACATCTACAGCAAGAACTTCTTCACCATCATCACCATGATGAAGGGGGAGTAGTCCACCCCTGGACTAGGGTTTGTGGTGGTAATTTTTGTATCTCTCCTCTCTCTTGAGCTTCACTAATTAGTACCGTATGAGCTGCTGAACATGATTACGGTCATCTATGTAATACCTTTGTGGTGAATATTGTGGTGTGAGATGATTTGTTATGCATTTACCGTGGTGTTGGAGCTTTTGTGATTTGTCATACTTTGAAGTATGATGTATGTGGGTACGGGATGGCCGATGTGACACGGCATAGGTATTGAGTGACACAGTACCGCCCAACATCCTTTATCTGGGGGTAAAAAGAAAGAGTATGATGTGGGAGTGAGAGAAACCACGCTAGCCTTACGAGGGGTGACCTAGCAACACAAATGAGTATTTCTTTCAACTATGTGTTTTAGGACATATAGCCGTCATAAAAAGCTACCATTAAAACATGACAATTGTGTGTACTTTATCTATAACATGATGATCACCGTAGATGAGAGAGAGAGAGGATTAAGTGAACCCATGAACCATGTCCATTGTTACTATAAGAAACACACACTTGAGCTTGTCCTCGTGCTACATAGAGGATTGGGCTTTCTCTCTTTGAGAGCTTTCACTTGCTACTACCTTTGTCTTGTCCTCTTGCAAAGAAGAGGATTGGGACACTTTTACATCCATCAAACCAACCATCTTGTTCTCTAAACTTGTTTAGTGCATAATCAACTAAAACTGGTGACACTTTAGTTGTAGGGAATAGATAACTTTTCCTTCTTGCTCCTGCGGATCGATACCTTACTTTCACATTGAGAGGTGCTACAGTGATCACTTGCTCTTGGGGGTTATCAACGGCCGATTGAAAACTTCTTCCATGTTGATTGGACGAGAGCCGCTTCCTCGGCCTCTTCCACGTTGGCCCCTGAAACCTCCACGTGTGCTGGCGACAAGCCCAGAGTTTCCTTCTTCACTCTTGCGCTTGTTTTGATTCATGTTGTTGTGGCTAGTTTGTTGCTGTTGAGGCTTGCTGATATTTTTCTTTCCTTCAACAGCGACCTTCTCTTCTTCTCCATCTGACGCATCTCTGGTCTTGTCCGAGCCAGCGTATTTGTTAGCCGCAGCCATTACCTCGCTGAGACTCTTGACCTTATCCTTCATGCGACCTAGCTTATGGATCAGCGGCTCGAACTTACAATTTTTCTCCATGACTAGGACGGCTGAACTTGGTGTTATATTATCTGAAGAGTGTATTATTTCTGCCACCCTTCTCATCCAGTGACGGCTTGATTCGCCTTCCTTCTGAACACAACGCTCTAGATCTTCTATATTGCAGAGTCGCTTGCAGGTTCCTTGGAAGTTTTTGACGAAAGCATCTTTCAGTTCTTCCCAGGTATTTATTGAGTTGGGGGGTAGATTTTGTAGCCATATGTGAGCCGCGCCCTCCAACATCATGTTGAGGTACCTTGCGCATATCTCTTCTGAAGCATTTAAAATACTCATCCCCATCTCGTAGTTGTTTAGCCAGGTGGTAGGATCCATGCTGGCGTTATAGTTTGCCACCTTGCGTGGTCCTTTGAAATCTCCAGGGAAAGGTTCCGATCTGATCTTCTCAGTAAAACATGCCGGACCCTTGAGTCGCGAGGACAAAGCTGTGGATGTGCCCGTGGGGTTGTTAACTTCCACAGGCCGCGTCTGCATCCTTGGCATGATAGCCTGTGCTTCTGCGGCTTGTTCCTGCTGCCTCTGTGCGACCCTTGATGTATCTTCTGGTGGCCTGCTTTGGACGCTTCTTTCAGCTGCAATCCCGCGGCTGCCCGGTACGGCGGGCTACTGTCCTTCAGCTTCTGCCCTGTTGGCCTGTTGTAAGACAGCAGTGCTCAGCATCTGTATCGCACGCCGCACCTCAGTATTGATTGGGTCGTCGCCTGTTGGTACCATCCGTGTCAAGATATTAGCCGCAGCATACATGTTATCGACTGGGCTTTGGTAGTGGCCTTGTGGGGTGTGAAACCTCCTTAGTTGTTGCGATGGTAGTTGTTGGGCTTCGTGGACAGCTGATGGTTCCAAAATCCTTGCGACTGGTTGGACTCCCGCTCCAGCGGCTGGAGTGGGTGGAAGTTCTATCGTTCGTTGAGTCGCGCGCGCTTACGACTGCGAGTCAACTTGTCCTTGAGTCGCGGCGAGCGCGGCTATTCTTTGCCGCTCCTGTTGGATTCCTTGGTTCACCTGTTCGAGCCTGTAGCGCTCTGCTTCCATCCTCCGAACCTCGTACAGGAGCTCGGCCCTGGCGGCCTCGATTTTTGTTGCGCGGACAGCGGCGTTTGCGGCTGACACCGGGATAAGTAGCGGGTTGCCGGGGGGTGCCGATCTTTCGGCTTCTCCTGCAGTTCCTGACGTGCTTGCCCCTCCGGCCATGTAGACTCCAACTTGTGCCGCCTCTTGTTCTGGTACTGGTGCGTAGTCCCAGTAACTTTCTTCAAGGGCAGGTATGATGGACTCAAATTCTTGCGAGTCCATGCTCTCCAGGGACTCTTCCTCGTCATCGGCGACTTCTTCTCCTGAGTCGCCTTCTTGGGCTGAGCTAACAGATCCGTCGCCGATGAAACCGACGAAGACGTTGATAGATCCAAACGGGATGATGCGACCGGTCTCCAGGTAATCAGCTTCTGGTCCCCAGCTTGAATCGTCAATGAGAGGCATGCCATCGACCATGATGATGGGGCCAATGGCGAGATCTTCAGCTCCTTTCATCGATCCTGCGCGGAACGTGACGCTCTTGACTGCAGGCCCCACGGTGGGCGCCAACTGTCGTGGGTTTGTCACGTCAGATGTCATGGATGACTTCGAAGGTGTGGGATTTGCGCGAGTCAATCGTCTCCGAGCTTGGGATCGCAGGAACAAGGACGAACACAGATTTACCCAGGTTCGGCCCCTCAATGTGAGGTAAAGACCTACTTCCTGCCTACCCTAGATTGGTATTGATATGACATATGTGGTGTTACAATGGTGGCTATCCGATCTGGGTACTCGCCGTATGAACTAGGGTTTAGGGCTTGATAGCTTGACCCTGTCTAAGTCCTGCGAGTCCTCTTTATATACACGGAGGCTCGCTAGGTTACAAGAGTTATACACGAAGCCGTTTGTCTTCTTGTCTTCCAAGGCAAGTTTTACCACCGACCTTCTGGAGCCTTCTTTTAGCAGGTCGCGATCCTTGATCGGCCCATCTTTACATGGCCCAATAATAGCGTGATCATGAAGAAGAAGTCGCCATTTTGATTTTGAATAAGTCACGGGTTAACTATTCCCCCGACAACTACGGTCCCATGTAATGGGATGCTCGGACCAGTTGAGATATTGCAGGACAGCCGACATAGTGGCGTTCAGCTCCTTCCAGGCCGCCTTTTCCTTTTTGGCTGATGGAGTGGCAAGGAATGTAACAAGGCTTTCTTCGACCCTTGGAAACTTGCCGCTTTTCTTCTGCTTAGGCTCCTGCTCGTCCTGCTCCGAGGAACTTTCTTCGTTGTCTTTCCGTTCCTTCCTTTCCTTACGATTCTTGCGCTTGAACTGCTTTGCCTTGTAACCAGCGTCGGGATCTTTCTTGATATCATCGTTAAGGCGGCACTGCCTGTTAGTATGAGTGCATTTGCCAAGCTTGCTGTGATGGGCACAAGGTTCGTCTTTGATGTCGTCATAGGTAATCTTGATTGCTCTTGGTCCCTGACTGTCATCACCTTTTTTCTGCCATCTGTTAGCATTGTTTTGGCCGCCTTTCTTGTTGGCAAAAGCTACCTCCTTTGATGGCCCCGGCTGGTCGTTGGCTTCTTTCTTTTTTCGGCTTTGGTTATTGTTCCGCTTTTCCGGATTTACCGCTATGTCCATGCGCAGATCGCCATCATCAGCTCGGGCGTCGTCTTCTGCTGCAGCGTAGTTGTTTGCGTTGTCCAATAGCTCCCCGAGGTGTTTGATGTTTTGACTGGCTAACATGTATCTCATCATGTTACCCTTCTTCAGGCTGTTCATAAAGGCGTGTATGGCCTGGATCTCTGAGACTCCTTCACATGCATTCTTAGTTTCTGTCCATCGGGCTATAAAAGCCCGGCTTGACTCTCCCTCTACCTGAATGCACTTCAGGAGATCAGGGTAAGCCTTTGGACGTCTGTATGTGCAGGAAAAGTGTTGTAAAAAAGTCTTCTGCATGTCTTGCCAGTTGTGAATACTTTTTTCCGGCAAAGTATCGATCCGTAACCGGGCCGTTCCCTCTAACATGAGCGGAAGGAAACGGACAGCTGCGTTGTAATCACCATCATTAATGCCGATGGCGTGGATGTAATCAGGCAGCCATGTGTCCGGCTTATCAGTGCCGTTGTACTTGTTCACAATCTTTTTGACATTGCCCAATGAGGATGGGAGCTGCACTTTGCGAATTGCCGGACCAAAGCATACGGGACCAAGATATGACTCCTCTCTGGCCGCCTTTATCTCATCAATGCGAGTGCGGGCATCAGAGATGTGAGTGTTTTCCCTGACCGATCCTTTGTTCGACTGACTGTGTCGTGGCTCCTCATGACGGCTTCGGCGATATGGGGAGCGGGAGCGAGATCGCCGTGGAGGCGGATCTCTGTTGCCCCTGTTTCCTTCGTCTCTTGCCCGAGGTGCGGGCGGAGGCGGCATGTTAAGCCGATCACTCTCCCGCCTTGCGTCTTTTCCCTTCTCTTGATCTCTTTCGCGGCGAGGCGGATCATTCTTTTTGCGGCGTGCATCTTCCTTGCGCTGGTTGTCGTCTTTGGCCTTGTCATTATGGCGATTAGACCCTGTTTTGGACTCATCCCTGTGCTTGTCAGGAATTTTGTCTTTCTTAGGATGCTTGTCCTTGTTGCCATGACTAGTGGAGCCTGCCGGTTCCTCTGGGCCTCCACCACCAGCTACAGCCGTCTTGCAAAGACGCGTGTCGTCCGCCAATTTCGAGTTCGAATCCGCCCTGGCTTGTTGTTGAGCCGCTTTTTCAATGAGCATCTTGGAGTAGTGGTGGCGCTCTTCGATCGGGGCAGTTTCATCTCCCATGATCTCCCTGGCTGCTTCTAAGTTTTTTGCCGGAGTGGAGAAGAAGATGACTCCATCTGGGTTTACTTTGAAAGAATATTTTTGCCAAGCTTTTAAAGGCTTTTGGGCAGAAGGTCTTTCAAAGTTTTCCGTCAGATCCCGGTGTAGAAGAGGTTCATGCTGGTTTCTTGCGTTGCGGAATTTCTCGGCATCATGTGTGCGTCGATACTCTTCCTCATCTAAAGCCTTTTCTGCGAGAATTAGCTCTTTTTCCTTGTTAAGGAGGGAGAACTTGTACTTGATGTTGACTTCAGTCTCCGAAAGGAGTGCTTTCCGTCTTTCCTCAAGCTCTTCCGCAGTCGGGTTTGGTCCCAAAGGTGTTTTGAGCATCTCGATTATGCGGGCGTGTTCCTCCTTTGTGCGCTCAAGGTCTTTTTCTTCAATAGGCGTAGCCGGGGAAGATCCCTTGCGGTTGACCACTTCCACTGGCTTTTCCGCCATATCATCAAGGTGTTTGATGCTGGAGGAAACTTCGGCTTCATCATCTTTTGCTTTAGCCGCTGCAGCATCAACTTCCGTGGGAGCCACGGCCTGAGTAGTCATTAAGACTTCATTGGTGGTGGGTGCACCATAACCGCGGGCTCCGATCTGAGCTGCAAAGTCGTCCTCTTTGCTTTCATCGGAGTCTGAACTCTCCACCATTGGAGTAGTGGACTCAGATTCGGCTTCTGAGTCAGCTCCTGTCTGTAAGGCAGGTAGAATTAACTCAGGGTAAGATTCGGCCGGCATAGGGCCAGATGTGTCAATAACACCGACAAAACGAGAGGCAGACTCCTGAGCTCAACGGAGGAGCTAGAGTCAGTCTCGCTCTGGGTATCAGAGTCACTCAGATCGCGATAGGCAAACCCCGGAGAGAAAGCCAGATCCGATCTGTCTTGTTGGTCGATTGCATGATCGATTGGGTGGTGGGTGGGCCAAAACGCACTAGATCCTCTGGGGAATACGTACGCTTCAGCCGTGAACCCCATGAAGATGTTGACGGTGCTGAAGGGGACGACGAAGCCGGAGACGAGTGCGTCGTTTGCCGGGATGTAGGAGACGTCCTCGATGCACCCTAGGTTGTCGGAGATGAGGGCGTGACCAACTGCCACGGTTTTGCCGATCTCGCCCATAGTTCCCGCCTGAAACAAAACTCCCGACGCCTTTGGCCCCACGGTGGGCGCCAACTGTCGAGGTATTGGCAACGCGGATCTATAGTAAGGATTCATACGTACCGTAGAGATGGTGGGGAAGAACGTAGAGGGTTCCAGTGACGGGATTGCACACACAGGTTTACCCAGCTTCGGATCTCACAACGGCGGCGAGATCCTACGTGCTGCTATAATTCACTAAGGCGAATATGTGTACAGGTTACAATGAGGTTGTAAAGCGTAGCCCTGAGGCTCCTGGAAGGCTGGCTTATAAAGGCGCCATGCCTTCCCCTACAAGGAAAAATCTTAACCGACCTAGATCACGAGTCCTAGACTAACACGGCAGGAACCCTAACTTGCTCCGTAAGACGAACATATCTCCTGCCTTCGTCTTGGACTTCACTAAGCCGGCCTTGGGCTCCACCTTGTGCTTCCGCCCACCAGGCCTTCTTATTCAAGCCATCCGGCTTTGTCCATGATGGGCCACCCTGGTGGGACAGGTATTCTCCAACGTGGCAGGTACACCCGTTCGGCATAACCTCCACAAGTTACTTCATAGAGAGATATGTGCTATATTAATCAGCTTCCAATTCATGATTTGCCTAGTCATATTTTTTTTAGAAAAAAGGCAAAAATGCCAGCTTTAAATTAACAAAGCTCGTCATGATTTTTTTTAGACTAATTACCTTGACATTTTTCATCTGCTTAATAAAGCCTTAAAGCCTTAAACCACACTTTCTTCTTTCTCCTCCTCTTAACCCTCCTGCTCCTCCTCTGTCTTCATCCTCCCTTTCGCTTTCGCTGCCCAACCCAAGAAACCACGCCACGATCCGGCCAGCGCAGCCATGCGCCCGCTTATCCGAACCGCCTGCCTCCGCGCTCGTGTCCGCGCCATGGCCACGCTTCCCACACCGCCGCCTTCTCCTCCACGCGCGCCATCTCCCCTTCCTCCCCCTCGCGCGCCCGCCGCCTGCTCCTCGCCGCCAGCTTCCTCCCCTCCGCGCCGCCGCCGGCCGGGGCCAGGACACTCCGGACCTCCGCCGCTCGAGGTCGGTGGCGTCAAGATCGCGCGGGAGGGTGAGTTCCACGGTGCTGTAGGCGGGAGAGATCTTGGGGAGGGGGTTAGTGGGCTCTTAGAGGAGAGGAGGGTTCTAGGATTCCGCAGTAGGCAGACAGGTTCTCTTGAGGCTGCTTTGGTACCTGCATTGTTAGACAAATGGAATTTTCTTTTTGACTTGAGCAGGGGGTAAAATCAGCCTAGTAATGGGACTTTGAAATTTCTTTTACACTGTTAGGCAATCTTTGGTGCCTTCTCGGCAGCGTATAGTTGCTGCGTGTTCACTCGAACTGTTACATTCCGAGATCAGATGCATTTGATTGATTGATGTGCTAATATCACAGTAGAATTGGTGGGAATTAGATCGCAACGCATAATGTGTTTGTGTCAAGTCGGTAGACACTAATTATTGCTTTCATGGCCTCCTTTGTAGATGTCGTGAAGGAGGATGACCCGACGAACAATGTGCCGGACACCATTTTCTCCAAGATTGGTCTCCAGCTGCACAGGAGGGATAACCACCCACTAGGGATTCTGAAGAATACCATCTACGATTACTTCGACAAAAGTTTTCCTGGGCAGTTTGTCAAGTTCGATGACCTCTGCCCTCTTGTTTCTACCAAACAGGTATGATTTTCCCGTAGTTTACTACTTATATTAGCTTGGGTAGATGTCTATAAGCTGAGTGTGACCCTACATGCTTACAGCAATCCCTTAAACATGCTAGTGAAAAGTAACCATATGTGACTCGGTAAGAACATTTCTTTAAAATGAAAACTGGTACTTGGGATGGAAAAGTGCATGAGAAAAAAATTACTACTCCATAAGACTGAGTTTAATTGCTGCTACTCCTGGCATCCTCCCTTTTGTAGTGAATGGTTTCTTGTACTTGGCGTGTGCTGTTTCTCCAGATTCATGCATCTTTAATTAAAATAAACAATGGTTATTCTTACCTTCAGTTAAAAACAATTATGCTTTCTGCAGAATTTTGATGATGTCTTGGTCCCTGCCGACCATGTAAGCCGGAGTTACAATGACACATACTATGTTGATTCTCAAACAGTCTTGAGGTGCCATACCAGCGCTCATCAAGCAGAGCTGCTAAGAGAAGGACATACACACTTCCTTGTAATTGGCGACGTCTATCGCAGAGATTCTATTGATTCAACTCATTATCCTGTCTTCCATCAGGTAACTGTTTTTTGCCAGATTCACTTGAATGTTCCTAAACAAGCATGCTTATGAATTATGATCTTTCACACATACAGATGGAAGGCTTTCGTGTCTTCTCTCCAGATGACTGGTCAGGTTCCGGCATGGATGGGACAGCATACGCAGCTGCAGACCTCAAGAAAACCCTGGAAGGCTTGGCAACACACCTATTTGGTAAACATTTATGTTATGTTCCTTGTTATCAAAGGAAATGATAAAATAACTTCACAGCTAAACTATAGGGATATATGTTGTGCACAGGTGCTGTGGAGATGCGATGGGTTGATACTTACTTCCCGTTCACTAATCCATCCTTTGAACTCGAAATATATTTTCAGGTTGTTGTACTAAATGAATCGAAGTAAACATGTTACACAGCTTGTGTTGATACCTGCTCTGAAGAACTTTCTCACCTTTGCAGGGTGACTGGTTGGAAGTTTTGGGATGTGGGGTCACCGAGCAGGAAATTTTGAAGAGTAATGGTAGGACAGATCATGTTGCATGGGCCTTCGGACTAGGCTTGGAGCGCCTAGCAATGGTCCTCTTTGATATTCCAGATATTCGACTCTTCTGGTCAAATGATCAGCGGTTCACATCCCAGGTATTGCTGCTACAATTGGATTATTGGTTATCTCGTGCGTAATTGTAGTTTAGATTCACATATTTAAGAAGTACTGCAGATTGCAGAATCATAACTTGTGTGAAAAGTATTTCTCCATGTTAAAGCTATATGGCCTTTTAATCTCTCTTCGTATTATGTGCTGAACTATTCAGCAGAACGTATCTTTCTCTGGCATCCCATTCTGATACATAGGATTACCAATTTACTGTATTAAATTTTGAATGACTCGGTGTACAAGTAGTAAACCTGAACTTTTGTTGTAACGAACTTGTGTTTTCTATTCTTTATAACAGTGTAACAAGAACAACTTATGTTTCCAAATATAGTTTAATACTTGGCAGAAGAACTGATATATTTGGTCCTATGTTCTAACATAGGCTCAGAACTCAGGATACTTTTTGCCTAGTTACTGGTTAGTGGTTACTATAGCATATGTATTGTGCTATTGGAGTACTATTAAGAAACCTAGTTAGGTAATAGAACACAACTTGGTTCATAAGTGTGTGCTGAATTAACTTACCCTTATCAACATTATGGTTAAAATGTGCACATTGTTATTATTCAGTTCTCCAAAGGCAAGCTTGGAATCAAGTTCAAGCCATTCTCGAAGGTATGTAATCTTAATTATTTTTTATATCTACACATCATGTGTTGATAGAATAATTTGCTGTAATATAAGAGTGGTTCTGCATCTTGCCAAATGCTAGAAATCACCACGAAGCTGTAGATAGTTGCTCCCATCTGGTGGAGCTCCTTTGACTATGCAAAGCATGCCCACTGCAATAAAGCAAAAAAAAATCTGTGTGCATCCATTTTAGTTTTGATAATCCAGCATTAGAAACTGCAGCTGAAATACTTTGTGCCATCCAGGTAATGAGGATTGTGATTAAATTCGTATGTAAAAACTGTCTGTATCCTGATATGATTTGCATTGATTACGACAATTTATGTGTATATTTGCAATAACTGCATCAAACATATTCACCAACATTAATCTTATTCTTAATTTTTTTTCAACATATCCACCAACATTAATCTTAATCTTCTTAATTTTTCTCTATTGATTACCCTAGCTGACTTTTGTCTCTTCTACAGTTTCCACCTTGTTACAAGGATGTGAGTTTCTGGATAAATGATGCATTTACAGAGAATAATTTATGTGAGGTTGTCAGAGGAATTGCTGGAGATCTTGTAGAGGAGGTATGCGCTCTATGATTTTGATGCATAGCTGTGAATCCCATTTTTGTTAAGCACCTACCTTAATTTATATATTTCGAGCTTAATTGGTTTCACCTTTTCCATGTTTTAATTTTCTTTACTAAGTGATACTCAAAAGAATATCATAAGATAGGTCCGAATTAGGCAAGAATTCACCTTCTGCTCTCTGCAAGCTAATTGCCGCCTACTGTACTCTTAATGTGAATGGTTTGTGTTGGTCCCAGGCTTTCCTTAAATTATTTATAGCTCCTTCTGCTAGCATGTTATATTAAGATTCTAGCTCATTTCCATGTGCCCCAATTCCTTTCCGTTTCCACAACTCCACATAACTCCATATGCAGTTTCCACAACTCCACATGCATACATATAGCAAACTATTTACCGTGACATGGTTATATAGTTTCATCTCTTTATCTTAAAATGCTGGCATTGATTCGATAATTGTTGGGACCCTAAGCTTTGACATTTAGTATTACTCGTTTGTGATATCATGGAATTTGGTAGGTCTGTATCTCAAAACTAAAAGGCTGTTCTTTTGCAGGTAAAACTAATTGATAATTTCACGAACAAGAAAGGCATGACTAGCCATTGCTACAGGATAGCATATAGGTCGATGGAACGTTCACTTACCGACGAGGAGATCAACGACATGCAGGTACGTTGCAACAAGTTCGGTGATATGATTTTAGACGCTATGTTCATTTGTTTGGGTTCTGATCACAACTACAATTTGGTTGCAGTGGAACGTCAGAGAAGCTGTCAAAAGTAAATTGGAAGTAGAGCTGAGATAAAACAGAGCTACTTGCATGTGACAACCAGGAACTAACTTGTGCCCCTCTCTGTATGTAATTTTATTGATAAAATGATCACACATATATATTAGTCTAGATAAATTAAGTGGGCCATTTTGTTCTTGTGTGGACCCATATCTTTTATTCTTTTGTAAGGCGAAAATCTGCATTCACAGAATTAGCACACATGTCTTGCTAGACTGTAATCACAGATTGTCTATTGATCTCAGTTTTGAATCAAACCAATATTCAGCTGGTAGATTGCCAGGATTGTTGGACAAATTTTCCATTGATCTATTTCTTTTAATTAAATCAATATTCAGCCGAACTTCATGGACAGCATCTTTTACAGCACTCGAGTTTTCTTCCATTGTGCAGACAGAGAAAAGGTGGTTTATATGTGCAGATTGAGGAGGAGATACATGCATTCTACCAGTTATTATTTTTAGGTTGGATTGGGATTGTGCAATTAGTTGTACCGTGCACTCAGGCAGTTACCGACAATGGCCGATTTTTCTGTACACTACATCATGATTTGGATGCAAATTTCAATCTCTAAAATGAAAAATTCGGAGGCAGGACAGAAATAAATTAATGTAGGCATACTCTCAAAATGAAGCGTTGATCAGTTGTGCGCGCCTTTACAATGGACGAAACCACGAAACCCTGTCGTGTCTACCATCTGCTTCAAGAACGCCTTGTGCATGCTAGAGTTGTGCTTGCAGCCAGTTGAAAAAGCGGTCCAGCCACTATCTTGGATGTCCAGGTTGCCAAACACGATGGGTCATGGCCTTTCCAATGTGGTGGCCTCGTTTCTTGCACCCCACAATTAGGGTCACTGAAGGTCACTGATGGTGGAATCACTCGTAAAATCGATCCCTCATCCACCAAGATTGTGCTAATTGAGTGAAAGATGATGCAATGCCGGAAGGTCAGAATGGTTATGTGCATCTGTGGAGGCAGTTCTTTCGGTAAAACTTGAAAGGAAGGTTGGACGTTGTCATAAAACTTCATGATCAGAACACAGTAGCCAAGTAGGGGAACAAGGTTCGGATGCTTCACCTTTCCAATGGTTTCGGTCTCAGCTAGGAATTCACGATCACCTTGGCACTGATGTCTGATGGCCACCATGAATCCTCTTGATAGCAACTCTCCGGCCTTCAGGATACTCCCTGTAGACAGTGACGTCACCCCCAGACCGGGCCTAGAAGAATGACAGCCACCGCGCGTCTATAGACTGGAAGCCACCATCACCTATGATGTGCTCTTTACTGAATTCATTGTGGCTTTCAGTATAGGACGCGGCTAGATCGAGGTTCTGACTCGATCTGCCTTATAGCTATAGAAATATAAAACTGCAAAAAGTCATTTTGGCTCCCGGGATCGAGTGATCCCACTATTTTATAAAATTCAAAAAATATATTTGAAAGTTCAAAAAAAGGGGGGGGGGGGGGAGGGAATCAGTCATGTTGTCACATAAACATGATAAAAGTTGGAGATTTGAAACTAACATTGTTCACTATTTTCATATCTGTACATTTATCATTTTTGTGTAGCTCCAAACAAAAGTAATTTACATTGAAATTTTACATGCTTGTAAGATATATCATTGAGAATATTCAGCTTGTAGGATATATCATTGAGAACATTCATGATTTTTTTTGAAACTTTTAAAATGTTTTGCTTTTTAAAAAAACTGTGGGATCATTGGAGTTCGGACGCGTGATTTTTTAAGGATAAATCCAAGCAGACGTATCTGTATCTGTTTTAAGAAGGAGAGCCAAGCGGCTGATTACAACGCATTTGGTCACATGAGCCATAAACGCCATCCATCGAAAAGAAAAAAAAAGGATCACTCGTCAACCCTCCATCTATGTACGGGTCTTAGGCTACCTCTGAACAGCCTCGTTGCGCGCCATAGGTCCGCCTCGTCCTCCACCATCCTGATGGCACGTCCCAGTGTCCCACCGAAGGTGTGTGACCTTCGAAGCTTGAAATCTCCACTCCATAAAACAGATACTAAGGTCTTGTTTTTACCATGTCCGCAACTTTTTTTTTTGTATATATGAAATGATATTGTGTAATCAATTTAAGCAACTTCCTTTTGTATACATGAAAAAGAAGGCAAGTTTTGATTGGAAAATCAAGATTTATCAATTTCGATTTGGTAGGAAGATTTGTTTCTTGATTTGACCGAGATATGACTATATGAGAAAATGCTCGCATGCCCGTTTCGTGAAGTGAGGCGGAGGAACATAGGACGCCAGAACCCTCCCAGCAGCCCCTGCACTTCCATCCTTTTCCTCACCGGAACACAGCGACGTGCTCGCCGGAGTTTGAGTGCCATCTTAACCGACGCCGGTAAACAGATTCACCTCCCAAATTGGCCTGCAATTCCATCACGTTCTGATTAACTGATCTCCAACTAATGTTTACCCTCAACCTTTTGTCTTCGTGACCAGAGTCGACGGAACACAGCACCGCCGCCGCGGGTGTGTTCGCAATGCCGCTATCGACCGTCCTCCTCCGTCCGGCCCTCAGTGTAAACCCTCTTGCCTCTACATGCCCCATGAAGCTAAAACCTTACGTTTTCTTCTTTTTTCTGTAGTTTATCGGCATCAGATCTGAGGGAGCACCGGCAAGCAGTCACCATGCCGTGCATAGGAGGAGCGACCGCCCTCGACGACCTTCCCGAGTCGATCGTCGTCGAAGAGATCCTCGTCCGTTTGCCTCCCAAGGACCTCGTCCGCTACCGCTCCGTAAAGAAGTGCTGGCGCGGTGCCACCTCCACTGAGAAGTTTATGCTGGACCACCACCGCCGCCAGCCCTTGCTGCCGATCGGTCACGTCGTCGGCCAGCAGGACTACTGCTTCTTCGTCTCCCGTGACGGCGGTGCGGGCCAGCAACAACTCTGCCCAATCCTCCGCTCCTACGGCTATGCTATACTCTAGACTTCCCTTGGTAGCCTCCTCATCGTCACCCATGGACGCGACTTCTTCATTTGCATCCCCGTCACCCGCAAGTGTGCTCCCATTGCGAAGGCTCCAGGTCGACGGGGTTTTCGCCACCACATTGTCGGCTTATATCGGCACCAACCATCTGAAGAATACAGAGTACTTTGGTGCTCTAGCCCGATATATTGTGATGCACATCACACGAAATACCAAACACTGTACCATGTCATAGCGGTGGGATCTGATGAACCAACATGCATCCGACGGGCATGTGTTTCAGAGCCAGTAGTGTCGTCGCCTTCCTTGGATTTGGCGCTGCGGGGTGGGCTGCCCCGTGCGTCCGATTATCCACCAGTCCACCACTGTGGCAGCCTGCACTGGATACTTGGAACATTCCACCGCTGTGATGGCAACTACATAATGGTGTTCAACACAGTAGCTGAAACATTTTGGTTGATGTCTCCTCCTGCCCTGTTGCACCCGGATTTATCATTGTTTGAGATGGATGGCGCTCTTGCTTTCTGCAACATAAACAGTGACAAAGACACCATAGATGTTTGGGGGATACAAGACTACGATGCTGAAACCTAGTCTTTCAAGCATCGGATTAATTTGTCAGGATCACCACCTATTGATCCAGAGGTGACGATGCGCCCTAGGATGGTTGTGCTCAATGAGGGTGAGCTGCTGTTCCAGTTCGCTCGTGGGCGTGTCTTGCATTATGACATTGATGGCAAGTTCTTGGGATACGTGAAAAACAAAGAAGACCAGGAAATCAATTTGTGGATTACCAATCATTACCTCCAGGAGAGTGTTGTTCCCCTTCCACTCTTCCGTGAGATGAGAGAAGAACATGGTGCGATTCAGGAGCCTCCATTTTTCATAGGGCTATAGGATGCAGTGCATGATCTGGATGTATACATTGCTAATTTGCTGCACCATTGGAGTGAGTATCTATTCTATATGAGCCTTGTCTTTCGTCCTTAATTGTTCTTCCTAGTGCTGCTAGTGGAACTAAACATTTTGGATGGTAGCAGAGCACCTCTGCTATTATTATTTGAAATCTATTATTTCGCCTTTAACATCATGTAGAAGTTCTGAACTATGGAGTGCCTTTGCTATAGAAATACTCTATTTTATCCCTCCTCATTTACCTTCACTTTGTATTTTTAAGAACAACGAAAGCTGTCATAGTTGCAATTAGAAATGGGTAATTGCTCTCTAAGATACCATCTGGAATGACTCTGTGCTACTCCAGAAACCCAGACCTCCCATCCTACTATTTTTTTTTACGGAAGGCAGCGAGAACTGCACCCTTTTATATTAAGAGGAAATCGGGACAAATGCCAGCGAATTACAGAAATTACAGATGGAACCAGGGAAATAGAACATGACACTAAGCAAACAACCCACGGGAAAAGCCTTCGATGCCCATCGTCTTCCGACTAGCGTTGGACGCTAGCGCACAAGGAGCATCACCGCCGTAGACGAAAAACTTCAATCAGCCGAGATTAGCCACGATGATGCTGGAGCAGCCGAAGAGTAACACATTGCCGAGTCCACACCCGGACGAAGGGCCATGCGCCGCCCAGGATTTACACAATAACCAACGGTGCTGGTACACACCCCATCAAGAAAAGTTGAAGTATTCAGTCCTAGTCATGTTCTTTTAGTGAATACTTGTGTTTGATGGCTTTATTCTAGCATTCGAAGTAGAAGTTGTATTTTGTGTCGTTGAAATGGTTAGTTTGGATCCTTCCTTTGAAATTTAATATTGATCCTTTCTCAGTGAGAAATTTTGTCCTAAGGACCGGATCTGGTTGCTCTCCTGCTCTTTATGTGGCGATGTTTTTGTCAGGCACACTTGCATAAATTTGTTCAGTTTGGTACTGAGCACAATTTTTGTCCATTCATATTTTATTACAACTATCGTTGGAGATCTTAGCAAGTAATCTTGGTTCCCTGGATTTCACATCTCTTGAGAAATAATTTGGTACTTTGGTTGTATATATGTTGGTGTAGACATGCTCTTTTTTCAGGATGTTTTTGTGTGTAAGATTTGGTGTTCTTTTGGGTAGAAGTAACTTGGAAATGTGCTCTTTTTTTACAGAGGTTCAATCTCTTGAAAACATCCAATAACATATGGCAGTGCTATCCACCATATCGTGAATTTGACAGTGCTACAACTGCTCCGACAATCCAGTCAAGCATCGATCCAAGTTGAGGAACCGTGCATGATACCTAGCAGAATCAGCTTAGAGCACCTCCACTTGTGTCGCCAATATAATGTCTGGCAACAGCGTTAGATACGAGCCTTATTGGAAACGTCGGCGCATGTTGCAGACAGGGCCAGCCCACCAATCGGTATCCAACATGGAAGAGGTAGAAGAAGCGGAAAGCGAAATACGGTCGGGCAGTGTTTTGGTCCATTGGGCAACTTTGCAGCTATTGGGGTCGCGGTTGTGCACCGATTTCGTGTCCGGCGCTCCCAATAGCCCTACTGGGAAGCCTATTGGAAGTACCGGTGGAGATGCTCTAACGTAATTATATATCTACTAGTGGATAATACCAACCATGAAGAATTATATTCTGCAAAGAACTATATACCGAGTTGGTTTTTCTGTACATGATCTGGATGCAAATTTCAATCTCTGAAAAGAAAAAATCGAACGCATGACTGAAAGTCAGAAATAAATTCATGTAGAACTAAAAGTCAGAAATAAATTCATGTAGGACTTTTAACTCATATATGTATTAATTACATAGGAAAACTATTTTGAAACTTTCTTTGTGAATACATTTCCAGATTTCCTTCACTACAAACTGTTTGTGAAACAATGGTAACTTGACAAGAAAGTCTGAACCGCAACAAGTACAGGCAAATCACTTAAAGCTGCGGAAATAATGGAAGGTGCTCAGGGCTGCCCGTGAGTTTTTCTCCTTATCACGAATGTGCAAAAATGTTGATAATGAGTAGAGTAACCTATGTTATAAACAAATATTGAATTGCTCTTTTCAATGTCAGTTGGTACTAAATAGCTGTCATTCCCACGAGTTCTCGCAGCTTCTCGCACGCAATGAAGGTGATTGCTGTTTGAGGTCCTAATCTCGCAAAGGTGGCAAACCCACTGAAATTTTTGGAATAAGTTATTAGAAATCACAGAAGTTCTCAATGGATAAAACTAAGTAGAATCTATACTGGCTGTAAAGCCGTAGTAATAACTTAATAACTAAATTCCCCAATGAAGTTCTTGACAATTGAAACTTCAAATTTATAACTTGGTAATACTCAAAAAAATGAAAACTGTGGAGATGCATGCAACTAGATAAATTACACTGTAATGTCAGAACAGAAGATGATAATTAAAGCTTTGGACAGTTCAGAAAAGGGGAGAAAGTGTCGCTGATATTCTGCAATACACTCTTCTACTGCTGATCTTTGACCAGCACCATTTTCCATAAGTATCATGGTAAACCTTAATTTTCTCTTTTGTGTTTCCGAGGAGGTGCAAATAAACAATGAGAAAATTATAGATGTTATGTGTAGAGTCCTCACCCTTTATAAAGTGATTTTACACCCTCTGTCCGCACAACCTGGGAACCAAGAAAGGAGTGTATATAAGATACATTATCAGCCAGAGATATAGGAGAAGGTCAGATTAACCAACACGAGTTGACGAAGTATTTAGGTATTGAAACCAAAAAATAGAACAAATGATTCTTTATACTTCAGTCCAAAGATAGATATAGCAATGGCATGGGTCCTAGAAACTGTGAATCATCTGATAATTTGTGAGGATCACTTTTTGTGTTGTTGTTTTAGATTCTTGTCAATTGTTGGTACTCTGTAAATTCATGCATTTCTACTCTTCTAATATACCCTTTTTCTCATCTTGTGCCACTGCTATCTAGTAACTGCACAATTTGGTTATGTGTTCCATATTAGCACACAGCAAAACACAAGTTCACTGCTTAGTGCTTAGGGTGGAAATAGATACCTGGTAAGCACAGTGGAAACCATTCCTGTATACTCTGCCACCTTTGGATTCCTGTTGCAGCATTAGCCTTGTTTTGATCATGTCAATAGGTGCAGTCATAAGTGTACCAGCCGTTCCAGCAATGCAACTCGACCTTTCAGCCGCACAGAGAAATATGTGTTAAGTTATTTCATCAAAGTATAGGCATCAAGATTTAGGAAAAGAATTCACAGTACATGAGATGTAATTGAAAACCTTCTTCAAGTGGTGTCAACTTCAACAGAGCCTATAGGAAATAAAGAAAACAGAGGTGGTTTCTTTCAGTATGCAACAACTTCCATTCAAGCAAAAGATAATAAAAAATGCTGGATACCTGCTTGGCCTCGTCGTAAGTTGCCATTTGTGATGCCGTTAGGCAGCCCGCTCTCACCATAGCTGGGCCAACACCTTTCCAAAGCGCTTTGAGGCCTTCCTCTGCTACAATTTTCCTCATCACTCCCATTGTACTAATTCTGCTTGTACTCATCTGTGACCTCACCTATAGGACGTACCCAGTCTAGATCAAGTCCATAAACCTAGTCATACTTTGAATTCACAGCAGTGTACCTTTAAAACCTCCATCGGATTTGTCAATGCAGTTGCTGCGGCACCAGCAACTACTCCGGATGCAAATTTAAAAGCAAAGTTTGTTGAACCAAATGCATAGCTGCAGACATGCTTGCAGGGCTCATACAATCCTAGTCGAAGGCCTCCGTAGACGAGAGATCTAATTAATGCTGGTGCAAATCCGAGATAGAGTGACCGAGGCCCTTCCCTTTCAACCATTTGCGTAAATATTGACCCCTGATAGGTTTCATTTGAAAACTATGCTTAGCAATATATTAGTAGATTTATCATCAACAGAAGTGATACATAGATGATGTGGGACTGTGCCTACCATTCCAACTAAGTTTCCTCTTTGCCCAGCAAGCTGCATTTGGAGCCTAATTTTGATAACATCTGCACGAATAAAATGATGGTACCCATATAAAGAGTTTCTTATTTTACAAAGCAACAGATATACATAGAAGAGCGGACATCCTTTTGCAAAGTTAGCAGCATATCAATAAACAGTTCATTGTTATCAAGTTAATCAGAGGTGCGCCTCAGTTTTCAGTCTAGGTACTAGTTAACAATATATCAAAAAAATACAACATACTTGGCCATGAAGCCTCCCTAGTTTTAGTCAAACCATATTTTTGTAATTCTGTTTAGCTCTGTATCTGTATGTGCACTTGTGTTTGTTGTGGATAACTGTTATCCAATATGGTCCAGATTAAAAAGGATTATTTGTCGCATTCTGTTTTTTCTTTCATCAAACCATATCAAATGTCTGAATGCGGAAACACACCAATATCAGAATCCACATCAATGCGCTAATTCCCAAACTAATGAGCATCGACATGCCAAGAATAACCTCCCAGAACAACAATACTTCACCATATATCCCAAAACACAACTTATTTTCTTTCAAGAAAACGCAGAAGCTTTGTGTTTTGATGCAATGATAGTAAAGAGAGTTTTGTACAAGTCCAGACCACACCCGAGAATACAACACGACGCCCCTAAACACTAGGTGCCACCGGAAGCAGGCATCCAGGCACACGAGACTCTTTGCTCCCACATTCGCCCAATCCCGGCCGGAGCCGGACCGTGACAAGAAGGCGGGCGACATCAGGCTGAGCGCCATAAAAAATGACTGCATTGTGCTGCCTCAAGATTCACCAAGCGGAGAGCATGATCAATGATGATGTGCCCTTCCTTGTGGCGTCGGAACGGAATGAACGATGTGGAGCCACCAATCCACAAAGCTGATGAGCACTCTTTAAAACGTGCTTGTTGTGCTGGGGTAATTATACCTGAACTAACTAAATGGAAACTTTTTCGTTTCCTGACATTTTTTTTCTGCAGGGAAAATATCCTAAGCTTCTACTTAAACATAGTTTCCACCACGCATCTACTGACGGGTCACAAATCGGACGGCGCATCTGATGGAAGCAAGCTTGTAGGGTTGTGTTGGATTTATCCCCAATCGATGCATCTATATTAGCATGGACACATCGAACAATCTGATGGATGTAAGTAAACCTGAACTAGCAACCGAATTTGGGATGCTTGTGGCAGATTCACCAATTTGCTCCCCATTTCCACCTATAATGCATGCGCCTCGCGAGTTGACAATCAGATCCAACCCAATATTAAGTAAGAGCGTGCAAGAGCAGTTAGCTGACCGAGCGGGTGCGTGGCGGTGGTGGCGACGGCGACGGCGGCGCCGCTGGTGCCGAACTGGTACAGAGCGTAAGGTGCCGTCCCCTGGTGCGGTGGCCGTGCGTCTCCGGACATTGGTGGCGCCATTCCTCTCCGCGCCGGATCCCCTGACAGAGTTGCGAAGATTTGAGCCCAGGACAAACGGAATTTGGTATTCGGGATGGTCCAAGATAGAGGCTTCCTGGAACGAGGAAAATTTGGGGAATTGGACGGGAGAAGAAGGAATTCTTTTTTTTGGAAGGAATCAAAATCGGACGGGAACAAGAACGAAGTATATTTGGCAGGAAGATTTGAGGGCAGCAACGGAAAAATCGGAGCTTTGTTTCAGCTTTGGTTTTCTTCTCGGGCTCTCTTTCTTTCAGTTTTTGTGTATATATAGAAACCGGTCTGAATTATAGACATCAAAGGGCATTTGGCCTAGTGGTATGATTCTCGCTTAGGGTGCGAGAGGTCCCGAGTTCAATTCTCGGAATGCCCCTGTTTTTGTTTCAATTTTTCTGTTTCTTCTATTATCATCCTATTATCATCCTAAACGTTGATGAATGGGAAAGGATCCTTCTCTCGTCTAGACGAGACCTTCCGTTTAATTCGAGTATGACTCAGCTGTGACTCAAATTTCTTCGAATATGTGTCAGCTGGAACTCGAACCCGGGGGAGGGGGGGGGGGGGGAGGGGGGGGCTGCACGTGCACGCGCTGGCTTTGCCAATGAGCTAGCGCTCAGTTCTCACTCTTCTATTATCATCTTATCACATTTTTTATTTTTTGATCTCGCACTACTAAATATCTCCTTTTATTTTTCAAAATATGAAGGGAAGTCGTGATATCGAGGAGGAAGGTAACACTTTAGACTCATGCGTAAGATATCGTAGATCCACATATATCCAAGTGGAAGATCAATCATAAGTACCTAGGAGAATATGGTCAATATACTTAATGCTTTGGTCCGAAAGTAAGCCGGAACTCTCGTGAGGTTCCGGAGAAGAGCAGTAGCTTTCTCGCCTCACTTAGAACCTGCTCGGATGTGGTCCGAACTTCTGGTTGGTTGAAACTATTGATAACCACCTGGAAGGTCCACGCAACTCATGTGAAATCATAATCAGACAAATTTCCGTTTGAAGATCTACCACTAGGGGATCTCACACTTGGTTTGTTGAGTGAGTTTTGTTTTTCACGGCCTCTCCAACTAGCAGTAGAGCCCCCTCCCGAGGATTTGAACTTTGGGATATATTTAGCATGCTTATACTTCTCCACTTCAGTTATCTCCATGCTCTCAAGTTTAATTTGTGCTTAGTTACTTGTAGCTTGTAGTACTCCTTGATAATCTTGTTTTGCTAGAGTAATAATGTAATACAGAATTGTTTGACCATTTGCATTTTAAAGAACTCTATTTATCCATACTTCCCTAGAATTTAATGAATTGATTAAAATGTGTATCAACTATTCAACCTTCTCACACTGGTTGACATCTTTGTTTATTCAAGGTGTATCAGATCCAAAGGTTCTCGTGTCAGTTCCAAGGGTTCTCGTGGTACACCTAGAGAGTAAAGACAATGTTGTATGTGGAGAGAGTATAATTAGTTGCAGCAAGAACTTGAAGCCTTGAAAAGTGATAAGGCCGTGCAGTCTTCCTTCGGCATGACTCGTCCTCGATTTAAGGGGGCCTCCTAACTAGTCTAATATGACTTTGGATTATGCCACCTCCGCACTAAACATATAGCTAGCTAAAATTGGTATTGCGACTTTTCTTGATAGTACTCATTATCTTAGTTACAAAGATCTAATAAGAATCCACTTGTGTGGAGCTAACTTTGCTTTATGGGAAAGTATTATTTATTTGTATGAAAGAGGATCAATAAATCTGACTCCCATCGTGATTAAAGTACTCCACCTTCGTGTTCAATTTTTCTGGCCAAAAACTTTCACATCATTTTACTAGTTCCGTTGAAACTTTTGGACAGATATTTTGTCACATTTATGAGCAATTGCTTTCCATTAACTTTCCATAGGTAAATCTATTACATTTTCGCGTTTTGGTTTTAATGGGACATTTGCAGGTGACACAAGCTATGTGAGCATGCCTAATCTGACCAGCAGTGTCCACCTCCTGTTTTACCTTCTTCATTTATTGAAAAACTTGTTTGTGCCTTCTTCATATATAATTGACATGTTAAAGTTCAAGAACAAATATAGCTGGGTGGCCCGCGCAATTGCGCGGCTAGCGATGCATTTTCTCGGCCCATTGCCCATAAATGGTAAAACTTTATGACCAATCTTCAAATTTAATTCAATGATAATCGAACAAAGAAACATTTTTATTTTCAGGCCACTGATATTTTCGTCGATCACACATGGGAAGCAAACAAAGATAGCGAAACATGTGCCTAAAATTAAAGATATGTACATCGTTCACAAAAAAAGAACACATGCTTATCAGATCGATCCAGAATTCTAGATCCAAACATACACACATATGTATACAACTCCCTATCAATTTCAATATTTACACGTGTGTATACAACTTCATAGATCAATCAATTAGGCATATTCAACTGATGTGCAGAGACTCAACGGTTGGACCTCAACAATGTGTTGTGTGTGATGTTGACGTTGGGGCTGCAGCGACCTTGCCTGAGTTACCTGGTAGAGGCAACGATGTTGACCTAGTACGTCGGTGACCTCAGCCCATCCACACAACAGCTCGATATGTTCCAACCACATTGGACTTCTAGTGTGTCATCATTTTACCTCAAAAAATAGAATGGAAACTCTAGATGCATCAGTACTAAATACATACTAACTATATATGAAAACAATGAAAATATATAGGAGAATTAAGGTGGATACCACACTTTCACTTCTATATATCCATGAGAGAAGATATGGAACAAACATTACTCTGTTTGTATGGTTAGAGCAAGATCAGCCAAGTAATGCAGAGAACAAAATACTGGTTCTTGTACTTATTTCCATGCTTCTTTGTTTATTTCCTGAACATCTTAATCTTGTGTGATATACTGTAGTTTTTTCAAGTCAGACACCTCATAAGTATTGCTTTAAATTTAGATGATAGTGTCATGATTCAGCTGTAGTGAATTTTTTGGACCTCACATTGTTAACCCAATGAACGTACATGTGCCCTCATAGAAAATTCAGAGGTAGACAATCAATCATAAACTGAAGAATAATGTCCGTTGAACGGAACACTTCCACCTGAACCAATCAATATCCCTGAGGAGGGATCTATATAACTGGAAGAACCATGAATTTTTTAGCCCAGTTCCTGTGCTATATCACTAAACATATGCAAAGAAAGAGAATGTGAAAATACGCACTTGCAGGCCATGGAATCCTTGATAGCATAAGAACATTTTCTTGATCTTCATACTGCTTTCATCCGGGGATAGTTGTTAAGCTAAATGCAGATATCAGAAAACGCAAGACCAAAGCATCTAATTTCATTCGGGGAAAGCTACGAAATCTGCATGATGATAATAAGGAGCGCAAACCCAATAACTGAAATCTCCCTACAGCAGCATAGATGAAACATTAACAAACTTCCATATCAGAAGACAAAGTAATGACAGCAACAAATTATAATCAATAAGTTGTAAATGCAATTTTTTGGATTTGATCTTATGATATAAAGACATGTTCAAGACCGGGCCTTCGTGCTTAAGTTTATGTGTTGACACCACTATTTTCAAATTAAATGTCGATGTAACGCCCTCCGGCTCCTAGCAGTATATGATTTCCATTACAGTTCTTATAAGGAATGGCTCTAGGTCTTTCTGGCTTTGGTCAACTGGTTAGAATCGAGCTTTCTTATTACTTCTCTGTACCAATAATTTATTCTAACAAACAATCGCTGAAGTAGTACCACACGGTAGCCAGGGACACGATCCTAGCTAGAAGTATGAGGTGATCATTGTACACTAAGTCTATATTTGATTGTACTGTACAATATTTCCAACATAATGTGCGTGTTGCACACAAAAAAATGAAAGCCAATACTTTTAATTTTCTAGTTTTATGTCTCATCAAGCGCGTGAAAGAATCACCGATATGTTCTTTGTTATCCCTTTTGTTGTCTTCACTGAGAACATTCCTGTAATTAGTTTTTGTTTCGCTAAAATAGTTGAATACAAATCACGTACAAATCCATAGTGAGAAATAAAGAAACAGTAGATCATATAAAGATATGGAAATTCTGCAAGCTGGGTGAAACTTCCTTTTGTTTCTTTTCATGAGTTGGGATCTAACCTTAATTGTGTAGAAGGAGCTCATCAAGCACTGAAGCTAACACTTCCATACGTCAGCTCTCGCACCATCAATTGGGATGTGTGCGCCTCCTGGCCGGCCGGCCGGCCGCCGGCGGACTCATGTTCCCGGCCTGGATGCGTCTACCATGGACGATGTAGTATGCTGTAAGGCGCCTGAACTGCGCCGCGATCTAGGTATAAGTGCACTGTGCACATTGTAGATGATCCCAAATTCCTGATGCGAGCAAAATACATATTGCAAAAGCGCCAGTACTTCGGATTGTTCCGCAAGGCGTACGTGTTGATTGGCTGACTGCTTATTTGATATTTTGATTGCCTGTCCCGCCGGCTCGATCGCGTGGGTATGTTGATTGTGATGTTGAGAGCAAGGGGTTGAGTTACTAACCGGATGATCTCGTACTTGGAGTCGTCGGACTCCAGTTTGACCAGCAGCACGAACTTCGTGGCAGCCTGGCCGCGGCAATCAAGCAGATTGCGATCACGTTCGCCATGGCCATGCAGGTGAAGCAATTTCTGCACTTTAAGAATTGGAATCGGGAGTCTATGCTCCAAGAAATTCTGGGGAAGACCTGTACTTCATAAAATTCTGGGGTGTCGTGTACTCCATCAACGTCGCCTAGAACGGCATGAAGCTCGTTTTCCTCTCTGATCAGTTCAGGCAGTTGGAGTTCGTCCTCCACGACGGCCCGCTCGCTATACACCAATTTTGTGTCGTTCATTAGAGCAGACGCACCGAAACCTCCCGCTGCCACCACCAGTAGGGTTACCGCGCTGCCAGGCTGTCGAGCTTAACGACCGTCAGGTTCAATCCTGCTAAAGGTGATTCAAGACGCGAGGAACACACAGCCTAGATCATCACGTCCACTTGTTATGGGCGAGGATCAGCAGATCGATTCTGCTCAGCACTCATTCTACGATTTTCAGAAAACGTGGCGAGCCTGCTAATCGTCGACATGCGGCCGTGACCTGCTAATCGTCGACATGCGGCCGATTTTCTGAAAACGTGGCGAGCCTGCTAATCGTCGACATGCGGCCGTAACCTGGGGGAAAAGATCCAGCTGTGGATTGCCTATTACTACAAAGAGTCCATTACTAACACAAATAGCAATCGTTTTTTAATTGAAACATGCAAGCGTGTTGACGCAATATAGAAGGCTAGCTGACGCCGCATAGCATGCTAGTTCTTAGGACGCGAGATCTGCAATGACTAATCTCGACCATTGATAACTTTTCAACCAAAATCGTTAAATCCTAACCGTTATTTGTCTTGTGTTTTAATTATATAATAGATTTGTTTTTAGAAAAATGAGGTGCTACTATTTCTTCCAATGGTAAAAATGTTTAGTTTTGAAACCTTCCTGTTTTCTCTTAAATGGTGTTGAGATGTTTGCTAGCGACACCGAGGCTGAGTCGGTGTGGTGTGCTGGAAGGTGGATTCGCTGTCAACGTCGGTGACACAAAGGATGAGTGGCTGACAAAGGAAGATTGTCACCGAGGTTGAAGAGGCAATAGTTCTTCGTTTGCTTTTACATGGTAGTGACGGCCTCTGATCATGGATACTACATACATTTTGTAAGTGTTGCATTTTTTCATAACTCTGCTTCACGATGGACAATAAGGTTTGTTGTTTGTATAAGTGCTTGACTAACCATGCCCAAATAATTAACTGATAGTGGAAAGATTGTGACCGGCAATGTAATTTATAAGTGCTTGACTAAGTTCAGCTTGCAACACCGAGTGCATGGGATTTGGAAAAAATATTTTGTAGACTACGTGTGGATTAGTCTATACTCTATACACACTTCAATTTCCACATTCAGTTTTCTCAGTCAGATGACAACACATTAATTTTGGTCAAAAGATTTATCGAGGGACATTTTCTTAAAGAATGGTGAGCCATATTGGAGGTAGGTTGAAGCAAAAAACAAAAAATACAGTTTCTCTTGTGCCAAAATAGCACTCATTCAGAACAAAATAAGACCATAACCATGTTAGATATTACGCATGTGACAAGAACACGGTGCTTCGGCTCGCAGGAGCATCATGTCTAGTCTCATTATGGGAAAGCATTTTTAAAATATTTAAAATGTAAAAAAATCAGAAATAAAATTTTAGGGTATTCCTCCGAACAATTTATGTTGGCACACAAAGTTTCACAAAAAATAATGTTTTTTTGTGCTATGTATAAAAAGACAAATTCGGTGGTCAAATTAAGTTTTTTTTAGATATTTTATTTGTCTTTTTCACACAGGGCGCAAAAAATGTCTTTTTTTACAAAAAATTATGCGCCAATATAAAATGTCTATATATACTCCTGATTTTATTTTCGGAATTTTTTGACATTGCAAAATATGTTCTTTTTTAATAATATGAGCATACAATACTAGGAGCTAAAATGGATTTCCGATGTGATAACAACTTCTTTCAATGAGAAAATGATATATTCTACCTGTGGTGCTTGACTAAGACACCTAAGGAGCCTGCCAATTTGTGATGTTATAAGCTAACACATGTAACAGCAGCGGAGTTTTTTCAAAAAAAAGAAAACATGGTGTTGAAATTTTTTAGCTTGTTGCTCATGCATTTTGCTCCCACCGGTTTAATTTTTTCCATCTTATCTCTGCTTTTTCTTCCACCAGTTTCTCTAAAGTCTAAACTGCCCCATGTCTTCTTATATAACTTACAATATAAAATCCTATTTTCTTTGGTAAGAAAAATAAAATCCAGTTTTTTGGTATGCAATCACATTAACAGTAAAATGACAGGCAATCACGGTGATGGGGTCGCAGTCATGGGGTGATGGAGTCACAATCACAAGCTAACCTATTATAATAAGAGATGTTTTGTGGTACCCCAGATGAATAAGAGGCCTCCATTTTCGTCCATCCAAGGGCCCTCACGAAATTATACTAGTGCTGAAAACTTGAGTAGTTGAAATCATACTAATGCCTAATTCGAGACTCCCACAGGGATGGGTGCCGGCCTTACAAAAAAATCGCAGTTTGTAGACTACGTTCGGTTGTTGAATTCCCACCTTCACGAAATGCTAACCATAGTTCACATCGGCGAGAGGCACCGGCGACGACCTGACTGGCCATGTACAAGGTGAGGTCTGCTCTTGACTTCTTTGCTCTTGAGGCTTGGGGAAGTCGCCACCGTGCACGACCTCTTCGCTTCTACTACGGAAGGAGTTCCTGATCCGCCATCCGCACAAGCTCCTGACCTCTCATCCTGCCTCCGCTGCTGCTCGCAAACTCTTCGCCACGAGCTCATCGCAGTCTTCTTGATCCGTCGTCACTCTCACATCAGGGTGCCCCTGATCCCCATCTACGAGCTTAACTCGTTAGCTATGTCGATGATGTACAGGTTACTGCATTAGTGAGGTGTTGCAGGCTGATATTCAGATGAGAATGAGAGTACGGGTTCCTGCCCTTGCCACTTTTTTTTTGCCCATTTGTTGGTGTCTTGCTGTCGGGCACAAAAATCCCACGGAGATCCGGAAAAGACGGAGCGTGGCAACGGGCTCCCGACGGAGCGATGCTGCGGCAGGGACCGCGCCAGCGGCTGACGCTAGTGCCAGGCACACTCTCGCCGGCGGCGCCAGGGGCATCTACAGCGGCGAGCTCGCCGGCGTCCTCGGGATCCCGGTTTTCTGCCCTAGAAGAAGATGAGGGAGGGGAAGATTGGGCTGCAGAGGAGCTCGCCGTAGCCTCGCCGTGAGCGTCGCGTCGGAGGAGTGGCGGGTGTCCCGAGAGGATGTTAGCCGGCCGCCCAAGTCCGACGAGACGCTGGCTAGGGAGTTCTGGGATTACGAACCGACGAAGGAGTCACGGCTCTGGGAACGAGAAACCACGGAAGACGGTATCGAGCAGCAAGGTACGTCGGGCGCTTTTGTGTGCAGGTCGCCGGAGACACCGCTGGATCGAACACCGGAGGGACGAGCTCGATCTTCTTCGCCGCCCGGCAGCGTCGGCGGGCCCAGGGACTCGCCACGGTCCAAGCGGAGGCGGGGCGATCGGCTGATGCTCAACGGCAACGGTCGGGACGACAGCGGCGACACCTCCGACGACAGCCTCGACAACGACGATGATGACGCTGTCGAGGAGCTCGCGCCCAGGTATCCACCGGTGCAGCGCCGGTCGCCTGGCACGGCTCCTCCGCCGTCCCCGCTGCCAGTGGCGGAGGATGGAAAAAAAATGAGGTGGGGTGAACTCTAAAGGAAAGAAAAAATGATGCAATAAAATTAAAAATTTCTAGACACATCAATACTTTATTATTATAGTAAATTTGCACGTGATGCACGCTATTATCAACTAATATCAAATTTGGTAAAATATTGTAGGCCCATAATTTTAAATTCTTGCATGTTGGGAAAAATCTCTTTCTCACATACCACAAATGGGGAAACCCTAGTTTGCCCTGCTTGGGGTTGGGGAGGCGACGAAGCGAGTTGGGGAGTGGGGAGGGAGGAGCAGGGCACCAGAGGAGGGAGGAGACAAGCAGCCAGAGTCGGACAAGGAGAGAGGAGGCCGGCGGCGGCGGCTGGGTCGCTGGGGACTGGGGAGTAGGGTGGGTAGCTGTCGAGTAGAAGCAGCAGGCTCGAGCGAGGCAGGACCGCAGGAGACTCGAGCGAAGCGCTGCGCTCGCTGCTCGCTCTCCCTCAACCTAGCGCGCACGGCCCAGTTCGGTGAATAAGGTCCAACTAGCTCGCTTTCCTTTATTCTTTTTCCAAATCTTCAGAAAATACTGCAAATGATATATACATCTGGTAAATGCCTACATATACTCGATTTTTTGCCAAAAATTAAGGTAGGGCGGACGACCTACCTTGCCCTTAGGGGTCCTCCGCCGGTGCCCGCTGCAGCCTGTCGTCGGCCACCACCACATCAGCAGCAGCGGTGGCGGCGGCGGGTACCATAAACCACCACCACCACGGCCAACAGCAGATGCAGCGGAAGGGGGGCTCCAATCCCAAGGGCCCGACATCGTGGAAGGCCGCCAACGAGATGGTCGGTGTGCCGGTCCGAGGAAGGCGCGGTCAGCTTCTACGAAGAGGTCGTCGCACGAGTGGGCTGCCCCCGGTGGCGGGAGCGGCACTATCCAACGGCATTTTCTTTCTTTTTCATCTTCGTCGTTGGTGGCTCTAGGTTAATAGTGCCAGAAACAATTGCTTGTACGTCACACGTCAGTTGGGAACCCCAAGAGGAAGGTATGATGAGTGCAGCAGTAAGTTTTCCCTCAGTATGAAACCAAGGTTTAATCGGACCAGTAGGAAAACGAGGTTTGCTTCGAAGGTGTTGGTGGAGGAGTGTAGTGCGGCGCAACACCAGGGATTCCGGTGCCAACGTGGAACCTGCACAACACAATCAAACTACTTTGCCCCAACTTAACAGTGAGGTTGTCAATCTCACCGGCTTGCTGAAAACAAAGGGTTAAACGTATCGAATGGAAATGATGTTTGTTTGCATAAAACAGTAGAGAACAATGATTGCAGTAGATTGTATTTCAGATGTAAAAGAATGGACCGGGGTCCACAGTTCACTAGTGGTGTCTCTCCAATAAGATAACTAACATGCTGGGTAAACAAATTACAGCTGGGCAATTGACAATTGATAAGTGCATATAACATGCATGTGTGAGCTGTGGTGTCTACTATGAGATTCATTTGGGCATTACGACAAAGTACATAGACCGCTATCCAGCATGCATCTATGCCTAAATAGTCCACTTTCCGGTTAACATCCGTACCCCTTCCAGTATTAAGTTGCAAGCAACAGACAATTGCATTAAGTAATGTGCGTAATGTAAACAATACATTCATCCTTGAATAAAGCATTGCTGTTTTACCCCTAGTGGCAACAACACATCTACAACCTTAGAACTTGCTGTCACTATCCCAGGTTAAATAGAGGTTGAACCCAACTATCATGCATAAATACCCCCTCTTGGAGTTACAAGTATTCACGTGGCCAAGGCTTCAACAAGTAACGGAGAGCATGCAAGATCACAAATGACATAGACATGATAATATAATATTCAGCTCCACATAGGTATCAATATAAGTCAGATCCCAGCAAACACAACATGTAGCATTACAATAAGATGATCTTGATCATGATAGGCAGCTCACAAGATCTAAACATGATGGCACAAGTGGAGAAGACAACCATCTAGCTACTGCTATGGACCCATAGTCCAAGGATGAACTACTCACGCATCACTCCGGAGGCGGGCATGGCGATGTAGAGCCCTCCGGTGATGATTCCCCTCTCCGGCAGGGTGCCGGGAAGAGCTTCAGAACCCCCCGAGTTAGGGTTGACGACGGCGGCGGCAGCGAATATGTTCTGGATGAAAGGCTCGGTGTTTTAGGGTTTTCGCGTCTCGGGGAATAAATAGGCGAAGGGGCGATGTCGGCGGACCCCCGAGGGGCCCAAACCACCTGGCGCGGCTGGGCCCAGCCGCGCCTAGGTGGTTTGGCCACCTCGTGGCCTCTTCGTCTCTCCTTCGGACTCCGTGTACGTGCTGGAAAAATAGGGACTGGCCTTTTGTTTCGTGCAATTCCGAGAATATTTCCAGAAGTAACTTTCTGAAACCAAAAACAGCAGAAAACAGGGAACTGGCACTGTGGCATCTTGTTAATAGGTTAGTCCCAGAAAATGCATAAAAGTGATACGAAGTGTATATAAAACATGTAGCAAATGGTATAATATAAGCATGGAACAGCAGAAATTATGGATACGTTGGAGACGTATCAAGCATCCCCAAGCTTAGTTCTACTCGTCCTCGAGTAGGTAAAACGATAACAACAAATAATTTCTGAGGAGACATGCTTTCACACAATCTTGATCAATATATTGCAAGGCTCATGTCATGAATGAAGTGACTCAAAGCAATGATCTATAGTTTGCTAACAAATAGATAAAGAGTAAACAATGAATCATATAAGCAAAAACTTTTCATGAATAGTACTTTCAAGACAAGTATCAAAAAGTTTTGCATAAGAGGTAACTCATAAAGCAATAGATTCAAAGTAAAAGGCATTGAAGCAACACAAAGGATGATTAAGTTTCAGCATTTGCTTTCAACTTGTAACATGTATATCTCATGGATAGTTGTCAACATAAAGCAATATAACAAGTGCAATAAGTAAATATGTAAGAATCAATGCACACAAAGTTGACACAAGTGTTTGCTTCTAAGATAGAAAGGAGTAGGTAAACTGACTCAACATAAAGTAAAAGATAGGCCCTTCGCAGAGGGAAGCAGGGATTAAATCATGTGCTAGAGCTTTTTAAGTTTTCGAAAGCATATAGAGAGCACAAAATAAGTATTTGAGAGGTGTTTGTTGTTGTCAACGAATGGTAGTGGGCACTCTAACCCCCTTGTCAACCAGACTTTCAAAGAGCGGCTCCCATGAAGGACGTTATTTCTACCAGCAAGGTAGATCATCCCTCTTCTCTTTTGTTTACACATGTATTTTAGTTTCTTTATAGATGACACTCCTCCCAACCTTTTGCTTACACAAGCCATGGCTAACCGAATCCTCGGGTGCCTTCCAACATTCACATACCATGGAGGAGTGTCTATTGCAAAATTAAGTTGCTTACTGATAAATCAGGGCAAAACATGTGAAGAGAATTATTAATGAAAGTTGTAATTAATTGGGGCTGGGCACCCCGTTGCCAGCTCTTTTTGCAAATTATTGGATAAGCGGATGTATATGCCACTAGTCCATTGGTGAAAGTCTGTCAGAAGTAAATGACAAGATTGAAAGATAAAACACCACATACTTCCTCATGAGCTATAAAACATTGACACAAATAAGGAGTAATAAAGTTTTGAATAGTTTAAAGGTAGCACATGAAATATTTACTTGGAATGGCAGGAAATACCACATAGTAGGTAGGTATGGTGGACACAAATGGCATGGGTTTTGGCTCAAGTTTTGGATGCACGAGAAGCATTCCCTCTCAGTACAGAGTTTAGGCTAGCAAGGTTGTTTGAAGCAAACACAAGTATAAACCGGTACAGCAAGAATCACATAAAAACATATTGCAAGTATTATAAGACTCTACACTGTCTTCCTTGTTGCTCAAACATTTTACCAGAAAATATCTAGACCTTAGAGAGAACAAATATGCATCCCAAGTCTCAACAAGCTCTACGGTAGTTCTCCACTACTAGGCTTTAACTACATGATGCAAGAGCTTAAACATGATCTACTTGAGAGCTCAAAACAATTGCAAAGCATCAAATCAAAACAAGACAATGATCTACAAGAATGCATATGTCTTTTCCAATACCAACTACTACATGTAGCATTTTCTTTCTTCCAAACAAACACCAATAATTTATTAAACATAAACTCTCCAAATGATAATATAATGCAGCAAGAGAGTATTTATAAACAAGTGCTAACAGCTCGAAGAGATGCATGAAAAACAGGAGCTAAAAGCACTGCAGTAGCTAGTTAAGAATACTCAACAAATATAAGTGAAGAACATGAGTATTCACATGAAAAAGCGGAGCGTGTCTCTCTCCCACACAAGGATTGCTAGGATCCGAATTTATTCAAACAAAAACAAAAATAAAAACACACAGACGCTCCAAGTAAAGCGCATAAGATGTGAAAGAATTAAAATATAGTTTCACTAGAGATGACCTGATAAGTTTGTTGATGAAGAAGGGGATGCCTTGGGCATCCCCAAGCTTAGACGCTTGAGTCTCTCTGAATATGGTTGGGATGAACCACGGGGGCATCCCCAAGCTTAGGCTTTTCACTCTTCTTGATCACATAATATCACCCTTCTCGCTTGATCCTTGAAAACTTCCTTCACACCAAACTCAAGACAGTTCTCATTAGAGGGTTAGTGCATAATCAAAAATTCTCATATTCTGTAATGATACAATCAATCCCAAAGCTTCTGGACATTAGCTACAGCCACCAATGCTTTGTGGAGCAAAGAAATCCACACAAACACAGTAAAAGAGCGAATGCAAAACAAAAGGCAGAATCTGTCAAAAACAGAACAGTCTGGAATGACGAATTTTTTCGAGGCACTTAAGTTGCTCAGATGGATCTGGCCTAAAATAATGAAAGTTGCGTACATATCTCAGGAATATGCGTGATTTTTCTCAGAATTTTTTGAATTTTCTACAGGGAGATAAGCTCAAATCCGTGACAGCTAAAAATCTGTCACTGCGCAGAAATCCAAATCTTGCATCAACTTTCAATATAGAACTTTACTTGGCACAACATTGCGATAAAATAAAGATACAAAGGAGTTGCTACAGAAGTAACAAAAATCCTTGACTCAAAGAAAACAAAAATAACAGCAAATAAAAACGATGGGTTGTCTCCCATAAGCGCTTTTCTTTAACGCCTTTCAGCTAGGCGCAGAAAGTGAAAATCAAGTGTTGTCAAGTGGCAAATCATTCAAATCATCAAAAGCTCTTCCAACACACAGCTTGTAACAATGGGTATCTTAGATGTTCCTGGAGGTGTTTCATTACCTTTAACCGTACTAAAAGTTTTATCAATTTTAAGCTCATAATGAGTCTTTGGTTTTGGCACTTTAGGAACATACATAAACTTTTGCTCTCTACCCACATAAACTTTCTCCTTTTTAGACTTAAGAGAAGTAAAGGTTGAACTTAAGGTTTCAATAGCTTCCTCTAACTCATCAATTCTATGATTTTGGGTGTCATGGATATTATTATCCTCAAGAACAGTGATTCTTTCATTGATGGTGGCTATTGATTCATTAATCTTACCAATACAATCAAGAAAATTTGGAAAAAAATTCTCCATAGAGTCTAACTTATTTATAACATCTTCCAAGGTAATCTCAACTTTAATATCTTTAGTGGGTGGTGTTCCTACCAAACTTTCAATAATATTACAGGCTTCTAAAGCAGGAGTACCCAAGAAATTTCCACCTGTAAGAGTGTCTAGAACATACCTATACCAACTAGAGATACCAACATAAAAGTTCCTAAGGAGGATAGTGGTAGAGTGTTTCTTAGTACATCTATGATGAGCATCACTAATTCTATACCAAGCATCTTTCAAATTTTCACCTCCTAGTTGCCTAAAAGAACGAACTTCAACTTCAGGAGCATTCATTTTGAAAAACAAAATTAAACTGAATTAAACAAGTAACTAATTTTTTTGTGTTTTTGATATAGAGAAAGCAAACAAAACAAAATAAAAATAAACTAGCAAGACAAGTAACTAATTTTTTTGTGTTTTTGATAAGAGAGCAAACAAACAAAATAAAAATAAACTAAGCAAGACAAATAACAAAGTAAAGAGATTGGGTGTGAGAGACTCCCCTTGCAGAAGCAATTCTGTTTTCCCCGGCAACGGCGCCAGAAAACGTTGTTGGTGGCTCTAGGTTAATAGTGCCAGAAACAATTGCTTGTACGTCACACGTCAGTTGGGAACCCCAAGAGGAAGGTATGATGAGTGCAGCAGTAAGTTTTCCCTCAGTATGAAACCAAGGTTTAATCGGACCAGTAGGAAAACGAGGTTTGCTTCGAAGGTGTTGGTGGAGGAGTGTAGTGCGGCGCAACACCAGGGATTCCGGTGCCAACGTGGAACCTGCACAGCACAATCAAACTACTTTGCCCCAACTTAACAGTGAGGTTGTCAATCTCACCGGCTTGCTGAAAACAAAGGGTTAAACGTATCGAATGGAAGATGATGTTTGTTTGCATAAAACAGTAGAGAACAATGATTGCAGTAGATTGTATTTCAGATGTAAAAGAATGGACCGGGGTCCACAGTTCACTAGTGGTGTCTCTCCAATAAGATAACTAACATGCTGGGTAAACAAATTACAGCTGGGCAATTGACAATTGATAAGTGCATATAACATGCATGTGTGAGCTGTGGTGTCTACTATGAGATTCATTTGGGCATTACGACAAAGTACATAGACCGCTATCCAGCATGCATCTATGCCTAAATAGTCCACTTTCCGGTTAACATCCGTACCCCTTCCAGTATTAAGTTGCAAGCAACAGACAATTGCATTAAGTAATGTGCGTAATGTAAACAATACATTCATCCTTGAATAAAGCATTGCTGTTTTACCCCTAGTGGCAACAACACATCTACAACCTTAGAACTTGCTGTCACTATCCCAGGTTAAATAGAGGTTGAACCCAACTATCATGCATAAATACCCCCTCTTGGAGTTACAAGTATTCACGTGGCCAAGGCTTCAACAAGTAACGGAGAGCATGCAAGATCACAAATGACATAGACATGATAATATAATATTCAGCTCCACATAGGTATCAATATAAGTCAGATCCCAGCAAACACAACATGTAGCATTACAATAAGATGATCTTGATCATGATAGGCAGCTCACAAGATCTAAACATGATGGCACAAGTGGAGAAGACAACCATCTAGCTACTGCTATGGACCCATAGTCCAAGGATGAACTACTCACGCATCACTCCGGAGGCGGGCATGGCGATGTAGAGCCCTCCGGTGATGATTCCCCTCTCCGGCAGGGTGCCGGGAAGAGCTTCAGGAACCCCCCGAGTTAGGGTTGACGACGGCGGCGGCAGCGAATATGTTCTGGATGAAAGGCTCGGTGTTTTAGGGTTTTCGCGTCTCGGGGAATAAATAGGCGAAGGGGCGATGTCGGCGGACCCCCGAGGGGCCCAAACCACCTGGCGCGGCTGTGGGCCCAGCCGCGCCTAGTGTGGTTTGGCCACCTCCTGGCACATCTTCGTCTCTCCTTCGGACTCCGTGATGGTGCTGGAAAAATAGGGACCTGGCCTTTTGTTTCGTGCAATTCCGAGAATATTTCCAGAAGTAACTTTCTGAAACCAAAAACAGCAGAAAACAGGGAACTGGCACTGTGGCATCTTGTTAATAGGTTAGTCCCAGAAAATGCATAAAAGTGATACGAAGTGTATATAAAACATGTAGCAAATGGTATAATATAAGCATGGAACAGCAGAAATTATGGATACGTTGGAGACGTATCAGTCGTTTATTTCTATGTTAAATAGTGTGTCAACTAAAATATTTGACCGTCTTACGGTTATTTCTAAAGTTTCGACTGGGTTGACTGCCACCTATTTGAATGAAAAAGAAGCGAATGCCACCTCAGATGGTCAGCTTCTTTCTCACTTAATTGGTAAAGTGTTGGAGATTGGTTTAGATGAGGACGGGCAGTGCTCATTGTATGAGTTAAAAACATCATGCCGAAAATCTAAATCTGCCTCTAACAATTTGCCTCGGAAACGGGCGAAGTTTTCCAAATGTACCATAGTTTCCAATGAATGGCATGGTTGCAAATAGCAGAGGTCTTGGTGACTTGGCTAAATATTTGCACTTTGCTGGTTGCATTCGGGATCATAATTTGGATTTCTTAGCTATTTCTGAGACGGGAAGACAGGAGTTTTCGCAATATCTATTGGACCGACTTTCGGGCGGTTTTAGACTTTGATTGGTACTCTCGTCCTCCCCATGGCCACTCCGGGGGCATTTTACTAGGCGTCAGGACTGATACCATGGAAGTGTTGGATGTTTCGGATGGTGATTATCATATAAAATGCATATCCGTAATAAAACCGACAATTTCATTTGAAGTCTTGTTGCCGTGTATGGCCCGGCCCAGGAGGAGGCTAAGATGTCGTTTCTCTGTGAGATGGTAAACTTGGCAAAAGATAACCCACACCCTTTTATCATTGGTGGGATTTCAACTTGCTCCGTTATCCATTTGAGAAAAGTAGGGGTCGGTTCGACAACCGTTGGCCTCTTTTGTTCAATGCAGTTATTGTCAGCTTGAACTTAAGAGAGATTTCAATGGTCGGGAGACGGTTAACTCGGGCTAATTCTCTCCTGAACCCACATACGAAAAATTAGACCGTGTACTGATGGATACTGATTGGGAATCTAGGCTCCCATTGGTGTCGGTATGGGCTCTAGAACGTATTGAGGGATTGTCGGACCATGCTCCCATTTTTTGACCATAGGCATGCCTAGACCATCGTGTAACCCACGTTTCATGTTTGAACTTGGATGGTTGCATCGTGAAGGCTTCCATGAGATGGTCAAAAGAATTTTGGAAAGACCGGTTGCTGGTGATTTACCGATCTAGAGGTGGAACAACAAGATCCGTGCTCTACGCACACACCTAGTTGGTTGGGCTCGTCATACTGCTGGTTTACTTAAAAAAGAAAAGATACGACTATCCTCGATAATTGATGCTCTAGAGGCATTAGCAGAAGTTCGACTGTTATCCATGAAAGAGATTGAGCTAAAGAGCCAATCTAATGCACAGATAGCGAAACTACTGCGTGAGGAGGAGTTAAAATGGTATCAACGTTCCAAAGCCCAATTTATCCTTTAAGGGGATTCGAATACTCGCTATTTCCATAGTATTGCCAATGGCAGACATAGGAAAAAGCGTATTCATTCTCTGGTCCAGGATGAGGGAACGATTGAGGGCCATGAACAAATCAAGTCGTATATTACCAACTACTATAAAGGCCTGTTCGGAGCCCCAGAAGAAAGAAACTTCACACTGGATGAATCTAGAACAGATGATATACCCAGGTTTCAGATGAGTAAAATAGTCTACTTACTAACCTCTATTCAGAGGATGAAATGAGAAAGGCAGTGTTCCAAATGAAACATAATAAAGCACTTGGACCTGATGATTTCCCAGCTGAGTTCTACGAGAACTTCTGGGATGTTATCAAGTCTGATTTACTTCAACTGTTTGTTTGTCTCCATGCTGGACAATTACAATTGTTTTGTCTCAATTTTGGTGAGATAATTTTATTATCTAAGGTTAATGAGGCAGAAAGGATTCAACAATTCAGACCTATATGCCTTCTTAACGTTAGTTTTAAAATATTTACTAAAGTTGCTACGATTCGACTGAACAGTGTGGCAGATCATGTGGTTCGTCCGTCACGGACTGCTTCCATGAAAGGTCATAACATCCTCGATGGGGTGGCTATCCTACATGAAACAGTACACGAACTACATAGGAAAAAGTTGAATGGGATAATTCTTAAAATAGATTTTGAGAAGGCTTATGATAAAGTCAATTGGTCTTTCCTTCAACAGACTCTCAGAATGAAAGGTTTTTCTACTGAGTGGCGTGCATTAATAAATAGCTTTGTTTCGGGAGGAAGTGTAGCCATTAAAGTCAATGATGACACCGGCAAATACTTTCAAACCAAAAAAGGCCTTAGACAAGGTGACCCGTTATCGCCAATACTATTTAATATAGTGGCGGATATGTTGGCTATCTTGATCGAACGCGCTAAGTCTGAGGGCCAAATTGAAGGAGTCATTCCACATCTAGTCGATGGTGGTTTATCGATTCTTCAATATGCCGATGATACAATTCTTTTTATGGAACATGACATCGAAAAATCTCGTAACCTACAGTTGATTTTGTCAGCCTTCGAGCAACTATCGGGTCTTAAGATAACTTCCATAAAAGTGAATTGTTTTGTTTTGGCGAGGCTCAAGAAAACATCGCCTTGTATGCTGAACTTTTCGGCTGTAGGCAAGGTCAATTTCCTATCAACTGTTTGGGTATTCCGATCCATTATTGGAGACTCACAAATGCTGAATGGAAAAAGGAGGAGGAGAGACTGCAAATACGTTTAAATAGCTGGAAAGGCAAACTTCTATCCCTGGGGGGAAGATTGGTTCTCATAAACTCTGTACTAACGAACATGGTACTGTATATGATTTCATTCTTCCAACTGCCCAAAGGAGTCTTAAAACGATTGGATTATTTCCGGTCTAAATTCTTTTGGCAAGGGGGTAGTGAGAAGAAAAAATATCGGCTGACTAAATGGAGTGTGGTTTGCTGTCCTAAAGACCAAAGAGGGCTCGGAGTTCATGACATTGAGGTCAAGAATAAAGCCTTGCTGGGTAAATGGCTTTTCAAGCTTCTTTCTGAAAATGGAGTTTGGCAAACCCTCCTTAGGAGGAAGTATGTGGGCTCTCAAGTTGTATCTCAGGTTTTTTGGAAACCTAGCGATTCACACTTCTGGGCAGGCCTTATGGCTACGAAGAAGTTTTTTTTCCACAAGGATCTTTCTCAATTAGGGATGGATGGGAAGTTCGTTTCTGGAAGGATAGATGGCTAGGCCAATCCACTCTATGAGAACAATATCCGAATCTATATAATATTGTGCGAAACAAAAGTGACACGATCGCTAAGGTGATGGGTACTTCCCCACCAAATGTATCGTTCAGAAGAAGTTTATTTGGGACAAGACAAACATCCTAGAATGTCTTGCTTATCCGTTTGGACTCCATCCATTTGACCGAAGGTTCAGATAAATTTCAATGAAATCTTACGAAGAATGGTAAATTCTCGGTTGATTCTATGTATAGAGATTTAATCCTACCCGATGTACCAGTCGATATTAAGAATAATAAAAAATTGGAAGATAAAGATCCCGCTAAAAACTAAGGTGTTTGCGTGGTATCTTCGTCGGGGAGTAATTCTTACAAAAGATAACCTTGCCAAACGCAATTGGCACGAAAGTAAAAAGTGTGTCTTCTGTCAGCATGACGAGACTATTACACACTTATTCTTTCAGTGCGAGTTTGCTAGGTCTATATGGTCAGCCATCCAGATAGGTTCCACCTTATATCCCCGCGTAGCATTGCAAACATTTTCGGCAATTGGCTAAACGGTGTGGATCCTAGGTTTAAACTCTTTAGCAGGGTGGGAACGATTGTCGTTATTTGGTCGCTGTGGCTATGTAGAAATGACAAATTTTTCAACGATAAAAATGCTTCTGGTTATTTATCGGTGCACAGCAACGCTACGAGCATGGTCGGCCCTGCAGCGTGTGGAGCACCGAGACTTGTTTTTGGAGATGGCATTGCGTTTGGAGGCTGCGGCGAGGGAGTTATTCTCCCAACATGGATGGCCACATAGTTTCCGGATTGATCTACCACCATCTTAGGCGGCTTTACAATTTCTCGTTACGATATGTAATTCGCTTTTTTTTTATGTTTCCGACTTGGGTACTGGTGAACTTGTGGCTGTGTGCATCCTATCTATGCAGAGGCCGGCTGTAATACTTAAAACTTTTAAATAATAAAATCCCTTTATCTAAAAAAATATTTGTTGGTGTCTTGGGACTTGGGAGGTGCGTGATGGACTGATGGCTGCTGATGATACCATGTGTGGAATATTATGCTGCTCGTTGTTAGGCAGTTCCCGCCATTTTCTCTTGATCAAACTTCAGTGGCAGCCTCCAATGAAAAAAACATATCCATGATGTTCACAAGAGGCTATTGATGTTCACAAGGATTGATTGCACGTGATATTAAGCTGTGTCTGGAACTAACGGATGCTAGCATGTAATTTACTAATCTATTCTTATAATTAATTAATTTGCTTGAGATGGATATTCCTCAGTCGATTGAAAAAAATATTTGCAGTTTGTAGCCCAATTGTAGCGCTCGTAGTTTATCTATTCTTTTCTAGACGAAAAGCTAAATTGTATGAGATTTGAGTATCTTGCACATTGTATATAATTTATTTTTTTGAAGCTTAAGAATTTTTTTTTTGAAGCTTTGTATATAATTTATTTCCTGGCTAGACTTTGTCCTTCGTTCTTATATATCGTTGGGAACATTTGTGGTGCTGGCATTTTCATATAATGGTACAAGCTTCACTTTGGATGATCTCAAAATTTTGTTTTCGAGGTGTCACCAAGAATGGTAAGAGAAAATGAAAATGCTTGTGGCATGTCAATATGACTTTTCATAGACAAAACTAATTAGTTATAGAAAGAATATAAATTCTTGTTTTTAAATTGCATCAAAATGGCATGTTTAGTTCTTGAGGTCGTTCTTGATTGTTACCAGCTGCCGACTGATGGTTGTTGGCATGGAGTGGGATGAGCCGCCTATGAGTTTTGAACCGCTGGCTTTTGTGTGGGCACATCTCCGTGATAAATGTAGGGCTCCGCAAGGTGATGAGGAAGAAGCCAGTAAGGACTCACGTAGAAACTTTGCGGTGGATATGTTGCACGTGAGGACAGAATAAATGTGTGTGTGCATCACCACCAAGTTTGGACAGCGGCAACTGGTGTCGATGCTGCCATCTTGCTTGTGTGATAAGGAGGACTGACGTGAGAGATTTCACAGACCTCATTCTTGAGAAGGCAAGGGGCAAGAATGTTGAAGCGTGATACATAGTGGAAAAATCACGAGATCGTTGTGTTATTGAGCAGTTGTATGGACGTGTAACAAAACACTCTCGACTAAAACTAACATCGTTAACACTCCTAATTTAAGATATTTTATCTATACAAAATATCTCCACTACTTATCCTTGATTTTTTCCACAGCTTTTAAAAAATGTTACTTCTCACGGAGTATAGATAATTCTTGCCACATGTGTGCGTTAGCTAATTGGATCACGAAGAAGATAATTATTGCCAATTAACCAATTCGATAAATGCAAGAAAATAAAAGGAGGATATCTGATGGATGCATGCTGTTATTAGCACGGGTTCCCCGGGAGTGGCAGTTACTCCCTCTCCCCACTCCCGCCGCCTATTTCTTGACTCCCATCGCCGATCCATCCATCCATCCATCGCCGCCGACATGGACCACCTCACCCACGCCTGCAGCAACTGCCACACCGAGCGCGCCATCGTCTTCTGTTCCTCCCACATCGCCAGGCTCTGCCTGGAGTGCGACGCCGCCGTGCACGGCGCCAGCGCGCTCGCGGGGCAACACTCGTGCGCCCCGCTCTGCGACGCCTGCGTCAGCGCACCCGCTGCGCTCCGGTGCACTCTCCACGGCCAGGTCGTCATCACGCTCTGCGCCGACTGCGCCGACCGCCGCGCGCCGCCGCCGGAGGAAGCCTGCAGGTCCTCCGTCGAGGAGTACACCGGGTGCCCCGCGCCGGCGGAGATCCTTCGCATCCTGTCCGTCGAGGCGCCATTGTCGCAGGAGGACTTCGACAAGTGGCTCGCTCACAAGCTGCCTCAAATCCTACAAGAGCTATGGATTGAGAACGTAGGCTCGAGACGACGAGCCCGGCTTTGAATTAGCGAAACCATCAACCAAGAACACCACAATGGAATAACTAAACTTACTATGTATTTTGTTTCAGAATTAGCATATTGTGTGTTGCTGCCTGCGTCAGCACAATTGAGACTCATCTTGTGCTCTGTTCTGTGTGACAAATTTTACATTGGACAGTTAATTGTGTGATTATGTCTGTATGTGTGATCCAGTGATAAGTGGTGCTACTATGTACAAAGTGAGAATGAATGTAGGCGTTGTACATTAATTAAGGAAGTGGGGAGTATTACTGATATAAAAACGGATCTGTTTGGGAAGAGATATATGACCTTCAGATTTCCTGATACATGTAATGGTGGACCGATGATAAAAAAAATAGTGAAAGAATCATATATTCGGTTTATCTCTGAAAGGTTGGCCAATTGTATGGTGCCTTGGATCTTTATACAGCTGACTGATATCTTTTTGACATTATTATCAAGCGTAATAAACGCTTGCATATTTTTTACAGAAGTAGTAACTTTACTATGAGCAATGTGCAAATTGCAATCTTCATCAGGTGACTGGTACATAATCTAGGCTAGTTTTCTTAAAAGAAAATACCAGCTTAATGGGCTGGCTGGGCCAAATCTCTCCCTCTTCATCTCAACCGTCCGTACCAAATCATATTAGTCGCCTCCAGTGACCATTGAAAGGTACCGTAAAACCCTTCTATAATATTCATGTCCCCATTGCAACATAGACATGTTTCCTAGCGACAACAAAAGTAATCATCACGGTAGACAGGGGAAAAGAAAAGGAGATTATGAAAAGAATGGAATCAAACCATCACGGTCACCCGGAAAAGATCGAGCCGGTGTGGAGTATTATTCATAGGAAAGGAGCAGGTAGAGGGTGAGATGCCAATCGACAACAGCTTCGCAGCTACGACGTATACAATATATAATGTAAAAAGATAACAATTCAAATAGCAATGGTTTAAACACCATGTCACTCACGTGCAGCTTTGCTGTTTCCGAGAGCTATTACAAATTTTTTTTTGAGCGAAAGCCATCATGACAAGTTTTATTGATCAATTAAATAGAAATTACATCGTTTATCAAGAATTAAAAAATAAACATAGGCGTATCGTCTACCCATACAATCGGTTGATCACCAGCTTCCTTAGCCAGAGTATGAGCTACCACATTTGAGTCCCTTGTGCAGACTAACCTTGTCAAAAGAACAAGTTTTTTTTTTTTGAATGTTGGCAGGAGAACTGCCAAAAAAGAACAAGTTTGTATAGCAATATCCTGATAGATTGTACAGCAGCCGAAGCTGAACCAGCACCATCTACCATCGTGTCCACCACTTCTTGGCAGTCTGATTGTATAACCAGTCAATGGGCTCCGATCTGATTTGCTAGCGCAATTCCGTCCCTTAGCACCAAAGCTTCAGTAGTAGCTGCATCAATTGCAAAACAAACCTTACGTTTGCGTGCAGCTAAGAACTTTCCCATGCTATCTCGAATGACAACACCAGTTGCACCACTCCGAGTATCATAACTGAATGCAGCATCAATATTCATTGAAACAACGATTTCCAGCGCTTTCTGCCAAGAACTTATCTTCTGCTGATTACCATTTTTCATTGATCTTGTGAAATTAGCAGTAAGAGCTCTAATGGACATAGCTGCATCCATTAACCTCTGCTCCTTCTCTCCATTTACCACACTTCTTCTTATCCACCAGATGTACCAGGCAGTCACCAATATCAATTCTCTGCAGTCAGGTTCAGCAATTTGCAACTGTCTGAAATCTTTGTAGCATATCATATATTCTAGTACAGCACTCCCAACTCTATCTGTATCTGTTGCTTCAGCAACTAAGAGCTATTACAATTAGATATCAACAACAAAAGCACAAAACTATATCTCCAACCAACAAATTCCTGATTACAAGGTATCCAAACCAAGTGACCAATATAGCATGGCTGCGCTCTCAACATAGGTAAAACCCAGAAGATGATCCAACAATAAGCTAGATATACCAACGACAAAATATACACAAGTAGCTGAACAAAAAGGCGTAACACCAAAATAGACAACATTTAATACTACCACACGCACATATACACACAACAAACCACAGTTCAGAAATAACGACATAGATGAGCAGGCTAGTTTCATCTCATATACAAAAAAACAGGTACCAAAAAGTTCAACAGCGTGTGGAGCACCGGGATTTATTTTTGGAGGTGGCGTCGAGGCTGGAGGATGCGGCCAGGGAGTTATTCTCCCGGCATGGATGGCAACATAGACTCCGGATAGACCTACCAGCATCTTAGGCGGATCTACAATTTCTCATTTTGATATGTAATTCGCCTTGTTTATTTCTTGCCGATTTGAGTACTGGTGAACTGGTGGCTGTGTGCATCTTAGCTATGCAGAGGCCGGGTGTAATGCTTAAAACTTTTAAGTAATAAAAACCCTTTATCTAAAAAAAAAAAAAAAAAAACCAAAAAGTTCAAGGGGGAACAGAGTAGTAGTTCACATGATAAAGCATGCTCGACTTAATTTTAACGATTGCTAACCCATCTTCAACAAGTCCCATCTTCAACATCTTCAGTCAGCTCCTTCATGAACGGCAAAGGTGAATGTGCTATATAAGGCTTTATATAGCTCATCATTAACATATGCTGCTCGTCATCAACAAGGAGGGACCAAGCAACAGTTATCTCCAATTCACACCCACCAAGGACACTTTTTTTTTTTGACTTATGTTGCTCAATTCAGGTGTCAAGACGACAAAAGCACTGATGTCACCAGATTGTGCGAAGGTCTTTATGAGAATTTCCAGCCTTCCTTTCCATTTTACAGGAACGACTTGCCTTGACAGAACTAGACAACCCTCTTCATCCACGGGCACTGTTCCATATTTTCGATCAAGCAGAATAACTTGTTTGCTCTCAGCTTTGCCTTCAGCATCCTCTTCAGGCACTGTTCCATCTTTTCAATCAAGCAGAACATGTTTGCGCTCAGCTTTGCCTTCAGCATCCTCTTGAGGCAGTGAGGACCAAACAGCTTGGAGATTATCTTCAGGCAGTGAGGAGCAAACAACTTGGACGCCATTTTCAGAAGGTAATGAGCCCTCTAGAACATGGACACTGAGAATAGTTGCTTGGATCGATTCTCTAAGATGCTCACGGCGTAAGTCTGTTCTGCAAAAGCGGCCATGGATGGAACGCGTAAAAAATTTATCACCATCACCACCATTACAAGAGAAGGCTTTAGTGATCAATGCTCTGTCTTCTGACTACGTAGTGCCCTTCACTTTTAGTTGGATTTCAATCTGGACATTGTCTGCAGACATAATTGCACGAGACGGGCCAGTCAAGTGCAAAAAAGAATCCTGCAAGCATCATGCCATTGACTTGTCAACAAAGAAGCAGAGAACAAGAGAAAAAAAGAACTCAGGAAAATACCCATATGTACCTGTTCCGTGAGCAATTGGCGGTCATCCCTAGTACGAAGGAAGAGAAGGTTGCGACGATAGTCCACAGCATCTCTGGCAGCAACCACACCGTACACCTCCAATGGCCAATTGAAGAACTCTAATTATGTGACTTCGATAGAGAAGATCTGCATGGTCCTCGTGGCATCACAAAACAATGGGGAGTGGCCTGGTATGTAGTGTGTGAGAGCATTGAGATCAATGCAGCTGCATGCAGCCAAGTGAAATATATGTGTTAGAAATAAAAAGTGAAACAGAAGACGGTAATCTACGAGGTAAAAAAAGGTAGATTTTAAAAAACACCTTGACTATAGATCTACTGAGAAACACATTGTCCAACAGAATTAGCAACAACGTCTAATACTAGGACTACCAAACAATTTCAAACTGGGACAACACATAAGGAAGCGATATAAGAAACTAAACATAAACAAAGAACAATAATAGCAACGCATGCATGGCAAAAATATCGAATCATTTTATCATGAGATTTCAAATTAGAATTCCTAGAGCATGGGCATGAGTTATTCCATGTCATGATTTTCTAGAATACAGCACCTAGGGGTTGTATTAAACACATAGAAGGAATGTCAAGCGACACATACAACGCCGCGGAGCGGCTCCACTCCTGTCAACAAGAGGTAACATGTCCACAACAGGAAAAGAACGCTCACTCTCCCATTTGCATCCACAAGGTCGACGGCTCCGGGAAGCCAAAAATGTCACTACGAAATAGCCTAGCTAGCCGCCACTGAGAGAATTCTTCCTTGATCTTCTTCTTGATGGTGTCCACTGCCGGCGCCACACCATTGAACACAACGTCGTTTCTATGACGCCACATGCACCAGAACACCAATATGATTGCCGTCCACAAGTCCCGCCGGACCGCGGGCGAGCAGGTGCGAGAGGTCCGCCACTTCAGATCGTCGTCAGGCGTAGGCATCCAGTCCATTTTGCCCCAACGCTGCAACGCCCAAGCCCAGACCTCACGGGCAACCACACAACCAAGCAAGAGATGTGACAAGGTTTCTTGCTCCTGATCGCAAAGGGGGCATGCCGCTGGGTGGGGCAGCCCCCTGCGCCTCAGCCTGTCAGCCGTCCAATACCTGTTCTTCTCGACGAGCCAAGCAAAGAACTTGCAGCTATAGGGAGCCCTCGAACGCCAAATCTGCGTTGAGGCAGCCGCCATGGTCGTCCCCGCGAAGAACGCCTGGTAGGCCGATCTCGCCGTGTACACCCCCTCGCGAGACCACCTCCATACGAACATCCATCTACATATTTGTTTGTAAACTTGATTTTGCAATCCATTCAAGAAGACTTAATATAGTTGCATGCTTTCGGAAGAATAAATATGATGATGTATATGTCGCAACAGTCGAACATGGGGTTCCCCTAGTACTGCCAAAGTGGGTCCACCCCATGTGGGCCCAAGATGAAGATGGACAAGACCAAGACTCAAGTCAAGCTGGCGGGTTCACCATCAAGACACGCAAGGCCTGCATCGACTAAGGGCTCCGGTCCTGGGACCTTACGGGTCCCCGAATCAAGCAAGAAGGCCAGGAAGGACCCGAGAGCCCGAGTTCCCGGCAGGAGGCCAGGCTCCCTCCCGGGTACCTCCTACGTACCAGTGGATAAGCATTCCACCTCACCACGGAAGACTTGGGAAGCAAGGCGAAGGCAGCGCGGGTGGGAAGCACGCCCCGTGGTGGTGTAAGCTCCTGTCCACCCCCAAGGCGGACGCTCCCACCTAACCCAAGGGAGACGCTAGGCTGAGGAGAGGCCACGTCTCCCCCTAAACTAGATGAGGAAGGTCCTTCACCCCGAAGGACCCTCACGCCCCTCACGTGACCCTGTGGCAACCCTTTAGCCTATAAAAGGAGGACCAAGCCACGGGAGGAGGAAAAAAGAACAAGATGAGAGAGAGGTCGAACCAAGGAGGAAGACAAGCTAGAACCAGAGCAAGACTAGTCTAGGGCTGCGAAGGTAGAGAGGAAGGTGATCTCCTCCGGGTCAGGATCTGTCCTTCTTCTACCTCCAGCCAAAACCCTTCCGGGTACCCTGCCCGGGAGGTTCCATTGTAAGCCACACTATGAAGAACTCATCAATTCAGACATGCAGGAGTAGGGCTTTTAGCCTCCGGGCGGCCTGAACCTGGGTAGCTCCTTGTGTCCCTTTGGTTGCATGCTTTGATAGTGGAGAGGAGAGCTTGATCTAGACTCCGCCCAAGAAGACGATTCTCAGCCTCCTTCGCGCCCTGTGCCGAACCTAAAAGGGGTATCCTATACTCCCGGTGTCCGTGCAACGAGACACGACATCTGGCGCGCCAGGTAGGGGGCGCAAGTGCTGGATTCGCCTACATCAGCCGCGACGGCAAGCTCTTCGTCGACAACGTCGGAGTCTACATCAGGCTCCTCTTCTTCGGAAGCAAGCTCGTCGTCAAGTTCTCCTTCTGGTTCACGGTCTACGGCAAGATCACCAAGATCTGCCTCGAGCGCCTCGCCCGCGGTCGGATCCGCTCCAGGAACAGCCGTCTCCTCGGGACAAGGCAAGCAGCCGCCTCAGTCGCAAGCAAAAGTCATGTCGGGGGCTCGGGAGGTCTTTGGAGAGCAAGCGTGCCAGGCATCGCGAAAAAGCTGGGGGCTAGATGAAGCTCCGGGCGTGGCCCGGGCGCTTCTCTCCTTTCCCCCAGATCAGTGCAAGAGTGATCCCCGTGCGAAGGCATGGATCAACAGCTTGGAAAACCTGCTGGACTACGCTCTCCAATGCCACGCTCCCACGAGTCCTGCCCCGACCGTCGACCACGGCACTGCCATCCCGAGCCACTACCTCCGGCGGAGGAACAGCCTGAGGACCCCCATGGCAAGCGGCCCATGGAACTTCCTGAAGAAGGTGCTGGTCAGAGCTCCAACCCCAGGCGTCGTTCGCGGGAGGACATGGAAGGCCAGGCCAGCCAGCACCTCAAGACCTGCTGCACACCGTACCCTGCAACCGTCTCCGACCTCTATCACCTGGAGCAAGAAGCTGAGGAAACATTGCGACACTACATCTGGAGGTTCCGGGCGTCGTCGACCGCATTATCCCGAAGTACCTCTGTGAGGCTTCCGTCATCGCCGCGTTCCACGTCAACGTCCGCAACCTCAAGATGCGTGAAAAGATGAGTACCCTAAAACCTGTTTCTGCAGTCTGTGCTATTTACTTCTCGGGTAACAGAACATGTGCGGAACTAAAAAGGCAAGGCTCGACCGTCGTGCGAGCACTCATGGGGTATCGACTCTCCCGGGGGTAAAAAGCGGTGCGCAGACCTGATACACCCCGGGGACGTGCGTGCCAACAGAGTGAGCGCTTTTTGGGTATCGGTAGGGCTCGCGAGCGCATGCCTGACCTGTCAGGGCCTCGCGGGTAAGCTTACATCCCAGGAAGTTCCTCAAGGACGTGGAGAAAAGTAAAAACATGCTAAAGACAAATAAAAGCAACCCGAGAACTAGAGTAGCATAGCAAGTTCTAACCTATTACAAGCAAGTTTTAATATGCTGATACACGAGATCTGACGCAAAGTTTATTCGGGGGCACGAAATGCCCAAACATGGTGCAGGACAACTAAAGTGGCGGGAACTTCTTCATGGCGAATGCGGTCGCGGGAGCTGACACCGCCTGGAGAGATGCCTCAGAAGGAGACGAGGCCAAGAAGTCCGGCAAGGCCACGCCCGGATTGGCCTCTCTGAAGGACGCCATCACCAAGGCCGCCGTCGCCTTGCTCGTCTCATGCTTGTCGCTCACAAGCCGGGTGACCATCTTGTTCTTGAAAGACCGGAGATCAGCGACTACTTCTCTGATGAATCTCGCGACGAGGGGCAGACTCTGGCGCTTTGGCTCCAACACCGGGGCTGCAGTGGGCAGACTCAGCCGCTTCACTCGCGTCGTCGCCAAGTCGCAGGCGGCTTCAACCTCGGCGAAACCTTCCTGGTTAAGGCGGCGAAGCTCGGACAGCTCAGAAGATGCCTGGGAGTTGGCCTGGATCAGCTTCTGATGGCCTTCCTTCAGTGCTGCAAGCTCATTACCTTGCGCCTCCAAGGATTCTTTCAGCTCGGACATCTTCTGGCCGTCATTCTTGGCCTGCTGCTGCAAAGCTCGGACGGACTCCTGCTCCTGATGGAGTGCATTCTTGACATCTTCAATGGTTGGGCGGCCTCCTGCTCTTTGGACTTCCAGAGTTGGATGTCCTTGTCCTTGGCCTCGAGCTCTTCACGGTGGCGGTCCTCTGCCTCCCTTAGGCGTTTCTCAGTCTGCTGCTCCTGCTGGAGTTTCTGGAGCTCCAAGGCTTTCTCCTTCTCAGCCAGTTCTGCCTCCCGGGAGGCTAGCTGTCGCTCTTTCGCCAAGAGGACTTTGCCTTGGCGCTCACTTTCGGCCTTCCGGTCTGCGTCTTTCTTCTCAAGAGCCGGGAGCAAGGTGGTGATCTGGGTTGCCAAGCGATTCAGCTTGTCCATCCCCTTCTGGATCAGTTCCTCGACACTCTCGATGGTCCCCACAACGGCGGCCTCACGGTCGCACAAGTCTTTGCCCAGCTGAGCTATCCCGCGGATGATGGCATCCATCGCGTCGTCACCACTGATGGTGAACCCTGGAGTAGCTGCCGGGGGACCTCCCGGGGCAGGCACACTTTTCTTGCGGTTGGCGGCCAGGCTCTCCTTGATCTTCATCAGCGCCGCCATCTCCTTGCTGGCGCCAGAATCAGTGGAAAAAGAGGCGAAAGTCGTTAACACCGTCCCAGTCATCAAGGAGCTCTCTATCAAATCGAGGCCTGGACCCGGAGCAGGGTTCGCGGTCTGCGTTCCCATTGCCCGCGAACTCGGGGCGCCCTTGGACACCTCTTGACCCTCTGAAGGCGAGAGGGTGGCTGGTCCCCCCATGAAGGCCCCGGGAGAAAAGACGTTGGCCACTGAGGCATCTGGGAACAAAAGGATGTCAGGAAAAGCATTGGTGCGTCAAGAAAACGAAGTTACCCACGAGCTCTGGGTTACCTGCTTGCTCGGGCGTCAGGGCGTCGAGCGCTTTCCCCGGGTGAGCTAGGGAGGTCGCCGTCACGCTCCCCACTCCGCTCCCTCGACGGCCTTCAAGTTCTGCTATGGGAGGGGGAAGCATCCCTCCTCCACCGGCTCCAAGGCTAGTGGCGGTGTCGTCCTCCGCCGTATCACGCCGTCTCTTGCCAGTACCCAAGGAAGGAGAACCCCTGCACCAACACTCGGTCATTTTCCTTGGGGAAGGCAAGGAGTGCAAAGTGCAAGAAAAGAGTGAAGAAGAGGCTTACTCTTGGGTGCGCTTGGTACCCATTGACGGGGGAACATCTGCCGACGCAGCAGAAGATGCCTGGGGGCTCGCTGGCGTCTCTCCCAAGGCAGCAGGTGGCTCCACCACGGGTGACAGGCGGCCGGCAGAAGCTCTCCGGCGGGGGGCTCGGACGAAGCCAGCGGCGTTCGCTTCTTCGTCCACATGGTCTTCATCGTTCCCCATCACCACGACTGGCGGGGAACGGCTACGGGCACTCGGGTCTGGGGCAGCATCGACCCCGAGGGCAGACTGCGGGGGCGGAGCAGCCCCCTCTCGTCGTCATCTTCATCATCGTCATCGCTGCAACAGGGTCGTCGCCAGCTTCTCGTCTCTGTCGGAGGCGTCGGTCTCGCGCCCGTCGCCTCCGTCGTCATCGTCATCATCAGAGCCGGAGAATTCCTCTTCGGATTCCTCCTCGCTCTCCTCGTTGGACTCCCAGCATTCTCCTTCTTCAGGGCTGGAAGGTGCCCTGACCTTGCGGGTCTTCACCACAGGAGGTCTGGGCCCGTGATCAGCCCGGCCTACGATACCAAAGCGTTGCAGACCGGCATCTGCGCCAGGATCTTGTCCTTCTCCGGGTCGTCGCACAGGGGCAGAAACCCCTTGGGCAGCTGGTACTTGACCCCTGGAGTGAAGGTCCCTCTCACATTATCCCGGACAAGGTTTTCCTCCATGTCGGGACACCTCAGGCGAGAAGGATCCCCGGGGCCCTGGAAGTTCCAGGCCGGGTGCGGGCGTTTCTGCAGCGGCGCGAGGCGATTGCGGAGGAAATGAGCGACAATGGCGGCTCCGGAAACTTCTTTCTCGCGAAGAAGTTTGAAGCGCGCCACGACCGCCGAGAACTGTTCATCCTGCAACTGACACTTCTCCAAGTGTCCAGATCCACTGGACGCTCCGTCGGCTCCTCCAGCTGAGCATCAGCTTCTGGCACCCCGACCAAGAACCAGTGATCCCTCCACTCTTCCCATCTGGATTTGGTTTCCATGAGGGGGAAGGCCCACTTGATGTTCGGACGGAAGCAGAACGTGACGCTGCCTCCCATCCAGCCTTGGCCCCCAATGCGAGGGTAGAAGAAGTGGCGGAACAGCGCCACGGATGGCATCACCCCGACGAACGCCTCGCAGGTGTAGGCGAAGACCGCCAAGTCGAGGATGGCGCCGGGCGTCAGATGCAAGAGCTTCAGCTGATACGCGCGCAAGATCTCCATGAAGAAATCCGAGAAAGGGGGGACGAGCCCCATCATCATGAAGCTGTCGAAGATGGGGATCTGCTTGGGTGTCCTGGTCGCCGACGGCGGAAAGACCTCCGACGCTTTCCTGCTGGGACACCATCGGCGCCAGCGGACTCCATCACCCCGAAGTGCCCCGCTTTCCGCATCATCTCCGCGTCACCGGCGAAGCAGCTGGGAAACAAGGCCTTCTGTTTCTTGATCTCGGCCCGCTCGGCGTTGCGCGCCGATCTCCGCCGCGATCTCTTGGTTTTTGGGGACAGCGGCTTCTCGGTGGGCGAGGCCTCCGCGCTCCTCTTCCTCCGGCCGAGAACTTTCACTCGGCCATTGGAGCAGAAGGGAAATTGGTGCAATGGCGACAAGGGGAGGCGGCGGAGCAGAGTCTGGAAGACGAAGGTGGAGGCGGCGATTTGGGGATTTCGGCGAATCTGGAGAGGTAACGGCTACAGTGGAAGCCAGTCGTGGCTTATAAGGCATCCCACACGTCACGTCGCGGCCCCATTACTCCGACGGACGTGGGGATCGAGGGGGCGTGCCGATTTCTGCGCGTTTCGCCCGTTGGATTCCAGGATAAGCAAGGGGTCCGGATGAATCGCAACGTTCGCCGTGATTCAGTCAACAGGACCCGGGGGCTCGTCTCTACCTCGCCTCGGCGGGTCCCCAACGGAGCTGAGAAGACCAGGTACCCGGGACCCACTTTGACCTATCTTTAGGCCATGGCCCCGGCAGCTGGAGTAAGAGCCACCGGGACCATGCCCGGGGGCTACTGTCGCAACAGTGGAACATGGGGTTCCCCTAGTACTGCCAAAGTGGGTCCACCCCATGTGGGCCCAAGATGAAGATGGACAAGACCAAGACTCAAGTCAAGCTGGCGGGTTCACCGTCAAGACACGCAAGGCCTGCATCGACTAAGGGCTCCGGTCCTGGGGACCTTACGGGTCCCCGAATCAAGCAAGAAGGCCAGGAAGGACCCGAGAGCCCGAGTTCCCGGCAGGAGGCCAGGCTCCCTCCCGGGTACCTCCTACGTACCTGTGGATAAGCACTCCACCTCACCACGGAAGACTTGGGAAGCAAGGCGAAGGCAGCGCGGGTGGGAAGCACGCCCCGTGGTGGTGTCAGCTCCTGTCCACCCCCAAGGCGGACGCTCCCACCTAACCCAAGGGAGACGCTAGGCTGAGGAGAGGCCACGTCTCCCCCTAAACTAGATGAGGAGGGTCCTTCACCCCGAAGGACCCTCGCCCCTCACGTGACCCTGTGGCAACCCCTTAGCCTATAAAAGGAGGACCAAGGCACGGGAGGAGAACAAGATGAGAGAGGTCGAACCAAGGAGGAAGACAAGCTAGAACCAGAGCAAGACTAGTCTAGGGCTGCGAAGGTAGAGAGGAAGGTGATCTCCTCCGGGTCAGGATCTGTCCTTCTTCTACCTCCAGCCAAAACCCTTCCGGGTACCCTGCCCGGGAGGTTCCATTGTAAGCCACACTATGAAGAACTCATCAATCCAGACATGCAGGAGTAGGGCTTTTAGCCTCCGGGCGGCCTGAACCTGGGTAGCTCCTTGTGTCCCTTTGGTTGCATGCTTTGATCGTGGAGAGGAGAGCTTGATCTAGACTCCGCCCAAGAAGACGATTCTCAGCCTCCTTCGCGCCCCGTGCCGAACCTAAAAGGGGGTATCCTATACTCCCGGTGTCCGTGCAACGAGACACGACAGTATACTTACTGCAATCTTGAAATCTGCTGTGCTTGTAGCGCCTGCGATGTCTTTCCCAGCTTCTAATATAGTTAGCGAAAGCCCTCTCCTCCATCTCAGCCTCATGCTCGTCCATCTCAGCCCCATGCTCCTCCGTCTTGTTCACTATATCCTTATCTTTTTCTATCCGGTGCAATTTCTCTCCGAACTGTGGTGTCCATGTACAAATCCAATTAATATCTTCGGAACACAAATGTAGTCGGGATATCTGGTGCTCCAAGAGCTTATCAAAAAACATGCGAATGCCTAGGAATTTCGGTTCTGTTGAGACTAGATGACACATGTTGCCCCACATCTCGTGGAACAGAGAGAAGACCGGAACTAACTGAAAGCTACCCCTCGGCACCTTCGTCGATTTGTCTACCGACATGCAGATACTTAGCAGCAGCTTCTTGAAGTTACCCACCAATCTCACTCTGGGTCTGTGCCCCCAAATATTAGCTCCGACCTGGTCTCCAACGCGCGGATCCTCGACTTGGTATCGGTATCGGCCAGAAGAAAGACCAGTGGCGGAGCTACGTGTAAGCTGTGGGGTCAGCTGACCCTACAGCTTTTGTGCAAAACACCTTCATTTTATAGGTATTTAGTCATTGATCCATCTCACATAGGCAGTCTGACCCCACATGCTTTGGTTGCTGGCTTCGCCACTGAGAAAGACCTTCTCCCGCAACTCGAACATATGCGATATCAAATTGAATAGAGGTCTCAAATCCTTGGGAGTAGAGCCAATCACAGAGATCTTCTTCGCACAAATCTCGATCCGGCTGATAACCTGCTCCATGAGCACCGCGACATCATAGAGCTCCGTATAGCCATCACACAGGCCTCACCACCCTACAACGTCCTATATTTCTCCCCGCCTCTCTTTTACGTTTACTAGAAGGATACCCCGTGCGTTGCGGCGGGGTCTCTTTAAAAATTATATTGTGTGAACGAAGGGGTATAAAATGTATGGAAAATGAAGTTGTCTATGATTGAGAGGTTGAATTAATCGGCGTGAACTGGTTGCCATTCGTTGTGGCGGAACTTTGTTACAGATAATTTTTGCTAGTATTAACAGATAAAAAATGGATATTGGGTGCATATGTCCTCTTTGGTAAGAGCAAGGTGATACATGGGACTACAGTACTACACTGACTTTTTCTTGGGCTTGACTGCAGTGACTTTGATAATTGGATACCAGTAGTTCTACAGAATTCAATACATGCATATTTTTTTAGATAAAGATTCAATACATACATGGACAATAGCAACAAAAAAGATCTATCTTGGTCCATGTATATGCACAATCTACAGGAAAAGTCCATATCATATTTATTTCACGGGCTTCACACTTCCCATGGCCACAACGTGAGGCTTTATGGAGATGGTCGGAATATGTACCTGCCAACAACAAATGCGTTCATCTAAAAATAAAAACAAATGCGTTGATTAACTGATAATATTTAGCGGAACTCCATCAATCAGATCCCAGTTATAAACTGAATTTTCCCCTAGAATCACTGGTTAGCAGGTGTAAGTTCGAGAAGATCAAATCAGTGAGAAAACTACAAAAAAATCTTACGTGATAGAACAATACCTCCATGCCAAGACTCAGGGATGACCATATCTACCCGAGCTGCCTTCCTGGAGGCATCATAGGAGGTTGGTGTGACATGATACTTGGTGTGTATGCTATGAACAACTCATCGTATGTCCTTGATTGCAGCGAGGCCGAGCATGCATGGGTTAATACTGTGTTGGATGCATGAGGTGGACGAAGCATGGTGTGAGAAGTTGGCAGCGACACGGAACGACCTGTGAACCGTGGACGGTGGTGTTGTCTCTGCTCTCTAGTGTGCGTGGGCCACAATACTTCACTGGGAGATCATACGGAGGCACTTGAACTTGTTAGGGGATGCCTTCATGGATTCACATCGCGTTTCTTGTCACTGAACGATTTGCTATGAGGGAAAGGCGAAGGAGAGGTGGAGCCTTTTATGTTGGAGAAGAGGGGAGTTGAAATCACAGAAACGGAAGAGCAAGGACTCCTAGGTCCGGCAGGATATTAGGCCTGTGCCAATGCATCGTCTCTTAGCACGAAATCATAGAAGTAATAAATATTTAAGATACAACTAGTACAATGCATTGTATACTATGTGTTGTATCTACATTTAATGATTTTGGGCTCATGCATACATATGATTGGGGTAGAACCATTTTTTGCCTATGGCCACGTGCAAAGCTTGTATCTTAGCTAAGATACAACCTCACTCTCTCTCTTCATTAACTAGTACGTCACGTAAGCAAAATGTCTATGAAACCGTGCTAAGAAACTTGCATTGGCATAGTCCTTAGTGCTTCGTAATCAAGAGGGAGAAGATCAAAAGGGCAATAATGGTGAAGGGAAATAGAGGAGAGCAACATGACGAAATTACTCCGAGAGATTATGAGAAGAGGAAGCGTGACCGTCGGTGCCTGTAAGGTCAATTCGTGAGCAGGGCAGCAGGCTGCCGAGGAAATAAATAAAATGTGGCTACGTGTGTCGTTTGCTTCGATCGCATCATGGTACGAAAAACATAACGGGAGCTGAACGCAAATGGACGGATTTGATGACCAAATCAGATGGCTAAGAATATGCGATGACGTGGATAGCCTGCATGTCAAGATAGACAACTTAAATGTTCCTCTAGTGGGGTTTTGCTTTATAAGAGGTATAGATAGATAGATAGATAGATTATGGGAAGGGAAAGGATGTCAGCTAGGATTTTCAAGATGTGGTGCTTAGGAATTGATTTTAACCCCACCGGTACCTCAACCTCTCCTACACGGACCTCGCCTGTGAGATACCACCCCAGCTCGGAAACCTGTCGAAGCTACTCTCCCTCGACCATCAGCTCCTACCTCGGCGGCCTCTACTCCGGCGACCTCTCCTACTGGCTGCCCGGCTTGTCCACGCTGGAGTACCTCCACATGGGCCTAATGAACCCCAACGCCTCCGTGCACTGGGCTACCACCGTCAACATGTTGCCTTCCCTCAGAGTCTGTAACACCCCGGCCACCCCAGGCCGGGCCTGTCACCCCTGGCAGCTCGCTAGGATCTCCAGACTGGCCCCACAGATCAACACTAGTCTTTTCTGCGCACTTTGTCCTCACTCGTGCGCACCCGGGAACCAGTTCCCGGTCGGTCACCCATCCTTGGAGTGCTCCAGGCCAAGCACGCTTAACCTCGGAGTTCTTTCCAGATGAGTTTCCGGAAAAGAAGTTGCAACTTGTTGATATGAGTATTCTATCAATCCTGTTAAGCCCTGAGCCAGGATCTCACATCCTTCCCCCCTTAGAAGACCGACGCCCTCGTCGGTCAGCCCCCAGTCCAGGAACTTCCCCTCTTGGTACACGTCTGTGCGCCCAGTGCCGGCACATGCTCCACATGTCCGCGCCCCTGACCCGCACACGCCCGTGTTGCCGCGAGGGTCGGCTCTGATACCAAATTGTTACGAATCAACGGCAATTCCGCTACCGTTTTGTTTGATTCTGGAGCATCGCATTCATTCATATCCATAGCTTTTGCAAAAGACCACAAAATACCGTTTGAGAAGATGAGCCATCCCTTGGTGATTGCCACTCCTGGCTCCAAATGGCAAACCGATGGGGTTACTCCTGAAGTTCAGATTACTATCGGTTACTACTCTTTTCCTTTTGCTTTGGTAGCCCTGAGGTCAAGTGGCATTGATGTCATACTGGGCATGAACTGGCTAGCCAAATACCGGGCTAATCTCGACTGTGCTGCCAAGACCGTCACCGTGACCAATTCTTCCGGCGACAGTGTTAAGTATTGGTCTGCATTGTCAAGACCTCCATGTTCGATCATACCCAACTCACCTGAGATTCTCCTTTGCTTTATGGAAGGCGAATCCCCTCCTGAAATCCAGGATATACACGTGGTGTGTGACTTCCCGGATGTGTTCCCGGAAGAATTGCCTGGCATGCCTCCTGACCGAAGTGTGGAGTTTGTCATAGAGCTACTTCCCGGTACCGCTCCAATTTCCAAGAAGCCCTACCGTATGCCGGTGGAAGAGTTGGCTCTGTTGAAAGAGCAAATTGATCAGCTGTTAGCAAAGGATTTCATCCAGCCTAGCAGTTCACCTTGGGGTTATCCGGTACTCTTTGTCAAGAAGAGGGATTCTACCGTGCCTCGTCTAGTCTCTGACTATCGACCGTTGAATGCGGTGAAAATCAAGAACAAGTATCCTATTCCCCGTATCAATGACCTGTTGGATCAGTTAGCTGGTGCAACAGTATTCTCCAAGATGGATCTGAGGTCAGGCTACCATCAGATAAAAATCAGAAAGGAGGATATTCCAAAGACGGCATTTGTTACTCGCTATGGCTCATATGAGTATACCGTCATGTCCTTTGGTCTCACAAATGCTCCAGCTACTTTCATGAGGCTCATGAACTCCGTTTTCATGGATTATCTCGACAAGTTTGTCGTCATTTACATTGATGACATCCTTGTTTATTCCAAAACCGATGAAGAACATGCCGAACATCTTCGTTTGGTTCTGACACGACTTCGAGAACACCGCCTCTATGCCAAGTTCTCCAAGTGTGAGTTTTGGTTGGATAATCTTGTCTTCCTTGGTCATGTGATATCCGCTAATGGTGTGGCTGTCATTCCTGACAAGATTCAGTCCATTCTGGATTGAAAAACTCCAATGTCAGTCAAGGACATCCGTAGCTTCCTCGGATTGGCGGGTTACTACCGCCGATTCATCGAAGGCTTCTCCAAGATAGCCAAGGCCCTGACTGACCTCCTCAAGAAGGATAAAAAGTTCGTATGGACGGCCGAAGCTGAAGAGAGCTTCAAAACACTCAAAGCCAAACTCACGTCCGCTCCTGTGCTTGTCTTGCCGGACACGAGCAAGGATTTCGTCGTCTTCTGTGACGCCTCTCTACAAGGCTTGGGTTGTGTACTAATGCAAGATGGCCATGTGGTGGCATATGCCTCTCGTCAACTTAAGCCGCATGAGCTCAATTACCCTACTCATGATCTAGAGCTTGCCGCAGTGGTTTATGCTCTGAAGCAATGGAGACCATATCTGTTTGGTAACCGTTGCGAGATATTCTCGGATCACAAGAGTCTGAAGTACCTTTTCACCCAGCCGGATTTAAATCTCAGGCAAAGGCGTTGGTTGGAGTTGATCAAGGACTATGATGTGAGTCTGAACTATCAACCCGGCAAAGCAAACGTCGTGGCTGACGCGCTAAGTCGGAATTCCTATTGTAACAATCTGATGATTGAAAATGCCCAACCCGCCCTCCATGAAGAGTTCTCTCATTTGAACCTGGAAATTGTTCCCTCCGGCTACCTTGCAAATCTGGAGATCAAATCTACTCTTGTAGACCAGATTAAGGATGCTCAAACCCGTGACAAGGGTATTCTGAAAATCAAGGAGAACATTGCTAGCGGGAAGGCCAAATGCTTCTCTATCAATGAATCCGGAGTTGTTTATTTTGGTGACCGCTTGGTAGTGCCGAAGAAACGAAAATTGAGGGAGTTGATCCTCCAAGAAGCTCATGAATCTCCTCTCTCTATTCATCCCGGTAGTACCAAAATGTACCAAGACCTTCGGCCACAATTCTGGTGGACTCGGATGAAATGAGAAATTGCCAAGTATGTTGCTGAATGCGACACCTGTCGACGGGTGAAGGCTGAACACCAAAGTCCTCCCGGTACTCTTCGCCCTATTGCAGTCCCCGAGTGGAAATGGGATGAAATTGGTATGGACTTCATCACCAGGTTTCCCCGATCTCAAAAGGGCAACAATGCAATCTGGGTAATCATTGATCGACTTTCCAAGATTGCTCACTTCCTACCAGTCCGTGATGATATACGGGCAAGTCAACTTGCTGACTTATATTTGGCTCGTATTGTTCCATTGCATGGGGTCCCTCAGAGGATCATATCGGACCGTGGAAGTATCTTCGTATCCAAGTTTTGGCAGAGTTTCCAAACTGCTATGGGGTCCCGTCTCAACTTCAGTACCGCCTACCATCCTCAAACTGATGGTCAGACCGAAAGAGTGAACCAAGTGTTGGAAGACATGCTTCGGGCATGTGTAATCTCTTTTGGCAAGGGTTGGGAAAAGTATCTCCCTTTCGCGGAGTTCTCCTACAACAATAGCTATCAAGCTAGTCTGGGCATGGCTCCATTCGAGGCTCTATATAGAAGGAAATGCCGTACTCCTCTAAATTGGTCTGAAACCGGAGAGAGAGCACTCTTTGGTCCGGATGTGATCAATGAAGCTGAGGACAAGGTTCGAATCATAAGAGAGAACCTGAAGATTGCTCAGTCTAGGCAGAAGAGCTACTATGATAAGCACCATCAGGAAATTCACTATGAAATTGGTGATAAAGCTTATCTCCGCGTCTCTCCCCTTCGTGGCGTTCGCCGCTTCGGAATCAAAGCGAAATTGGCACCTCGCTATGTTGGCCCATTCACCATTCTGGCCAAGCGAGGAGATCTTTCGTATCAATTGGAGTTACCGGTCAAATTCCCAAATATACATGATGTGTTCCATGTCTCCCAACTTCGCCGGTGTTTTAAAGATCCTATCCATGGAGTCAATCATGAAGAGCTAGACCTCCAGGAAGATCTCACTTATCGCGAGCATCCTATCCGTGTCCTGGATGAAGCCGAAAGGAAGACCCGTAACAAGACTACCAAGTTCCTCAAAATTCAATGGTCTCACCATTCCGAGGAAGAAGCAACGTGGGAAAGAGAGTCTAGTCTTCGTGAGGAGTATCCCGACTTCTTTCCGCAACCTTAGAATCTCGGCACGAGATTCCTGTAAGGGGGGTAGAGTTGTAACAGCCCAAAGCTGAGAACCTAAAAACCCGTGTAATTTTTCCACTTTTGAGTTAATTGCATCATGGCATCCATGCATGGACATGTCTCTCTCGAGTTAACAAAACAGTTGTATCGAAATGGTGTTGAGTTGCTAAAACAAAATGCCAAATTGATCTAACAAACTTCAACACAATGAAGGCACTCAAAGTTGCAAAACAAAATTCTTGACATCTTATATTTGTCAAGGAAGTTCCAAGGGTTGAAAATAATACTTTGCTATTGCTATAAATCTTCCAAATGGGCACCATTTTGAATTTAGCAAAAATGCCTTAATTCAATCCCATGAACAAAAGTTGGTCAAAACGTTTTATTTTTAAACCCCAATTTTTGTGGAGCAACAAAATGACCAGGGGAGCATCTCCAAATTATTTCATAATTTTTGGAAGTGTTTAAGTTGCTCAACTAATTTAAATACAGCTGCTGGGTTTTAAAAGAAATAGAGAAAGGACCAATCTGTGATTGAAATATTTCTGCCAGGGGCTCTGTGGAAAATCATCCTCTTCCTCGTCGCTGTAGCGACCGAGCCGTCATTGCTCGCGCCGCACCAGCTCCTCGAGCTCGCCATGGCCGGGCCCCCTCTGCCCTCTCCCCTGCAAGGAGAAGAGCACACGGTCCCCACCGCGCGTGCTCCCCATCCCCACTCGCCCCTGCTCCATCTCCTCTCCCCCTCTGCTCCCCGCGAGCTCCGCACCATGGCCGAGGCCGCCGTGCTCGTCGCCGTCGCCTGAAGCTCCCCCGAGCGAATCGAAGCTTACCAACCTCTCCGCCGCGTCGCCAGCTCCACCTCTGCCAGAGGAATCGACGCGGGAGACCGAGGATCGACGCCGCGATCATCTTCTTCCTCGCGGCCGCCCGAGCACCACCGCCGCTTCGCCGGCCGATTTCCGCCGGCTCCGCTCATCTCCGACCTCGCCGTCTTCGCTAGCGCGTTCGTGGTGAGCTCCTGGGTCTCACTGGCCCCTTTCCCCTTCCCCTCTCACGCCCTAGCTCGCCGTAGCACCACACGCCGCCGTGCGTTCGCCGTAGCCGTAGCTCCTCTTCACCGCGTCGCGTGGACGAACCCGGTACCAAACCCGGTTTTCTCCGGATTCTGTTCCGGGTTAAGCGAAACGCTACTGGACTCGCTGGTTTTTTTTATCCGGAATACAACCGGAATCAAACCGGAAATATTTCCGGACTGATTTTTCTCCCGGTACAAAACTCGGAAAATTCCGGGAAAAATTCCGGATTTCCATACTGATTTTGAAATTCCTATTTTCTTTTCACCCCTAGCTCTAAATGGAATAAATAGATTGTATTGTTGTTAAATAAATCATCAAGAGGTTATTTCAAAAAGGAAAGTTATAAAAATCATAACTTTTATCGGTGTATCCGAAAAATGCGTGTAATACACCAAAATGCCCAGAGAATTGTGATTAAACCTTTAAAATAAGTATTATGCATATTTGATCACAATTGAATTACGGTGCTTCTAGTAATTTTATAATCATAAGTTTAAAGGAGGAAATTAATAAAAATAATAACTTTTTATCGGGACCTCCGAAAAATGTGTTCTTTATATCAAAATGCTCAGAAAAATGTGCGTTAATCAGTAGCATCATTTTCATGCATGTTTACATGATCTATAGCACAGGAAAACATTAAAACAAATATGAAGCCATTTTCTCTCTTGTTGAATAATTATTTCTCCACCCCATTTAAATTGGTAGAACTTGTTATAATAATTTCCGTGCATTAAAATGTCATGTCATCATGTGTCTGTGCATTGCACCTGTTGTATCTGTGGTTTTGATTGTTCCTCTCGGTATTGCTTGTGCATCGGTAGATCAAGGAGTGGAAGTGACATCCCCTTCTCGTGACGACCCGTACTACCAGCCGTATCAACAAGGCAAGCGTAATCCCCCCTCTGAGCATATCTTATCCTATGTTTCCGCAAATATTTTCTCCACTATAATATTGCATGCGGTTCCAAATGTCATTTTTTATTGGATTAGAGTATCCTATAGTTGCATTAAGTTTCCGATGCCATTATCTGTTTCCCTCCTAATATCCATAGGTTTGTATTGTTGGCCGGAGATACTTAACTATGCAATGTTGATGCTTAGCCATGCTTAGTTAAATGTTATTCGTCCGGTGGATGTTTCATGTTGGGAACAGGTGCTTAACTGTCCGGATGATGGTGGAGAAACTGTGGTGACAGGTGATAAAATGCTAAAAGGTGGGGATGAGAGGCCACTGAGGTTGTGGTGCTTTGTCTCGTTCTCGCTGCCTAGGTGCGAGTTCTTTACCTCCCGAACCAAGACTGAGCGTGCAACCATGCGTGAGGCCTATGCAATTGCAGGAACCCTCATAGACTAAATAACTCGGGCGGGGCTAGCCAGGGTCCTCTAGTTCGGGCTTCCATTTGCGCGTGCGTGATGATGGTGGTATGAACTGGGATGAGGATTGTGGTGTTAGGAAAATAGGTGGCCGTGGGGCAGGGTGTTGGAGGCACTGAACCTGTCCTGCCGTCACTGATGATCCTGGAAAGTCCTTAACGAGGGAGAAGTCGACACCGCTCCCACCCAGCCGGCTTTCCAAGGAAGAGAGCTAATGCGCAGGTAATGGGCCGGACGGTACGCGTGGCAAACATTGTACACCCCTGCAGGGTAAATCTTTTCGAAAAGCCGTGTCCGCGGTTACGGACAACTTGGGAAAGGACGATAAGATCATAGAATAACTTGAACGGAATGATTAAAACTGGGTACTAAAGGTACCACTTCAAGATTGCAAGGTGAGCTTCCTCGAGGGTGATTCGGGGAGGTGCCTTTGATGAACAGGTACAGCGGTTGATGATGGTAGATGTTGAGAAAGGTGATCAGAAGAAAAGAGTACTTCTTAGCTCTTTTAAAAATACTCTGAATAGTCGATGCCATTGAGTTATGTTTTCATGAAATAAAATCAGCTTTATGCAAAACAGCCATATAACTTTGAAAGCCTCATCGAGCTAAAGCTCTATATATAATCTTGCGAGTTCGTCGAACTCAACGTCGTTTGTTTTGTTTCAGAGGAGGACTTCACCGACCTCGAAGGTGGGTTCTTTGTGGACGTCGACGAGTAGTCTGGGGTTCCCAGGTGGCAGCTTGGGACATCCCGAACAGCTGGCGCTGGATGTTTATCTGTAGGCCTCTTAGGCCATATTTTGGATCTTGTTGTTTAGGACAACCTAATTCGCTTCCGCATGTTGTAATGTTGGGTCTGTGACCTCTGGTTGTAATTTGCTATCTTTCTCTATTATAAGAGTTGAACTATAATGATTTGTGTCGTAGAGTCTGTGATGGGTCAGTTGTTCCACAAGTCTTGATCTCTCTATTATACATTGAGGGTTGTGCCTGTGTTAAGGCATCAATCGGGGTGTTGCGTTGCCGATGATCCATTCCGAGCAACGCCTGCCAAAGGTTTTGGCCGGGGATTGGTAAACCCGTAACCTCCGGTTGTATCGCTTAACCGGTGACACACAGCATCACTGTATAACAGTCGGGTCGGGGCGCCACAGAGTCCTTGCCTTGTCATACTGCGGCTACAGAAGCTTGACCTGTCGTCCAATGGCATCAACACCTCCAACGTGGACGCTTGGTTCTGGGATCTGCCTACCCTTAGGTACCTCGACCTCTCCGGCAACTCCTTGGCCAGCCATTTACCTGACGCCCTCGGCAACATGACGGACCTGCTGGTGCTGAATCTGGAGGAAAAAGACATGTCCGGCATGATCCCTGCCAAACTGCAGGAGATGAAACTTACCCTGAAGTCCTGAACCAGATCAGGGGCAACATGACGGAGTTCATGAGCCGGCAACCACGTTGTGCGCTCAAGAATTAATGTCCAGGTGATGCACGCACCTGTCTGAGACCAACATGTCCGGGCATGAAGCTGCCAAGATCGATCGGGGAGATGTCTGAACTGGCTTATCTCGATCTGTCTGTGAACAAGCTCGCAGGGGAGATACCCAAGGTTAAGGGTGTCAGTAAGACTAGTCACAGTGGGAGTAACATGAGGAGAGAGATACCCAAGGCCAAGGGTGTCTGAACTGGCTTATCTCGATCTGATGTGGCTGGTAATTAATAAGGAGAGAGATGGTTGTGGTAACTAGCTATGTTACCGTAACATCACACATTTCAATGCAAGATGAGTGTACAACTTAATAAATATGACACTACACACATGTTACTCCCCACTATGGATGTAATAACTTAGAGCAGTAACATAGATATGTTAGAGCAGTAATATGTTACTACTCTAAGTTACTCCTCATTGTGAGCAGCCTAATCTCTCAAAGATGGCAAGCCTGTTTCTCCTCCAGGACAACAGGCTCAGAGGCACCCTGTCAGAATAGAACTTTGCAAACATGGTGAGCTTGGAGTGGATCGACCTATCTCGCAACGCCTTGAAATGTCGGTCAGCCCAGGTTGGAGGCCTCCATGTAGGCTGGTCTATGCTTAATTCCCAGATGTCAACATGGGTCCCATGTTCCGTTCATGGATCAAGTACCAGCCAGACATCAAGTACCTTGGCATCTCTCATGCGGGTATAATGGACGGACACTTTGCCCCCACATTGGTTCTGGACGTCGTATGCAGATGCACTCTATCTGAACATCTCCGTGAACCAGATCAGCGAGAGGCTGCCGACCTCTTTGAGATTCATGACCTCGGGTCGGCGCTCGCCATCTATCTGACCAAGCGATCCCCGAAGGAAGGCATATCCTCGCTCACGGCGGGGTTAGTGAAAGTGAACCTGTCCAGGAACAACTTGACCGGCACGATCAACAACCTCTAGGGCCGTAGGGCGAAACCCCTCCGAGCTTGTCAGACCTGACTTCGCTGAGACATTTGAACCTTTCCTGCAACAATCTGTCGGCCGGGAAGAATACCTTCAGGCTTGAACAAGCTGCAGGAGACATCTCTTTTTGGACTGTTGCGACGCCGATCGCTGCCGAGACTGCGGCATGGGAGCTTTGCTCTGCCGCAATCCTGTGGCAGCTGTGGAAGGCAAGGAATGACGTCGTCTTCAACAACAGGCCATGCTCTGCCCCGGACGTCCTTCGCCGTGCTGCGGATGACCTTGCCTGCTGGTCACATCGGTTAAAACCCGAGACTAGAGGCTCGGCTGATTCTCTCCGTGCTCTTCTTCTTCACCATGCTTGTTTGTAGTTCCTGTAATAATCTGTAGCATCACCCCTCTCACTCCCCCCCCCCCCCCCCCCCCCCCCCTCCCAATTGTATGCTGGATTGTAATCAAACTTGGCCCAATTTGAAGGGTGGCTTCGAGGTAATAAAAAGCGGTGGGAAAAATCCCCCCGTTATTCTCGAAAAGAAAAAAACAAGCTGCAGGCGGTTGCCGATCCGTCGTCCATCTACATCGGCTTTCTGCAGCCCTCCCCTTGCCAAAAACTGCGCCTGGACTGAGTGGAGGCAAAAGTTTCTCAGACACCGCGTCGTGTTGCCTTAGCTTGGGGAACTCTGGCTCGTGTTCTGCTCCTTGTTGTTTGCCAGGTCATGGAGATTTGCTTACTTTGGAGGCATCGACAGGACATGCTCTATGTGTGAGGCGGGCGAAATGCAGGGACAAGCGGAAGAGACCCAGGAGCAGCAGCAACAACAACAACAATGGAGTTTTGATGCTGTTGTGCTTCCAACCAAGCAGGAGAATAGTGGACCGTTTTTCCAACCGTCTCAAGATGATTCTACCAACTGATGGAGGTGCAATACCCAAGATTTAGCTAGATAATATGAGTGCTTAAAATAATTGATTGATAGTTCCAAGAAGATGAAGGGGATGATGTTGAAGCTTTAATTCAGAATGTTCTTATGAAATAATCCAAGTTTGGCAGCCTTGTTTTTATAAAACCATTTTTTCTAAAAAATTACTGTTTTGTTTCCATGCCAAGGCAAGCAACAAATACTTCAGTTTTATGAAAAGTATGTCTGGGCCTCTTTTTCTTATACTACAAAAAATAGTGCAGGATCATGCATACTTTGGTATATAAAACTGCAGCTTTTGGTAAAGCCAAACACATCAAAGTATTTAAAACCATGGTTTACTGAGAAACCATAGCATGCTTCAAATACTTTAAGAAAACTTGGTTGCCAAACATGTGTTTTCGCTGTTTTGGAAATCCCAGGCTCCATGTAGTCAGCGTTCTCTTCAGTATTAACTATATGGTGCTCCTATTGCGCAAAGGCAGCAAATCTGCTAGGAAGATGTAACATGCCGCTTGATTTGCACTTGATTCAACAGGTGCGTATATATTACTTTATTATTAATATTCTACAAAACCTGATGCAGTCTGGCAAGCAAAGGTTTCTTCAGATCCTTTGATGCAGCACCCATTTTGGGGTATACGATCTAATATTTCAACCTGAAGCCATCTCATAATCTACACAAACTGATGGCTGAATCCAAATCCGATACGAAAACCAGCAGACATGGATGTATCTCTCACAAACGAGGCTTGGGTGCTGCACTGCCATTTCCATTCACGATGCTAGGGTTGTCCAACGAACTTGCAAGCGCTCGGAATTTACCATCGATCACTGAAAACAAAGAGAGGGTCATTTCGAAATGTACCCTTTAGATATCTGTAGAAGTAGAACTGCATGTATCATGGCCATGTAAACTTTAATATCCAAAAAATGTATCACCAAAATTTGTAGCCATCGACTTACACCCGTTTAACACGTTTCACAACCTTGACAACAGAAGAAACATAGCAACGGCGTGATTTCACCATGAACGTGCAAACTGGAAAGTTGGGAAATATGCAGAGATGATGGCACCTAAATAATTTTCCAGATACTACGATGGAAGAAGGTTTCATTTTGAACAAACCTTATTATGTCTTTGTCAGAACAATATCACGCATCAACCTATCTGGAGCTGTATGACGAGTCATAGGAGAAACGTTGTAAGACTTGCTACTACAGACAAACGCATGGGCAATGACATGAAAATAAAATCAGAAATAATTACCTGGCATGCCCGTGAAATGCTCAAACTGACCCATTGCTTGCCTTATGAACATCTCCAAACCGCTAACAACTGTGGCTCCACATTCTGCAGCTTCTCTAAGAAGTCTTGTCTCTTTCGGTGTGTAGACAGCATCGAAGACGACAGCATAAGATTTAAGTGCTTGCTGCAAAATTATATCTTTGTTGTAAGAACTAGAAAAACAAAAGGTATTTGTTACAATTCAGACTAGATAATATAAGACCTTCGACAGAGGAGTTTCATTGACATTTGGATGCATTCCTATTGCTGTTGTGTTCGCAAGAATCATCCCTTCCTCCGGATGATAGTGTTCTAACTCGGCGAGAGTCAAAGCAGGCCCACCAATTAAGTTGCCAAGTTCTTGAGCACGCGCTGTAAAGTATAATGTTGAACTCTCAAGTGTATGCTCATTGTCTGGTAATGCTATTATCTCAGTGAAGCAATTACCAAAAATGTCTCATAACAAAAACATAGTACCAACGTAACTAGATGTTAGAACACAATCAAACCGAGCGACTGCCATTTTGAGTTCAGTTGCACTAGTCTATAAGCTGGGGAACATCACTTTATTTGTGTCAGACGAAAGGCTGCGAGTTAGAGCTAAATGACTTCTTTTTTGCCATTAAATACTACAAAGTAAATGCTTACATTTGAGACACAACACACTAAGAATAATTCAAATGTAATGAAACACTACAGTTTCATAAAAGATGAAGCAAAGTTGGGCTCAATATGAAAAGTGATGTGTTTTTAATGTGTAGCATGTACTCCAGGCATGCTTGTGATCAATTATAACAGTAGTGCAAGGTCTAGAAAAAATGCATACCAAAAGTACGGTTTGCTATTACAACTCTTGCTCCCTTCTCTTTTGCACCATAAGCAAGTGCTTTCCCTGCACCACCAGCCCCAATAACGACGAAAAGCCTTCCAGCTAGTGGTGATGTGGTAGAATGTGTTGCTTGTGTTGCTGCAAATTGATTTAACGGGGACTTAAGGTTGAGTACATATCAGCAATAATACAACACTGATATATAGTGGCATGTAGAAACCTCTTATTCCATCCTCAATAGCAGAAATTGCACCAACATAGTCAGTATTGTAGCCTACAAGTTTCCCATCAGGCTTTCTAATGATCGTATTAACAGCACCGATGGCCTGCAGAAAATGTTGTACATCCAAATGTTACTCTGGGTGTCTTAAATGGTTCAAATAATCCAATAAATGGAGTAACAGAACAGAAGGAGGATGAAATTACCCTGGCAATAGGATCGACCTCATCACAGCACCTAACTGCAGCTTCCTTATGGGGAATTGTACAACTGCAATCCAATTCATTGGATGGAAAGAATTATTGTCTGGTCACATGTCGAGAAATAATATATATGATTGCATAAACAAAATAAAAAAAAGGTAGTATAATAGTTTGCTTGGCTGACGAATATTAAGTACCTGAAACCAGCAAACTCTGGAGAAGAGTAGGTATGGAGAAATTTAGCCAAGTCATCCACCAAAAATGGAACATACACAGCATTCAAACCCACTGATCTGAAAGCTTCATTATGCAAAATCGGGCTTTTACTATGGCCAACGGGCTTTCCAATAATACCGAACACCTTAGTATATGGGCCTATCTGTCTGATGTTGTACACATTAATCAAGTCTGCAGCGGTTGGCTGTGCAGGTGCAGATTCTTTTCCTTTTCCAAGAGAGCCAAAAGTAAGGTATCCACCATATTTGGGGCAAAGAACACGAGAAATAAAACCTCTGTCGTTCATCACCAGTCCTATGATCGGCACCTGCTGTTCCTAATTCATTATTCAAATAAAGATAATGTGAACTACAAATCCTGTTAAAGCACTTCAGAAATAAAGCATGGAGTCATGGACATCATCACATAGCACAACATTTTTCAAGTGTGATAACCCCCAAATTGATGTATGAGCATAGAAGAGGGATTCCTAACTAAGATATTTACAGATATATCTTGTGTTAAGAGCCATCCAAGTACTTATTATTAACTAAGAGTAGCAATATTCATACAGAAATTGACAGAGCCCTAATTATGTGAAAATCATTTGGTGATCATTAACCTCAGGAAATGATATGCAAGAACATATCTACTAAAGAAGATTTCTCATAGACAACATTATCCTTGGTCTTAGCCTAAGAGGCCATCAGCAGATTGCATGCTAAATGACGTATATAGAGCGTTCTTGTGGACTATTACTATGAAGTATGAGCACAAAACAGATCAAGATCTAATACCCAGTGGATAGATAAGATACAGAGATTGCAGGTTTTGGACAGTAAACTCACTTGGCAGTGTACTAGTATTTGAAACATTCTTGACACATCAACAATTTCAGTAGCAGTGGTTGCAATTTTCACAATGTCAGCTCCTGTTGCTTGTATCTGAGCCAACAATCTTCCAAGCTCTTCTGCCGACGGAGTGTTGTCATAGTTATGGGATGAAACGATGAGCTTACAGGTTTCAGGTTTCTTTCCAGACATGAATTTTATAAATTTGTCAGCGACCTACAAAATAACAAGATTGTATCAAGAAGCTGCCAACTGATTCATAGTTCAGAAGGTAGAGTCATACTGCCATTTATGATACAAATAATCGAGTGTTAATTTTTTATTAACTTTAGACAGGGATCATCTGACTGCACGTGTGTCTAAGTTAAGAACTCTGTAGAATCAGCTTAAGCTGGCGCTTACGTAATGCTTGTGGAAGCTTAAAATGTATAATTAAGCATAATAACAACTGTGTTTTGCCTGGGTGCAAACTTCCATTCATCTATTTCAGAGCACGAAGTAAATAAGCTTATCTCAAAGGTGCAGTGAAATAAACAACACTTCTTTGACTAGTGAAGAATAGCCTAGTGATTGAATTCACCGTAGAAAAAAAGGATTCTGTACTCTGGAGTGAGGACCAACCTTGAGCTCAATATCAACGTATTCAGCTCCCAGTTCCATTGCCAATTGAAGTGCCTCGAATCGAGGTTCGTCATCACCTTCGTATTCACCTCCTTCCCACTTGGGCCTTTGAAAATCACATTAACAACATACATTCAGCATAGGAATGATGCAAAAGGAAAAGCATGGGATGTTTATACTCAATCAACCAAACAAATTAATATTGTTCGTTTCTCCTTATCATGATACGTGCTGAAGTTAAAATCCCCAAAAATGAACCATGATATAACACGAGGCCACGATTCCGAACCCATAGGAATCGACCGATGAGCTATGTCCTTTCCTAGGCGAGATGAGATGGGATGAGTCCCAGAGGGAGGTGGCCGGACGCACCTGTAGGTGACGAGGGTGGGGAGCGTGCGGGGCTTGGCGAGGAGCGCGGGCAGGTCCCGGCGCGGCGCGAACCCGGCCAGGCGGTCGAGGCGGAGCTCCGCCAGGTCGGCGCCGAGCGCGGCGGCGGCCGCCACCTCCGCCGCCATCTCCCGCGGCGCGCGCGCCGTCGCGGGCACGCAGAGCAGCGTCCGCGCCACCGCCGCCGCCGGCGGGACCACGGCCGACACCGACATCGCCGCCGCCATCGTCGTCGTCCGAGGGTGAGCCGGGCGGCGTCACGGTGGTTGGTGGGAGGGAGGGAGCTCGTGGATGCCTCGTTTCTTGGAACTGGCGGCTGGTGGTGTGGATTCTCTTGTTCATTCTCGGTGTGGTTGGTGGATCCTCCTCTGTCTGACGTGGCGCGTCCCTGTTGGAGAGGTCCGTGTCCGATTTTTTGATAAAATAGAGTAATAGACCACTTGACTAATCTCTCAAATTAATTGTAAAATAGAATACATTCATTAATCTCTGAATTGCATTTTTTACATTGATTAATCTCTGAACCCATTTATAGAGGCTTATGTTGATGCTCAACTTTTGTATATGTGCATAATTTTTTTTGCATGGTAATACGATTCTCATTGATAAATAAAAGACGAGATACAAACTATGTATACACCGATCTTACAGATCTGAAAAGATAGGATAACCTATGTGACAAACCAACGCCTATCCATCTTCTTCGGCACCACTGTAGCAGCCACCAAAGAAAAAATAGACAGATCACCTCTTTACCCGAGCTCGACGCGGCTCCATCGTTGATCATCAGCTTTTCGGACCTCCAAAATAGTTTGCCATAGAACAAACCATTGTCGTTGAAAGAATAAGACCCGGGCAGCACGACCCCGGACACGCCATCGAAGTTCAGCAATGGCACCCCCGCACGACTACGTCGGAGTATGGAATCAGAACCGTCAGCTTTCAACTACGAACCCAGCCCAAGGCGCACCATCTTCCAGCTGTTGTCAGTGTAGACCACCATCTGCACGCACTCATGGACGAATCCTCTCTGCTCCACCATGGCGCCGGAGACAACGCCGCAGCAACGGGGACAGAACAGGAGGAAAAACCCATCTGATGAGTTGCCGCCGCCGCCTCGCCGACACCATTCATGAACTCTACAACCACCGATCTGAAAGATCGGCAAGCACACAATACCACAAACCCCGAGATACCGCCATGAAGGACAACGCCGGTGTGGGAGTAGAGTTGAGTCAGATTTATTTGTCGGGAAGCCGCTCCCACCACCCAACGACACACCATGCCAGAACCTTCCTAACCCTAACTACCATGCAAAAACGGGTCCCCCCTCCCTCCTGCCGCCGGAGCGGCAAGCGGAAGGAGAGGGGCCCAGCTCTTACGCCGGTGGAGTTTGGTGGAACAAGGGCCGCTTCATAACGTGGTATTGCTTTCTTTAGAAAATTGTCTTAAAATCGTGTTCTACGGTATAAAATACAAGACCATGTGTCAGATATGATGTTAAGTTCCTAAATCAACTTTTTGGGCTAGCTCCGACTTATTAGTCAAAACACTAAGATTACAAAATACTGTGTTCTATGCAAAAGCACCAAACGTTGGTGTTATCAGTTATGTGCAAGTTTCTCTGCGTCTCACGTCCAAGGGTGGAGACAGGAAAATTGTTTGACTATTGGTGATAGAAAAGGAGATGCGTTGTGGGAAGTAGGCGTCGTCGACATTTGTCCCAACATGGTCGTAAGTCACTTTTGTTTCGATAATCAGCGTCCATATACACATTTTGTTTCTCCCCAGCAAAGCATGGCTGCATGGGCATCTAACCAAAGTTATATGTATATGAGTTTCAATTTCTAGTACTAGCAAAATTAAAAGTCCTTGTGGATCTGGCGCAGAACATTACAACATCTGGTTTTTGTTTTTGAATATGGCATGGCGAAAAAGGTCTGGATTGGCATCCCAGGACAAGGCAGCCCATACGCAGGGATGACATTTTTGCTGAAGCTGGATCAATGCGTTGGGCTTGGAAGAATGGGCGACACAGGGGAAAGCTTCAAGTACAAATGAAAGATGGTGGATTCATTTGGCCTGTGGTACTGGTTATTGCTTGGGAATGTCAAGTGTGTATCAAACAAAGTAATTTTGGAAAACTACTTGGAAGGCATCTGAATTCTGAATGAAAAACGATGATGCATGAGGAAGTATGTTTTTTGACAAAGATCAACTCCAGGTTGGTGGTTCCGATGTCATCAAGAGCAGCACAAACTGTCATCTGGGTTAAGAATGGACAGAATATGCTTGGCATTGTCAGGTAAGTAACAAACTAATTCATTTTGGATCAGTATGTGTATGTCTTTGGCAGGTATCTACAACATCAGAATTACATTACTTTGTTTCCCAAAACCAAACAGATCGCTTGAACATGAACAAACACCCCGGATCAACCCAGCCACCCAGGTTCACCTATATTCCTCAATGACTCAATCAACCAACTCAGGCAATGGAAACCCATCTATGATCACTTCTTCCACATAGAGGAGCTCATGGAGGAGCACCGATCACCGTAAATGATCACTCACCAGGTGATGACTCCATCCTCTGCGTTATCAAACGAACCGCGGCATTGGCAGCCGAGAACGCACCATGGAAGCTCTCCTGATACGAAAGCTCCTGCAAATCTCCTACCATCTTCATCAGGATCTCTCCAACGTCAGATTGCTTCGCCGTGAGAGACTCCCGGTACGACCTTGCGGCAGTGTTGCTGATGTCCACGTTAGCCGGCTCCGGGCAGTACTCGTCGTCCAGCCACTTGTGCAGCGTCTCCCTCAGCCATTCGGATTCCTGTTCAGAGCAGAAAAATGGAGGTGACCATATCGATTGATAAAAAAGTAATGGTAATCATAAATAAAAAAAATAAACAAGCACACGTTGAAAAATATGTATTTCGGCATAGTATCACACCGTCACTAAACTTCCACAGCAACTGAGCTTTGGAATTACACTGTAATTTTTCATTTCAGAAAAGAAGGTCATCCGTGTTCTGTTATCACCAACATGTAGAGTGCCTGACAAGGCTGCGGCTAAAAAGTTGCAAGGAGACATCGATGAGGAAGTACAGATCTTGATCCTTGGAGGTTGTGATCTGTTCCTTGAGGTTAGTGTCATGCACTGCCATGATTTCTACTGCAGCATTTTTGTTAAGAACAGCATCAATTGTTTGCTATGTCAGCATTTTCTACTTGAGTTCAGTACATTCTACAAACGGATGAACAAATTTGTCTACAGCTTCGAGCCGTCAAAAAAAAATGTTTCCACCTTAGATAAGGTCGTTCAACCCTACATTTTGGGGGTCAAGTACTAGAGCAGAACCACACAATCAATCACCAGTAAGTTGCTGCTACATGATAGCAGGAGGAGAAGGGAGCTCAGAGAAGTGAAATAATGGGACCATACCTGCGCTGCTCCTGCAGGCGTGAGCCAAGAATCGGGCACCCTCAGCTCCTGCACGCGGTTGTCCTGGTCACCTCCGGCCGCGCGAAGAGCAGGGGCCAGGGGCGGCCGTTGAGAGGAAGCATGGATGGAAGTGAAGGCTGAGAAAGGAGGGGAGGGGGTGATAGGGAAAGCGAAGAAAGCTTGCGCCCTTGAGGGGGAGGAAGAAGAGAGGCCATGGAGGATGAGAGGAGAAGAGGATGAGGTAGAAGATGCCATTTTTCTCTCTCGCTTTGCTTGTTCTTTTCCCTTGATGTTTGAGAGGCGTGGTGTGACTTGTGAGCAGGATATTCCATTATTCCAGCTTTCATTTTGTTCTATCAAATTTGTCTGTTATCTTAAGCTGATTTTGGCCTCACTTACCCTCCAAAGTATGGTATTTGAAATACTAGTTCTCTCAAGTTTTTTTTTTTCCACACATGTAAACATAATGCACCTAAATTTCAATATTCCAACATCAAAATCACCAAGCCAAGAGAAAGAACATGCATTTTAAGATAATCAAACTACAGATCATGGCCTCATGCTGCTGATCAATGCTTATGCCATCCCTTGTCTTTCCCATCCGACTCTATGAACGTCCTCAATGATAGTCACCTCATTGCAGAAATCAAGAGTCTGGTGGAGGTTAATTACTCGGCGTATTTCGGTGCTTCACCCAAGACCTAAACAAGTGCACATTCTCCCTGGAACATCGAATGAAAGTGGTCTTTCTAACCCTATTTATATGTTGGGTAATGCTTTCTTTCCTGCCCAACATGTACATATTCGGTAGCTCTATAACGACAAGCACCCGCTCGTGTAATGACCTACTAAACAACAGTGAAAACATTAAGCATAAGTCCAAATGTGAATAGAATGATAAATTGCAAGAGTACAAATAAGGTAAAGTATATAAGATAAACGTGAAGTCAAGAAGGCTTACAGTGTGGATACTTGAAGGAAACCTATGTTATAAGATATTTTTCTGGAGATTTGGTTGTACGAAATGACCCTGAATTCCATAAATGAAGTTCAAATGTTAAAAACTTAACAAATGATCACCTATATATCAACAAAATCTTGGCAATGACAAATATAATCTCAAAGCTACTAAAATTCCACAAATTCTTCTAATTGTTGTTGTGAAAATTGTCACCCATTAAATCACTGCAGGTTTGGAAGAAAAAAAAAACAGTCTTGATAAGATCAGTTTGCATGGTATGAAGTAGCATCTCCAAGGAAGCATAGAACTTACAAGTACCTCATGCCAGTCAGTTGGCACATATCAAGTGACAAGGTTCAGTGAATTATCCCTCAAGCCTATGAAAATAAATGGTAACTTACATGTATGCGGAACGTCAGTTTGTGCCACATCCCTACTATTGTAAACCAGCGTTTAAACCACAAAAGTCATGCTTAACGGAATCCCAGAAATTGCACCGTACAATATATTACTCATTTATTATTTATGTTTTTGAAACCACACACACTATTGTTGGTAACAAAACATGAAAGTATAATTTAAATAAGAAGTGACTGCGGTGCTTCTATAAATTCATTTGTAGGAGACCTAACCAGGACATGAATTGGTTTGGCATAAACCTCATCTTGATGTTGATTCCAATGTACAACTATGGAATAAAATTTCATCATCCTTGGCATAAACGGACAAAATGATGGAAACAAACATAGAATGTTCACTCTGAACCAACTGAAGCCTTATCAGTGACCATATATCCTTCTTACACAGCACCAGCAGAGACTTAGTTAAGAAATAGCCGACCACCAAGAAAATTTGAGTCTGTTGTTGCAAATGACAATATTGCAGCACCTCTCACCTTCCAAGCTTGTCGTCTCGTTTAAAATTATTGACGCCTTCGTCAATGAGAACTGCATTTCATTTTGCTGTTATGCAAGCCGTTTGGGCCCATTAATTTATGGCTGGGCATAATGCCTTTATATAATTACTAGGTAAATTTGCGCGGCAATGCCGCGCGTGTGTGGGTAAAATTCAAATTTGGAAATGCGGGCATTTAAATTTGTTGAATATTTGGAAATTAATGAAATTGAAAGAGAGTTTACATCTAAAAGGTCGTTTAGATTTTGAAAATCGTTCAAAATGGGAAGTTATTTAGATTCGAGTTGTTTTTACGTTTGTGAAATGTGTAGGTTCGAAAGGCATCTATAATTTTGAAATATGCAAATTTATACGTTGCGGATATGTGGTATGTCTGAAAATTGAGAATGCACGTATTGGAAAATCGTTTAGGTTTGAAAATTATTTGAAATTCAAAAAGAGGTTATGGTTTAAAATTGTTTAGGTTTGGATTATTTTTATTTTGTAAAACGGTAAGATTTGGAAGTACTTTAAATTTGAAAATATTTAATTTCGAAATTCTACCATATGACGTAAGTAGTGAGCCTTTTTTTTCTGTGATATTTTTGGTTAGGGTTTAGTTCTAAAGTTATTGAATTTGTAACAGCATATATTATTTTCTGAAATTTGTATAAATTAGTAGGGCCCACATGTAAGTAATTTAGCATTTCCCTCTTTCCTTTTTTTTAAAGAAAAAATTCTGGAGTTTGGGCCCACGCTGACGTCGCGATGACGTCAGCAATGGCCAGGGTTGACCCTGCCGCGGCGGCGTGAAGCACGGCGAGGCCGCGCGACGGCGAGAAGCGACGCGTGAGTGGGCGTGCTGGACGCGCGCAAGCGCGGGGAGCCCGGGAGCGGCCGCACCGCCACCCTTTGTTGTAATTGTGAATTTTATGACAGATAGGACCCATGCGTATTTTTTTTAAGTAAATCGTGTGTGGAAATGTAAAAAAAAAATGTGGAAAGTGAGTAGTAGGTATGATTAATTGAAGATGTTGAATGCATCTTAGGACATGAAGATCAATTTAAGTGAAGTCGGAATGATTAACATATGTCGTTTTCACAAAATACATAGTTGACATAAAAAGGTACATAAATTCTTCTTATTAATCGGGAATTGCAAATTGATTAATCATGGATGTACATGCAAATATATGTAGAGTTCTCATTTTTCTGCATTTTTTGATATATTGTTTGTATTTTTGTGAATTACATTTTCAAAGATATGAATTTTACAAATTTAATCATTTTTTTGCATATTTTATAAGTTCTTCTTATTAATCGGGAATTGCAAATCGATTAAACGTCCATGTACATGCAATATTTGTAAAATTCTCATTTTTTATATATTGTTTGTATTTAAAAATATTTGCAAATTGATTAAACCGAATGTATCGTCATACATGTTTTTAACATGAAGTTTAATTAGTTTTCATATGACATAAAAAATGCTTCCTATTTAGATAAGTTAACACTTATAAAATCTCTTGCACTTATGCTGTTTTTTTCTTTCATGGCTTAATGTAGTTTTTGCTCCTTACATGATCGTCGAAATCATTTTAATTGGAGCCCGAATGAGTAGCGTTTAGAGAAACTTCATATTACACAAAATAGGTAATTTAATTATCCTATGTAAACATGATTCAAAGTTGTTTAAATATACATGAATTTGATACAAACATGAAGATGCCATTTTTGTGAACATTTTGGTGTATTACTAATACCTTTTTTATTTAAAAAGAATTAGTTATGAATTTTAGAAGTTTTATACAAATTCTGAAATGTTGGAAAAGATTAAACTTCTGACAATGGGACCCAGTGGCAGGGATTTGTTAATTTCCGAAATTCTGTATGAAAATATTGTGTATCTGACAGATGGGCCCGTGCTGGCGTCACTTGATGACGTCAGCAATGGAGTCGTTGGTCTCGTCCGCCACGGGCACGGTGATTCGAGGCGAGAAGGGCAGCGTGTGGGGCTGAGAATGCGTGGATCTGGAAGAGGAAGTGGAGGCGAACAGAACGGGCGGCGCGGCGGACCGTATGGTCACCGGGCTCGCCGGCGGAGAGCAAAGAAGCGGCGGCGGACGGCAAGCGCGGTGAATTTGGCGAAGAGGGTGAGGATGCGATGGCCGAAATTGCTGCGTCCTTCGATTCGCGCGGGGAGGAGCAGTACGGTGGCGGTGTCCGTCGGCGGCGGCGGCGTTCTTCGGACGCGCGCGGGAGAGAGGAGGAAGAAGGGGATTGTGGTGTACTTTTTGCAAAAAAAACCCCTGGGTTTTCGTCAAATTACGATTAGTTCCTCGCGAGCACTGCTACGTGGGGTAATTTTACAAAAAAGATCCTGGGTTTGTGGAAAATTACAATTAGGTCCTCCCGCAGCACTGTTACACTGTAGCGGGCACAGTAAAACAGTGGAGCGGTGCGCTGGCTCGCTGTGGGAGCGTAAATCCTCTCCAACTTAATATAGTTAGGTAATATTCCTAAATTAAAATTGTTGATGAATTATTGTATACATGAAATCGTTAAACTGTACTTCAAGCTCAACTTCTGGGGTGCATTCCTTGGATATGAGTATATGACTCAAGCAGTATCAGTTGCACATGTGCATCCATTTTCTAAACTCCCTTTGGGATAATTTCCATTCTACAAAAAGATATCTACTGCTATGGGTTTAGGATTTTGCCAAGGAACAATGAAAACTTGCATGTTGGAAAGAAACTGGAATGCTAGCCGATCAGCTGCATGCTGCCTATGTCACTGTGAAAATACACCAGCTCCCATTCTCACCCCAGCGACACCACCGCCTACAGAGAAGACACATGCTTAACTGACTGTAGGAAGCAGAGTGCTCCAACAAAAAAAATGAAAGAACACAATGTCTTCTTGGTTTTATACAGTTCAGTCATTTCACCAAGCATGAAAAGAGCAGAAACCTGAAGCAGCATTGCATCCCAATTCTCAATTCGTAGCAAAATGAAAAGAGTATAAACCTGAAGCAGCCTGTAGAACAACTGAAACACAAAGAATAAAATTAGCGCCAATTCATGTGGAAAGTCATATAAAGGTATAGTTCATTGTTATCTCTGCTGCAGTCCTGCTCAGTAAAATTCTTAATCATGTCAATGATAAAAAAAACCATGCTTAGATTCTTGCTTCATATACATGGCGATACCGCCTAAAATAATAATATGCAGATATCAGCACTCATGGTACACTGAAACATTAAATGCAGCAGAGATAACAATTACTCTATTAGTTCTACTCACCACACATAGATAAGTATATCACCGTAATTCTCAATCAGTACGCAATGTATCCTCTGGATAAAATATAATCACAACTGTAAGATAGAGGAGTACATAGTACAACATGGTAACAAATATGAATTCAACCATCTTGTTGACACACGTTCTTGCGCAGTGAGTACACTGTGAAATTGTGAACATTTAGATCAGTTAGTAAGGTCTTTAACCAAAGTCAAACTGGAGCCATATCTGAAATGCACTTGAACAGCTCATGTATTATACAAATACCACTATGTGCAAGTTAGGTGCCAAGTTAATAGCGAGTGTATAATGGCTGTGCAATTTCGCGGCCTGAGAGACGCCCGCGCTACTGTGGCTTAGCTACAGTTCTTACTGTTGATTTCTACAGTAACTACAGTAGCGTGTGGGTCCCGCATGTCAGCCTCACATCGGCCCGCGGACTTTTGCGGAGAAGCACGCGGGTGGGCGGAAATACAATGTCCTTCTCAGAAAATTCCGTTTCAGGGACCTATTCGTAATTACGTGAAACGCCGGGATCTTTTCTGCAAAATTACCACGAAACCCCCCCTCCTCCTCCTCCTCTCTCACGCGCGGGCCGGAGGTGGCCGACGCCGCCGCCGCACGTCCTCGCCGCTCCGCCGCTCGCCGTCCAGATCGACGACCACTGCGAGTTCGGCCGTCGTCTCCCGCACCTCCTCGCCGCATCTCGCGTCCCGGGACGCCGCCTGGGCGCCGTAATCGCCGCGGACGCTCCCGCCGTCCTCCGCCGCCTCCGCCCGCCGCCGCGGCCGCTCCGGCGACCAAAAATGGGCGGCGCCGCCGTCTACAGTCTCCCCGCGACGGCGCGCACCCGATGCGCGGATGCTCGTGTCCCAGGGCGCAGTGACGCGTCGCCGGCGACGCGGTCGCCGCCGCGGCAGTGCTGCCGCATCCCGGCCACGGGTGACGTCATGGTGACGTTCCCGTGGGCCTGGGGTGGCCATCTGGGCCGTTGCTGGGCCGGGCCGGCTGATGCGCGGCTCACACGGCCCATTTTTTTTTTCATCCTTCTTTTTCCTAATTTCCATTTCCCACAAAGGAAAAAAAGAATTTTTACACCTGTTCAAATATTAAAAAAAAATATATACAGATATTTCCCGTATTTCCATCTTCAAACTCATTTCAAGAACAAAAAAATTTACTGCTTATTTGTAGTACTTAGTTCCAAGAAGAAGAAAAAAAGTGTTACTTACTTCCACATAATTTTGAATACATCAAAATTCGCAAAAAAGGAAAAAAAACATTTGAACATTTGAAATTGACCAAGAGATAAAATGCACTACTTATTTGCAAAAAAAAAATATATATAATACTTCTTATTTGCAAAATGAATTTAACTACATCAAGATTCACGAAAAGAAGATTTTAAAAAACATTCGCATGTCTTTTATTTTATTTTATTTTCCCCTCCTTTTTCCCCCTAATTTCCTTTTCCCACCAAGGAAAAAAAACTATTATACCTGTTCAAATACAAAAAAAAAATGGCAGATATTTCCTGTATATCCGTCTTCAAACTCATTCCAACAAAAAAAAAATTACTTATCTGTAGTACTTAGTTCCAAGAAAACACCCGTTTTTTTTTTTTCCAGAACTGTTATTTTTTTTCCCCCAACACTTTTAAAGCACATGAAATATAGGTCCAAATAAATTCTAACAAATTTTCAAATATTTGCAAAAAACAAAGTAGTCATTCTAAATACTTCGTAACCTTTTCCAGAATATTTCAAATCTTGCACATTTCAAATCATAGATAAATCTTCATTTGCCACCTTCGTGCTATTTCAAAAAATATATATTTCAAATTTTCCCTTTTAAAATTATTAATTCAGACGGGCCCGCACTGTCATAGTTTTTTTATTTCTTGCTGCCGAATTTCTGAAGGAACAAAAAAAAATGACGAGCAGGACCTACGTGTCATAAATTTTACAATTACAACAAAAAAACTGAAAATTATGAAAGTCGCAACTTTAAATTTGTTTCCCCAAAAACTGCAAACAATATATCGAAAAAATTCAGACTTAACATATTTTCAAACTCTCCGCACAAAAGATACATTTAAAAAAAAATGCAGACAATAATATCTGAACCCATCAAACAAATTAACGTAAACCATATCCCTTTTAAAATATATTGATAGATTTACAAAAAAAATGTTGCATTCTGAAAAAATGCAAACAACATATCGAAAAAAATAACAAAATTAACATGTTCCAAAACTCACCACAAAATAGATGTATTAAAAAAAAAACTTCTAGACGATAATATTTAACTACATCCGACAAATTAACATGAACGATATCCCTTTAAAAAAATATATTTATAAAAATGTTGCATTCCTAACCAGTATGACCATTTTAACAAACCAATATTTTCGAACCTATCCACCTGAAAAATATGAATAACATATCCGACCCATCAGAAGAAATAAATGCTAGCTATTTATGACAAAATACAAACATGTTTTCAAGATCCATAAAAAAGGCCAACATTGAATATATGAAGGCAAATTTTTCCACAAATGCTAAATTATATTAATAATTGCAAATAATACAAAATTATATCCCCTAATTATTGATTGGATTAAAATAAAATTTCTCAAAAACCTCATATAACGTATTCCCTCCAATTATTGAGCTAAATTATACATCTAACATAAATTCAACGGTTTCCAAAGTTTCCACACTTCCTAAAAAAAGGGACATTTCCAAATTTTCCAATTATTCAGTTAAATTATTCATCTATCATAAATTCAATGATTCCCGATATTTCCACACTTTCTAAAAAAAAAAAAAAAAAGAGGACATTTTTCCATATTTTGACACTTTTAAAATAGGGACATTTCCAAATTTGAATTTTAAAATTCAGCTAGCTAAAACAAATCCAAGGATTTCTAAAAACACATATTCTTCCCAAATTATCTCGCATATTGCACTTTCCCTTATTTTTCTCTTTCTATTTCCGAATACTCCTGTAATTTTCAAATACAAATTCAAATCACTTCACACCAAATTCAAATCAAGACGCACGAACTTCTACAAATTTGAAACAAATCAAAATGAACATTTCAGAAGCTTTGCGCCATTCTCAAAAAAAAAAAAAACGAGTCTTACAAACTCCAGATAATAGTACTTGAGCAAAAAAAAAAAGAGTTAAAAAAGAGAAAATTAGGTTTGAAACTTAATCGGAACAACTATTTCTCACAAAGACACGACAGTAATTCATAACAACAAAATCATCTGTCTAAAAAAAAAACAAATATTTGGAGTGTTATTTGAGCAAAAAAAAAATGTGAAATGTGAACTAGACCAATAACTTTAAATCTATCCGTTAGAAAAAAATTAGCAGATATATCAACATGACCACATAAAACATAGACAATTACTATTTCTGCCATATGACTGAAATTTCCAAACTGGAAACTCCAAAATTTCCAACATCTTCTAAATATGAGAATTTGAAAAACCAAAAAAAAAAAACATACAGATAGCTTCCCACTTTCACCAATCCTACAAATTCAAACAAATTGTAAATGAACATCTCTAAATATACCCACTGGAAAAATACAAGTACGTATCAAAACAACTAGAAAAAATACGACTAAAATATTTACGCTGAATTTTTATTTTAAAGATATTCAAATTTTGTCACCATTTGTAAATAATTCATATGCATTCTTTTCCTAATTTCAATGAAATATTAACGCTGACATACAAACATGTTCGAACATTTCAAACTTCCAAATATTTTAATATTCTACAACATATACAGAAAACAATTATCGAACAGTTTACGATATACTCATAACAAAATAGAAAACATGATTCCAAATTGCAATTTCGCCAACATTTCAGCAAATTTCCCTGATATTCCATAAAATATAACAAAAATGCTCACAAAAAAAAACCGCAATATACTCATAACAAATTACAAATATATTTCAGCGTTTCAATTTCACCAACATTTTACACACCATGCAAATAAACTTTCCCCAAGTGTGGAATCAAAATCAACTAAATTTTTCTGATTACAATTAAATATTGACGTCAAAATACAAACATTCCCCGATCATTTGAACCCACTGAATATTTTAATATTGTACACAATATATCTGAAATGCACACAGAAAATGCTACCGTTATCTACATATATCAAAAATGCAAATATATTAATTCATCAAGAATTTTCTATTCAAGCATACTCATCAAAAAAAAAAATGAAGACATACCAACATAACAACACGCAAAAAAATGCTAACATTACATGCCCCATTGCCGAAAATCAAATTCGAAGATTCCAAAAAAAATGCCTTACAAAAGACTCACACATTTCGTCTTCATTTCAAACAATTTAAATCTCAACATTTCTCTTTTTAAAAAAAAAATCCAAACCATCATCAGAATTTAACATCAAGGGCGCGGCGTGCGCCGCGCCAAATACCACTAGTCAACATTTAGAGCATTCGTCATTCAGATCCGTACAGTAACTCATTTTATAGTTAGAATGTCATATGAAGGAAAATTAAGAACAGGCAAAGCTCTTACCTGACGAGCATGGTACAACCTGCAGAAACAATGTCAACCGAGACAACCTTGTAGGTGCCGCATTCCAGCAGCCATACGATGCAGCTTCTGTCTTTCATCATCCATTTATGTGAATGCATGAGGTTTTGCACATGGATGATCACAGCTGCAGTTGTACAAGCCACCACCATAGTTGCCAGGTCCATACATCATATGATAAACCAACTGCTCATTACTACATTCATGAAAGAACTACCAGCTGGTGCGTGAGACAATTAGGATAATCAAGTTGATAAAAGATGAACAGGTGGGGTTAACTATACAGATAAGTTACAACTAATTATGGTAGAATAGGAGTCAGAATCAGTGAATAGCCACCAAATGTTACTTGATAAAGTTGGCAGAATCTACAACTACATGCTTATGCATTTGGCCAGTTCAGTAAATCAGCACGATAAGATCCACAGAATAAACCTAACAGCGTAGATATTGAAGCTGGGATTTGGCATGATAGAATTCACATATAACTTAATAAAGCAAGGTGGTCGCTCGAGAAGAAGTTCATGATGACGAGGTTGGTCCCGTGCGCCGCCACCACCTTGAGCACGCCGAGCCTCTTCCCTCTCCCTCATAATTTCATCCTCCATCTTCTGGTCGATATTTGGATCCCTGGCTTCATCCGTGAATGGAAAACAGTCCTCCACCGGGGAAAGATGAGGCGGGCGGCAGGATGGATGCTGGCTGCGATGGGGTAAGATGAGGCGGCGGCGCCCCAACCCTAGGCGGCGGCGGCGGGGGATGTGCTCCTCATGGGACGCACGGGAGCGAGCGAACGAGATGCGAAAGGAACATGGCCTGCGCGGGGGATTTTGGGCGGAGGAGACCCTGGCTGTGGCGGCGCTCGGAGGCCTGGGCTCGGTGCGGCGCCGGCACGCGGTCCTCGAGGGGGGCGGTGAGCGGCGAGCGTGGGGAGAACGCTGGCGGCGGCGGCCCTCCTAGGCGATGGTCTCCTAGGGTACTCCTGACACGCCATGCCTCGGCGGCGGTATGCTGCGTCGACGATGAAGGGTGTGCCCTTCTCGACCAAGAGGCCGCCGCGGCTGCGGCGAGCCATGGCGGGCGGACGCGCCAGAGGATGGAGGAGACGCGTGAGGCAGCGAAGAGAGGCGCGGCCTCATTGGAGATCGAGGAAGGGGTGAGGAGCCGCCGCCGTTGAACACCATCACTGAACATCATCGCGTCCGCAGGGAAAAGGACAGTTCGGTTCGGGAGGAGATTCCTAAGCGAGGGAGCGAGAGCGACGAACGGACGCGATGCAGGGAAGGGACGATCGAGGGAGTAGCGATCGTCTGCTTGGCAGAATCGGGAGGCAGAATTTTCTGCCGATTACACCATCACCAACTCCCATTTAATAGTAAAGATCTTTACCCAAGTCGGTTTATTAAAGGACGAAACTATAATTAAGCTTAACTCACATGGTTAGATGAAACCAGCCCACTAAAGTTCAAATCCTACATTTGGTATCGGTGCTCGTATTTACCTAGATTTAATCGGTCCAATCTTTTGAAGTTGCTCATAGAGGTAGTATGTGCTTGTGTGCGTTAATAAAGTTGAGTGTATGTGCATGTTTGTGAACGTCTATGTCTACCATGTTTTGAAAAAACTACACTTAAAATAGTTTTATAAAAAACTAGAAAAAAAAATTAAGTGAAGTTTGTACCGTGGTTCTAAAAAGCAAAAAGTGAAGTTTGTGAACATCTATGCTTCTAAAAAAACAACACTTAAATATTTTTATAAAAAACATGACAAAAATAGTAAGTCAAGTTTCTGTGAGGGGGAAGGGACTTGAAGTATACATTTTTTCCCTTTTGTTTATAAATACAACAATTTGTCAGAAATTCACTTTGGCACCCGGGTGCATATGCTCCTACTATTTTGTTCAAAATTAAGAAAAATATGAAAACACTTCGAAAAAATCTTTAAAAAATAGAGCACTAACATATACATGTTTTGAACACTCTGAATAATTTCGGAAGGAAATGACACTTCCTGTGGCCTGTACAAAAAAGACAAATTTTGTGTCCGAAATGAGATTTAAAAATACATTTCTCAAAGTTCAGATTTTGTCTTTTTTGTACAGACCGCAGGATGTGTCATTTCCTTCCGAAATTATTCACGAATGTTGAACACATGTATATGTTTGTGCCCTATTTTTTCAGATTGTTTCGAAGTGTTTTCATATTTTTTAAATTTTGAACAAAATAACAGGAGCACTCGGGAGCCAAAACGCCTCTCCCACAAATTGTGACCTTTGCAAAAATGAAAAGGTAGGCTACTTTATTTATTTTTAACATGGTGGATTGTTTTATTCATATTTTTAATAAGTAGGAAATTGTTCGTGCGTTGCTACGGGTAAGCCTCCTCGCCGTATCTACGTCTTTGTTGATCATCCCATCATGCTTGTGTGTGTTCATTTTCCGCGAGCGATTTTTTGTTGGTTTTTTATCAGGGTACCAGTTTTTATTCAGGCGGAGAAGTAGATATTAATGGTAGGGTGAAGAAATGAATGTAAAATTATGATAATTGATTGTTAGTGCGAAAAATGAGTGTAATGGTGGTGAAAAATAAATATAAATTATGGTGGTAATTGATCGCTGGAGGAGAAAAAAATGTCAAGTATGTTGGAGGTGGACGTGAGGGAAAGGATGAACGAAGGGTGGAGCGAAACACATCTGGAAGGGAAAAAAAAGGGCTACGCTGACATAGCATAAATTAAGCAATATAATTGCTACTCCGTACGAAGTAAAACACGGAGTGATTGGATTGATAATAACTTAGACTAGCTGTAGTGGGGGTAACTTCAGCAGTAACATGGAGTCCTAGTCAGCAAATTTGCCTATGTGGCAATGAATTAATGAGGAGAGAGGTAATTTGCCTATGTCCTAGTCAGCAAATTTGCCTATGTAACTTCAGCAGTAACATGGAGTCCTAGTCAGCACGTTGATATCGTTGTGCTATATATACAAGCCTGCGCCTTCTTTTTTCCTCACTCCTTCACGGTGAACCACCACTTCCCCTGTTCCACAAGATGGCCAGCGGTGAACCAGCTGATGATTCCGATGGTGAAGCTGAAGCAAGTATCATCAGTCCTTCCTCTCTCTACAAGCTAGATGACTACCTTGTCCACATGGACATGTTAGACTCGTTCGCCATCGAGATTGCAGCAGAAGTGAAGGAAATCCTCGAAGGTCAAGCAAGATCAGGCCGAAGTGGTCCGAGAACTTACGTGAACAGGCCACGTGAAGCAGCCGCTGAGCAATTGGTACGCGACTATTTCTGCGATAATCCTCTCTACAAGAGCAAAATATTTCGTAGAAGATTTCGGATGAGAAGGTCACTTTTCGAGCGTATTGTACATGCACTAGGAGAGTGGTCTCCCGCCAATTGGCGTATGGTACCCCGGCTGATGCTCTCGATGAGTATCTTAAGATTGCCGAGTGCACTTCAATTAAGTGCTTAAAGTTGTTCGTCGAAGGCGTGATTCATATATTTGGTGATGAGTATATGCGAAGACCCAATGTCAACGATGTGCAACACTTACTTGATATTGGAGATAGTCGTGGGTTTCCTGGCATGTTAGGAAGCCTTGATTGTATGCATTGGCGTTGGGAGAAATGTTCCATAGAGTGGAGGGGACAATTCACGAGCGGGTATAAAGGCGCCCCTACTCTTATTCTAGAGGCGGTTGCTTCTCAGGATCTTTGGATATGGCATGCATTTTTTGGTGTTGCCGGATCCAACAACGATATCAACGTGCTTAATCAATCGACATTGTTCCATGAGCAACTGAAAGGGCAAGCTCCTCGAGTGAACTATAATGTCAACGAGAAGGAATATCAACTTGGTTATTACCTTGTAGATGGAATATACCCCGAGTGGGCAGCATTCGTGAAGTCAATTCCGATGGCTCAAACAGAAAAGCACAAGTTGTTTGCTAAGCATCAAGAAGGAGCAAGGAAGGACGTGGAACGTGCATTTGGTGTGCTCCAGGCGCGATGGTCTATTTTGCGGCGTCCGGCACGTTTATATGACCGTGGCGTTCTCCATAATATTATATTAGCATGCATCATTCTACACAACATGATAGTTGAAGATGAAAAAGAAGAGGCCGGGAATATGCTTGATCTGAATGAGGAAGCAGGCTCATCGATTGTTTTTCCATCGGTATTTACTCACGGTGACATGCCAGTATTTGCGGAGGTACTTGAAAGAGATGCTAGACTTCATGATCGTCCGACACATAAGGCTCTAAAAAATGATTTAATTGAGCATATATGGAAAAAGTTTGGGCGACAGTAGATTATATTCGAGATCCATGTATTGCTAAATATGTTTTATATTTTAAATTATATTATATTGGCACTTTATTATTTATTATGAATTGTTCGAATTTGTCTTCTTGTATTATCCGGTATACAAATAAAATTTTATATTGGTACATGCCACACATAGATCACAAAGTTGAAGTACTATTATAGATCCCAACAAACAATAAATGCAAACATTCATGTTACCACATCTATGTTCTCACCCACTATGGATGTAGTAACATAGAGTAGTAACATAGGCATGTTACTAGTTGATGTTACTCCCCACTATGGCTAGTCTTAATAAGTAAGGGTTTAAAAAGCAGATAAACTCTTGTTAACGTGGCAATAGTACAGGGTAGCATTGGCAGATAAACTCTCCCGCTGAAAATTAGCAGATAAACTCTCCCGCTGAAATTAGCAGATAAACTCATCTTAACGTGGCATCAACGCAAACAGGTGAATCGAAGCGACGAAACCACTCACTCTACTGCAGAGCCTAACACTGACGGCATAAATTAAGCAAGCAGATCAAGCCTAGTAAGGGCGTGTTTGGTTGCTTGCATCAAATTTAAGCCATTTGCATCCGTGGCCCTAGAAAAACGCGGCCTGAGCCATGTTGTGCATCCAGTTTGGTTGCCAACAATGTTCTAGCCTGATCCGTTCGGCCCGATGCAAAATCTGAAAGCCTCCTTGTTTGGTCGGCTGTGTGACCAACTTCAAATGCAATGCAGCATGTTTGGTTACGTGCAACTATGCATGTACTGTCACCACTTGTAGGAGTGGTGAGCTTACCAGCATAGACAGGAACCAACACAGTCGTAAGCATAGATAGCGATAATAGTCATAGCATAGATACGATCCCAAAATGTTCATAGACTAGTACACAACAACTAACAGGCAAAGTTCAACGACGAGCATAGATATGAAGACAGGTTTCAGGCATTCTGGATTGGAGCTTTGAGAACAAGGTTCACCGGATGTTGATCACACTTCTTGACAATTTCGGTGCCATCGGTGTTGAAGATGGTGACTCTGTAAACAGTGGGCTTCAGCATCTTGAAGGTGACGAAGTGCCCATGTTGTGGCACATTGCAAATGGTGCCCATCCATTGTCAATGGCAGCAGCCCCATTATGGTCAACGACGGTGACCACCCAGTTGCAGTCAGTGTTCGTCTTCAGGACGATCTCTTTAGGGATGGCTGATGACGTGGATCACACGTTCGTTGGGAGACCCCAAGAGGAAAGTATGAAGCAGTGTAGCAGCAGTTTCTCTCAGTATGAAACCAAGGTTTAATCGAACCAGTAGGAGTAAGAAATATCTTCTGAAGGTTGTCAGTGGCGCGCTGACGTGGAACCTGCACACAACACAATCAAACTACTTTGCCCCAACGAAACAGTGAGGTTGTCAATCTCACCGGCTTGCTGAAAACAAAGAATTAAACGTATGGTGTGGAAAATAGTGTAAATTGCAGAGAATGAAAAGGAACAATGATTGCAGTTGGTTGTATTATCAGTGTAAAAGAATGGACCGGGTCCACAGTTCACTAGTGGTGTCTCTCCATAAAAGATAACTAACATGCTGGGTGAACAAATTACAGCTGGGCAATTGACAAAATATTGAGCGCATGACAATGCATATATATGACATGATGATTACTATGATATTCATGTGGGCATTACGACAAAATACATAGACCGTTATCCAACAGCGTCTATGACTAATAATCCACCTCCAGGTTGTCATACCGAGTTCCCCGTTGGTATTAAGTTGCAAGCAACGGATAATCGCATTAAGTAATGTGCGTAATGTAAACAAATGCATTAGACCTAACGGCGCACCCTTAAGCTAAGCATCGGTTATTTTATCCCTAGTGGCAACAGCACATCCACAATCTTAGAAGTTGTGTCACTCTCCCAGATTACCGGAGGCATGAACCCACTATCTAGCATAAATACTAACTCTTGGAGTTACAAGCATCTACTTGGCCAAAGCATCTACTAGTAACGGAAAGCATGCAAGATCATAAATAACATATAAGATAGATTGATAATCAACTTGACATAGTATTCAATATTCATCGGATCCCAGCAAACACAACATGTAGCATTACAATAAGATGATCTTGATCATGATAGGCAGCTCACAAGATCTAAACATGATAGCATAAAGTGGAGAGACAACCATCTAGCTACTGCTATGGACCCGTAGTCCAAGGATGAACTACTCACGCATCACTCCGGAGGCAGGCATGGTGATGTAGAGCCCTCCGGTGATGATTCCCCTCTCCGGCAGGGTGCCGGGAAGAGCTTCTGAACCCTCCCGAGCTAGGGTTGACGGCGGCGGCGTCTCTGGAACTTTTCGTGGATAATGGCTCGGGTCTAGGGTTTTCCCGTGAAGATGAATAAATAGGCGAAAGCGGCGGCTGGAGACCCGAGGGGCCCACACCCACCACGGCGCGGGGAGGGGGCCGCGCCCCCATGGTGTGGCTCCCTCCTCGGTCCCTCCGTCTCTCCTTTGGACTCCGTGTACGTGTTGGAAAAATAGGAGGTCTGTCCAAGTTTCGTCCAATTCCGAGAATATTTCCAGACTAGCTTTTCTGGAATACAAAAACAGCAGAAAACAGGAACTGGCACTGTGGCATCTTGTTAATAGGTTAGTCCCAGAAAATGCATAAAAATGCTATGAAGTGTATATAAAACATGTAACAATTGGTATAATATCAACATGGAACATCAGAAATTATAGATACGTTTGAGACGTATCAAGCATCCCCAAGCTTAGTTCTACTCGTCCTCGAGTAGGTAAAACGATAAAAACAAAATAATTTCTGAGGTGACATGCTACAATCATAATCTTGATCAAATAGTATTGTAAAGCACATGTTATGAATGAAGTGATCCAGGTCAATGGTCTATAGTTTGCTAGCAAGTAGATAATGAGCAAACAACTGAATCATATAAGCAAAAACTTTTCATGAATAGTACTTTCGAGACAAGCATCAAAGAGTTTTGCATAAGAGTTAACTCATAAAGCAATAGATTCTAAGTAAAAGGTATTTAACCAACACAAAGGAAGATTTAAGCTTCAGCAATTGCTTTCAACTTTCAACATATATATCTCATGGATATTTGTCAACACAAAGCAATATAATAAGTGCAATATACAAGCATATAAAAATTGTTGCACCAAAGTTGACACTAGTGTTTGCTTCGAAGTAGGAAAACTGACTCAACATAAAAGTAAAAGAAAGGCCCTTCGCAGAGGGAAGCAGGGATTAAATCATGTGCTAGAGCTTTTTAAGTTTTTGAAATCATAGAGAGTAAAAATAAGTTTTGGAGGTGTTTGTTAATTGTCAACGAATCAGAAAATGGAAAGTACAATATGACCCCTGCCAACCAGACTTTTAAGAGCGGCTCCCATGAAGGACGTTATTTCTACCAGCAAGGCAGATCATCCCTCTTCTCTTTTGTTTACACATGCAGATATTTCACTGTTTGTCATTGCTTGACTGATAAATCAGGGCAAAAATGTGAAGAGAATTAAGCGGTTAAAGTTGTAATTAATTGGGACTGGGCACCCCATTTGCCAGCTCTTTTTGCAAAATTAATGGATAAGCGGATGTATATGCCGCTAGTCCGGTGGTAAAGTCTGTTTGACAGTTGACATAAAGACATCCACCCCGTCCTCATGAGCTTGGTAAACATTGACACAAAAAGGAGTAATAATTTTTGAATAGTTTAAAGGTAGCACATGAAAAATTTACTTGGAATGGCAAGGAAATACCACATATAGGTAGTTATGGTGGACACAGATGGCATGGATTTTGGCTCAAGGTTTTGGATGCACGAGAAGCATTCCCTCTCAGTACAGAGTTTAGGCTAGCAAGGTTATTTGAAGCAAACACAGGATATCAACCGACACAGCAAGACTTATATGAAAACATATTGCAAGCATTATAAGACTCTACACTGTCTTCCTTGTTAACCAAACCCTTTTACTAGAAAATATCTAGACCTTAGAGATACCAATCATGCAAACCAAATTTCAACGAGCTTTACGGTAGTTCTTCATTAATAGGTTTTAACTACATGATACAAAAGCTTAAACATGAACTACTTGATAACTCAAAACAATTGACAAGTATCAAATTATCCAATACAGTGATCTACAAGAATATGTAAGCTTTTTCCATTATACCATCTACCACATGCAACATTTTCTGTTCCAACCAAACACCAATCAATTTATTTCAACATAAACTCTCCAAACAATTATAAGTGAAGCAAGAGAGTACTTTCTTTAAAAGAACTAACAGCTCTGAATAAGAGATGCATGCAAAACAGGAGCTAAAAGCATAGCAATAGCTAGATAAGAATACTCAACAAGTATAAGTGAAGAATAGGAGTATTCATATGAAAAAGCGGAGCGTGTCTCTCTCCCAATCAAGAATGCTAGGGTCCAATCAAGTTGACCATAAGAAAAATAAAATACTGAAAATAAAAGCACACAGACGCTCCAAGTAAAGCACATATGATGTGAAAGAATTAAAATATAGTTTCACTAGAGATGACCTGATAAGTTGCTGATGAAGAAGGGCATCCCCAAGCTTAGACGCTTGAGTCTTCTTGAAATATGCTGGGGTGATCCATGGGAGCATCCCCAAGCTTAAGCTCTTCACTCTTCTTGATCACATTATATCATCCTTCTCTCTTGACCCTTGAAAACTTCCGCCACACCAAACTCAGAGTAATTCTCATTAGAGGGTTAGTGCACAATCAAAAACTCACATGTTCTATAAGGACACAAACATGACCGTTACTTTTAACATTAACTACTGCCACTGATGTTATGTGAAGCTCTTCACCCTAAAAAAGAATTCCACTCAACACTAGTAAAAGAGAGAATGCGAAAAATAAAAGACAGAATCTGTCTAAACAGAACAGTCTGTAAAGACGAATTTTTTCGAGGCACTTACGTTGCTCAGATCGAAAAACTAAACTAACGAAAGATGCGTACATATCTGAGGATCACGCACAAAAATTTGCAGATTTAAATAATTTTTCTGTGATTTTACAGAAGTAAAACGGTGAACAGCAGAAATCTGTTCCTGCGCAGAAATCCAAATCTAGCATCATCTTCCTATTAGAGGCCTACTTGGCACAACAATGCGAAAATAAAGATACAAAGGAATTGTTACAGAAGTAAACACACCTTGACTCAAAAAAAAAAATTGCAGAAATAAAATAATGGGTTGTCTCCCATAAGCGCTTTTCTTTAACGCCTTTTAGCTAGGCATAGTGATTTTTAAGATGCTCACATAAGGATAAGAGTTGAAACATAAAAGAGAGCATCAAGAAGCATATATAAAATATGTTTAACTCTAACACTCTTCCTATGCACAGGAGCCTTGTAAGAAAACAAATCTATGTAGCATAAAGAGACTAGCGGAAACCAAAACAAGTGCAGCTTCAAAACTTTCAACATAAAGAGAGAGACTTAATATTATTGAGATATATGAAACCGTGTCTCCCTCTCTGATAATGACCAGTAGGTCTTAAAGAAACTATCATATAAAAGCAAAACAAGAGAAAGCTCAAAACTTCATCACAAAGAGAGGAAATTTAATAACATGAAGATTTCTATAACCATTTTTCCTCTCTCAAAATAATTTTCAGTAGCATCATAATAGACTCAACAATATAGATATCACTGAAAGCATTCTTATCATGATCCACATGCATAAAAGTATCATTACTCTCCACACAAGCATAATCAATTTCATTAGTAATAGTGGGAGTAAAACTAGCACATCCATCACTATAATCATCATAAATTGGAGGCATAGAATAATCATAATGAATTTTATCCTCAATAGTAGATGGACTGAAAATATCATATTCATCATTGTAAACATCATAAATAGGAGGCATATCATAATCAACATAAACTTTCTCCTCAATACCTGGGGGACTAACAATATTATTTTCATCAAAACCGGCCTCCCCAAGCTTAAAGTTTTCCATAACATTAGCAATAATGTGTTCAAAGAATTATAGTAATAACATTGCTACCATCATGCAAATAAGTTTCTACAGGTTTTTTAATTTTCTCTTCAAACACTTCATGTCCCAATTCAAGATAAATTTTATAAATCTCTCTCATGTTGTTTTCAGCCATAGGACTAGTTTCAAAGAAAGTAACCATTGATAGCAAGTAAAGAACTAGACATAATAACAAAACGAAAAAAACTAGGTGCGGGATTTTTTTTTTGTGTTTTTGATAAATAAAGCAAACAAGACAAGATAAAAATAAACTAAGCAAGACAATAACAAAGTAAAGAGATTGGAAGCGTGAAACTCCCCTTGCAGAAATCCTCTTGCTCCCCGGCAACGGCGCCAGATTTTTTTGCTTGATGACGTGGATCACACGTTCGTTGGGAGACCCCAAGAGGAAGGTATGAAGCAGTGTAGCAGCAGTTTCCCTCAGTATGAAACCAAGGTTTAATCGAACCAGTAGGAGTAAGAAATCACTTCTGAAGGTTGTCAGTGGCGCGCTGACGTGGAACCTGCACACAACACAATCAAACTACTTTGCCCCAACGAAACAGTGAGGTTGTCAATCTCACCGGCTTGCTGAAAACAAAGAATTAAACGTATGGTGTGGAAAATAGTGTTTAATTGCAGAGAATGAAAAGGAACAATGATTGCAGTTGGTTGTATTATCAGTGTAAAAGAATGGACCGGGGTCCACAGTTCACTAGTGGTGTCTCTCCATAAAAGATAACTAACATGTTGGGTGAACAAATTACAGCTGGGCAATTGACAAAATATTGAGCGCATGACAATGCATATATATGACATGATGATTACTATGATATTCATGTGGGCATTACGACAAAAATACATAGACCGTTATCCAACAGCGTCTATGACTAATAATCCACCTCCAGGTTGTCATACCGAGTTCCCCGTTGGTATTAAGTTGCAAGCAACGGATAATCGCATTAAGTAATATGCGTAATGTAAACAAATGCATTAGACCTAACGGCGCACCCTTAAGCTAAGCATCGGTTATTTTATCCCTAGTGGCAACAGCACATCCACAATCTTAGAAGTTGCTGTCACTCTCCCAGATTACCGGAGGCATGAACCCACTATCTAGCATAAATACTAACTCTTGGAGTTACAAGCATCTACTTGGCCAAAGCATCTACTAGTAACGGAAAGCATGCAAGACCATAAATAACATATAAGATAGATTGATAATCAACTTGACATAGTATTCAATATTCATCGGATCCCAGCAAACACAACATGTAACATTACAATAAGATGATCTTGATCATGATAGGCAGCTCACAAGATCTAAACATGATAGCATAAAGTGGAGAGACAACCATCTAGCTACTGCTATGGACCCGTAGTACAAAGAGGAACTACTCACGCATCACTCCGGAGGCAGGCATGGTGATGATTCCCCTCCCCGGCAGGGTGCCGGGAAGAGCTTCTGAACCCTCCCGAGCTAGGGTTGACGGCGGCGGCGTCTCTAGAACTTTTCGTGGATAATGGCTCGGGTGTCTAGGGTTTTCCCGTGAAGATGAATAAATAGGCGAAAGGGCGGTGGCTGGAGCTACCCGAGGGGCCCACACCACACCTCGATGCGGTTGGAGGTGGGGCCGCGCCGCCCTATGGTGTGGCTCCCTCCTCGGTCGCCTCCGTCTCTCCTTTGGACTCCGTGTACGTGTTGGAAAATAGGAGGTCCTGTCCAAGTTTCGTCCAATTCCGAGAATATTTCCAGACTAACTTTTTTGGAATACAAAAACAGCAGAAAACAGGAACTGGCACTGTGGCATCTTGTTAATAGGTTAGTCCCAGAAATGCATAAAAATGCTATGAAGTGTTTATAAAACATGTAACAATTGGTATAATATCAACATGGAACATCAGAAATTATAGATACGTTTGAGACGTATCAATGGCTCCTAGATGATGGCGGAATGCTGGAGGAATGGGCAGCAGGTCCAGCCCAGGTGCCCGGATAATCTTGCACCAGTGCGTTGGAGAAACATCGTCGTGGAAGTGGCCGAGGGGGACCTTCCTTCTCTTGGAAGCACTGCCTCCTTCCTGAACAACATCCTTGCCCTTCTCAGACTGCAAAACAAGTAGCCAACAAGTGTGTCAAATAACATCATAGTCAAATTTCATCATAGTCAAATGATGTCACGTAGCCTCAGTTATGTTGATCAAGGCCTACACAATTATCCGCCACCAGACAAGCCAACAAAAGCAAGTACAATACACCATTAGTTGTGCAAAGTTCTTAGTTTTGGTGGCAAAGATCACGGGAAGATTGCCTCATAAGAAATAGCAAGCAAAGATCACAGGGAGATGACTCTGTACAGGGACCAAGAGGTGTGAACAAGTTCAATTCATAATTGTGCACACGTCTTGGTCCTATACAGAGTCGCCTCCGTGCACATATCTCATGCTACATTGTAATCATCGGCTTGGTTGGTCGCACAAAATGAAACTAGAACACAGAAGTAAAGCCTCATAAACATGAACAAGATGTGGTGCCAAGAAATGTCTCCACGGTACCAAGAGTTGTGCACATGAATTCTACTTGTACATCACTCAAGGTACAGTGGAGACACCTCTGGCATTTCAAAGTGTGCCACATTAAAATCATAGGCCTACAAGTAAAATGCAGACCAAGTAAGCCTCAGTCAGGTTATCAAGCAAGCACCACATGACAACCAACAAAATCAAGTAAAAGACACAAGTAGTTGTGCAAGGTTCTTAATTTTGGTGGTTGCCTTGTGTTGACAGTGCCACAAGTGCTATCACCGTTCATCATTGGCACAAGTTAAAATTGAGCACTCAAAAGATGATCTCTTAGTACCTACTATGCAACACAAATAGTTCGATTTTCTGCAAAGCGCAATAGATACTAAAAGACACCTCTCGAATGCACACGAGCTAAAAATCAAGCCTCATACATCAAAGCTATAAGTGGGCAAAAAGAGTGCATGTAAGAACTAAGTGATAATGCAAGCATAGTCCCTGCATTGACCACTTGGCTCTATATGCAGTCTCCTTGCAACTATCATGGGCTACTTTAATCATCGGCCCGGAAAAGGAAAATGAACTTCAAACAAATGTAGCAGATCTATTCATGGCCTCAGCTACGAAAATCAATAAGCGTTCATAGGGGTCAGAGCACCGTGCCAAACACAAAGTACACATCCAGTGTACATTGTTTTCCCTAAGACGTAACTCATATTGTTCATCATCGGCCCTCAAACCCCAGTACTCACGGACATATGTAAATCCATGACCAAAAAGACAAACATGGCCAATATATGTAACCGTACTAGCAGATCGAACACTAAAAAGAGACAGATCTACTTTGCATATCAACCTACACCGAATAATCTACCACGATCTACAGATCTACGCTTCAAACTAGCTCTTATGGAGTGGAGAACATCATTACCGCCATGGATGAAGCCCTTGAACAAGTCGGAGAGCAGCGCGGCTCTCGCTGCCGACGAAGATCCAAGCCGCCCGACCAAGAAGCACGGCGGCCTGCCTTCCCCTCCCACCGTAGATGCAGGCGGCGGAGTTTTGATGGTGCCGGCGGCAGAGGAACCGCCGACGGAGAGAGAAGAGAGGTGATGAGTGAGTGGAGTGAGTGGGGGAGATGGGTGGTGAGGGATTTATGGCGCGTGTTCCCGAAGGGACGCGGCGTCTCCCGCCCCGTCTCCGTGCGTGCAGGCTGGCCCGATTTTTTGCCTACGTGAGGGTGGCTCCCCGGAAACGGCCGAATCGAGCGTTTCCGCAGGACCTGGCCCGAGGCTACTTTAAAGTTCGTGCCATGCAACAATGCGGCCCAGCCCAGGCAACCAAACAGGCCGAAAACACCCCTCCACAGGCTGCACGACCTCTTCGTGGGCAACCAAACGCGCCCTAAGTCAAATACTACTCCCTCCGTCTGGATTTACTTGTCGCGATGGCATTTTTGCAATACCCCCTCACGTTTCATCCGACACAACTCGCAGTCCCTTGCCGTGTCGTCCTCTTCCCCTTCCCCTCCGGCGCCTGCTCCGTCGCCATCTCCACACTCGCCTCCTGCTCGGTCGCCGGAAACCCCTGCCTCGTCGGGCGCCGGCTACCTTATTTCCTCATATTCTCGCCCCCTTCCTTCCTCCGCATCCACCAGATCTGAACGAGAAGGGGACATCAAGAGCAAATGGACCCCCTTTTCTGCGACCACCGTGCGCAAGTTGACGGCTCTGGCGGCGATGATCGTGTCCTGGAGCCCGGATATCCATATCCCACCAATACAAACCCGCGAGGCTGCCGCTGCTCTTCCTCTTACGGCCCCAGACCGGCGGCGTCGATGGGCCAATGCCTGTAGGGAGGGAGAAAAGGAGGGAGGGAGGCAGCCTCCGGTGGTAGCCACTGCGGTCCCTGACGGTGGAAGTAACGAAAGGCGAGCAGGTGGAGCTTGGGGCGCTGGTCTGCAACGCTGGCTCTCAGTCTGCGCCCCTTCATCCCCTTCCTATTCATGGCGACGGGCCAGGGGCAGTACGCTGGTCTTCCTCCCCCTGATTCTGCAAGCTCATCAGTGTCTTCTGCTTCTGGTGAGCTCTCTCTTCTCGTCTCTCCCCCCGCAGGTCCATCAATGGTGCTCTTTGTTCTTGCAAGCAATTTTGGCTTGTTACATTGTACTGTGGTGGTAGTAGTAGTACAACACTAGAAGCTCTAGTCTGGAAACTGTCCCTCGCGCCGCACCCCAGGCGGCGCCAGGGAACCGTATCGCGCCGCCAGAGACCCCGCCCCGTCCTGCGCCCCTCCGCCGCTGCCGTCGCCGGATTCGTCCGCGGCGGTGGCGGCGCTCCTCGCAGCCAAAAAACGGTGGGCGGGGGTGGGCTCTCGTGAGGTGGAAGGCCGGCGCGGGGTGGCGGCGGTCGGGGCTGCGGAGGCCGAGCCGGCAGGCTCGGGCGGTGCTGAAGGTGGTGGTCGCGGCTAGGAGGTGGTCGCGGCCGCTGGCCTGCGGAGAGGGCGGCGCTCGCCCAGATGGGCTTGGGCGGGCCGTTTGGGCCCGTCTGGGCCCTGGCGTGGGGGCGGGGCTGCGGGTCGCGGTGCCGGAGGCGGTGGTGCTGGTGGTGGTCGCCGTCTGGTGGTGGTCGCCGTCCTGTAGCTGCAGCGGGGCGGGTGGCCTCGCGTCGGCCTGCCTGCTCTGGTGGGCCTGGTCGCGCGCGGGGAGGCCCTGGAGGTGTGGGGGAGCAGCGGCGCGGACGTGAAGGGCGCGATGGTGGAGCTGGCGGCGGGCGACGACGGCAGCGCCGGTCCAAGGTCGTCGACGTCCACCGTGCGCTCGGGAAACCGGTGCGTGACGAGGGCTTGATCTCGGCCGGTTGCTGCTCGCCGTGGCTGTGGCTTGTTGGGGCAGGAGGTCAGGAAGGGACGGTGGGTGACGCTGCTCCGGCTCTGCGTCCTGCAGGTGTGGTTCGAGTGTGGTGGTCTGTGGTTTGCTGGTGGTGACCTGATGCGATGGATGGAGTTGTGGGCGCGGATCCGGGTGAAAACCTCGCCTTCGGCTTGTGGCCGGAGCCGGTGATGACGATGCCTCGTGCGCCGTTTTCCTTCCTGAAGGCATCACTGAGGTGAAGCTCCCATCTCCTCCAGCTACCTCCGGGGAAACCCTAGATCCTTGGATCGGATGATGACGGCGTTTCCGCGTCGCTCCCCTCTTTGGGGCATCATTCTTGGAGCTGTGCTGTGGTCGGAGGACCAGTGGTTGTGGGAGGGTGGCGGCGTGGGTGTCGAGGCTGGTGTGGCGGTGGCAGCTGCGGCTGTCTTTTAGGCCGGGGCGGCGGCCCCGGATATTGGTACGACGGCCGTGGTCTGCGAGCAGCTTTCCCTGAGCAGTTTGGGCTGCGGGTGGCTGGTTCGTGCGGCGTCGTGGCTCGGTTGCGAGCGGTGCTATGTCGGGACGGCGGTCCCGGAAGGGGGTGTTGGCGGCGAGGCTGTCGAGGCTGCTTGGGTGGCGGCAGCAGCGGTTGCCTTTTAGGCCGGGGCGGCGGCCCCGGATGTTGGCACGGCGGCCGTGGTCTGCGAGCGGCTTACCTGGTGCAGCTTGGGCTGTGGGTGGCCGAGTTGTGCGGCGTCGTGGCTCGTGTGCGGGCGGTGGCATGTCGGGGCGGCGGCCCCGGAAGGTGGTCCAGGTGGTTTTGCGCAGGGCGTGATGGTGAGTTGGATGTCGGGGCGGCGGCTCCGAGTCTTTCTGCATCATCGAGGGCGTTTCTCCTTGTGTCGTGTGGGCGACAAGGTTGCTCTCGGTGCTGTTCGTCGTCGAGGCTCCCGGTGGTGGCCGCTTTCATCTGCGACGGAGCGAGCCGTACCTGCTCCTCCCATAGCAGCTGCGGATTCTTCTCTCCGGCAAGGTGTGTTGTTGGCCGTCCGGCCGTGGGGTGGTTGTTGTGTGGGCTTTGCCCCGTCGTGTTCGTTGTATGGTTTTCGCCCGGTTTCTCCCTCTAATAAACCGGGCACCTTCTGCTTAATTAATGAATAAGGCAAAGCTTTTGCCTTCGGTAAAAAAAAAAAAAAAGAAGCTCTAGTCTAGAGCACGGTATAGTGAATTGATTTTCTTCTTCGGTCAGTTCACACTACTGAGATAGTTTCCGTTAGTATAAGAGCCATGTTTGCAAAAATGGTGCTGTCAATGAAATGTTTCATGCGTTCAGGAGGGTACTATTTCCAGGACCAGGAGTAATTATTTTGTTAATTGAAAGAAAGGAGTAGGTGTTTTTTACTGAATTCAATGGACCATCTAGATCACCATGCACTTGGAGTATTTGTCATGTTCAGATATTTGAACATGCACTTGGAGTAGTTGATCGACTAGTTCACTAGGACATAGTAGAGTTTCACTTTTACATTAATGTTTTAGTGTAGACCATTAGACTACACTAAACAAGAGTATAATTTTACATATGGATAGTGGAAATCCAATTGTACTCCAGCGCAAGTTCTGCTTTTGATTTTGAAAATGCCTTCATGTGCAGGTTACACCAAATTATGCTAGTTACTGCCTGAATGCTACTCCAAATTATGCTACTACCTCTGATCCGAATTAGTTGTTGCAAGTTGTATACCACATTTGTGCCATACTAGTTGTCCGTCCGTGACAAGTAAAAGTGGTAGGAGGGAGTAGCACAAAATACTCATAACCAAAACTGAAAGGGACAAAGACCTAGGAACCTGTGACTAGTTTCAAGTTTCCACAGGAACCTGGAACAGCCTATGAGCCTAAGCAGATTGAAAGCTGAGTAAATTTTTGCAAAATTGGCAAAGAATTTCAGAACCATTCTACTATGTCATAGGAATTTCAGAACTATATTGGAGTGTGAATTTTCTAAGGAAATTTTTTATCTACTCGTGTAAGTTTGTAAACACAAAATCCTGACAAGAATGCTTTGACCTGTTGATCAGTGCATGTGAAAGAATAATGCTATGAATAGACTAATGTACTCACCTTTCTGAATAATTTTGAACCTGAATAATTTTAGGTTACAGTACTGAATCTATATTCTGTTTGCACTTGTGATCATGCTCCTAATTTAGCATTCAGTTCAGATTTAAAATTAGACACAAGAGACTTGTGCTTTTTCTGAACCAGTAGCTTATTCTTCTTCTTCTTCTTCAACTCTGAATTTCGATAGCAGGGTAGCAGCAGCAGCGAGCTTCACCGGCAGGGGAGAAGTGATATCCCACAAGTATAGGGATCGTGTGTAGCCTTTTCGATAAATAAGAGTGTCGAACCCAACGAGGAGCTAAAGGTAGGATAGTATTCTCTCAAGTTCTATCAACCACTGATACAACTACGCACACTAAACGTTTACTTTATCTAGGAAATAATACTAGAGTAATAATACGGGTATGAGAGATAGCTTTGCGAGATAATAAATATAAGAAAATAAATGTTAGTGCTGCAGCAATAAAGTACACTAAGTAACCATAAACTAACAGTACCATGAGTGTGGAAAAGTGGTGGTAATTGTGATGGCTTTGTCCAAGATTAATTAGTGAAGATATCGGGTTCATTGTCTTCGATGCAGTTTTCTATGTGGGAGAGGCTAAATATACATGCACTCCACTACTTGGGATTACAAGTACTATATGATTGGATTGTTAGCAAACATCCGTATATACTAACAATGCATTAAGGTTTCCCCAACCATAGCCTTAATTTATGGTCCTCTTACTCCCATACGTGTAACTAACCGGTTCGCGTTCTCAGGTTTCTGTCGCTCCGGCAGAACTCCCCCCTTCGTTTACAAATACTACCAACCCCGTGATGTTGATCCATGCGCGCACAAGTATAATGGACACCAAAGGACAGTACCATATCAACATACAACTCTAATGAACCAAAGACATTCAACCAAGCAATCAAAAGACAAATAAACTACGCAAACATGACATAGATCATAGGATAATATTATAGCATCAAACACCATGTTTACATAGAGCGGTACAGAGGTTTGTGGGAGGATGAACCACTGTATACAAGGAGGAGTTGGCGATGGAGATGGCGGTGAAGACTGCGGAGAGGGCAGCGAGAGGCGCAGGGCGGCGCCGGCGCCGGCGGTGGCGCGGGAACTCCTCCCGCGCCGCCGGCATCAAGGGGAGCGCCGCCCCTTAGCCCTCTTCCTTCATGGCTTCTTGGGAGCCCTCCCCCATGGAGATGATCCATGGGGGAGGCAAAAACGTGGCTTTGGTGGCTGGAAATTCGTGGGTATGGGTGTTCTCACGAGTTAGGTTTCCTCCCTTTATATAGCTTCTCGGATTCCCGTCATCCCATCTAGGGTTTCGGTAAATCGGCTTATCTCGGCCGTCCGGACTCGGATTGGGCCGAATTTTATGTCCAGATCCATTAGGAGAAAATTCCTGCAACTTTCGCGACTAGACTTTTCCGTTTGACGTCGTCTTCTGTCCGTACGTGACAATCTTCAAAAAGAGTTTTCAGACAGATTTCAGGAAAGTCCAATTCGACTCCAACAAGGTTTCCTCTTGTATTTTTGATAATTCCTACACATCAAAGAGTAAAACAAGAACATTGTGCACTTTTGCAACTATTAATAGGTTAGTCCAAATAAATCATAAACTTAATATAAAAACAAGTGTCAAAGGCATAATATTAACATGAAACAATCAAAAATTATAGATACGTTTTGGACGTATCAACATCCCCAAGCTTAATTCCTGCTCGTCCTCGAGTAGGTAAATGATAACAAAATAATTTTTGATTGTAAATGCTATGATCAGATCTTTAACAATTGCATGATGTATGGATAATAAAACTTAGCAATCATGTTACCTAATGAAAAGTATCAACGAACTAAGAGCTTATAACATGAAATTTATAAACATCAACAAGATTGTAATGACCATAAAAAGCATGATAGAGTGGTATCTCGCTTGCCCTTAATTGTGGAGCAAAACATAAATGCCAAGGCACCTCTGAAGTTCAAGTGAAGACTAGATGTAAAGATATCAAAGGTAAAAGCATCATAGTTATACCGCAGATAACCGTATTCTGGGACAAGCACATTACACTAAGAATGACAGTTATGCTCTCGAGAAGGTGCTCAAAGAAAGGATGGTGACTCAACATAAAAATAAAAGATTGGCCCTTCGCAGAGGGAAGCAGGGATTAACATGTGCTAGAGCTTTTTATTTATAAAACAGAAGTAAAAATATGTTTTGGGAGGTGGTTGTTCCTGTCAACGAATCAGAAAATGGAAAAGTACAATATGACCCCTGCCAACCAGACTTTTAAGAGCGGCTCCCATGAAGGACGTTATTTCTACCAGCAAGGCAGATCATCCCTCTTTTCTCTTTTGTTTACACATGCAGATATTTCACTGGTATCATTGCTTGTCTGATAAATCAGGGCAAAAATGTGAAGAGAATTAAGCGGTTAAAGTTGTAATTAATTGGGACTGGGCACCCCATTTGCCAGCTCTTTTTGCAAAATTAATGGATAAGCGGATGTATATGCCACTAGTCCGGTGGTAAAGTCTGTTTGACAGGTGACATAAAGACATCCACCCCGTCCTCATGAGCTAAAAACAGTGTCACAAAATGAGAAGTTTTTTGAAGGTTTTAAAGGTAGCACATGAAAATTTACTTGGAATGGTTTGAAATACCATGCATAGGAATTTATAGTGGGATAACTTGGTTTTAAGGATTTTGGATGCACGAGCAGCATTCCCGCTCAGTACAGTTGAAGGCTAGCAATAGACTGGGAAGCGACAATCAAGAGAGCAATAACCGTCATAATCATACTTGCGACAGAATAAAATTAACGGAGGCATAAAAATGATACTAAAACTCTGAGGCAAAATAGATCATCAAGGCTTAATTGACTTTTATTTTTCAGTCATGAACATGTGTGAGCATGTGCCAAGTCGATTCAAGTAAATCATTCAGAGGAGGATACCACAATTCCATACCATCTTATGAACAGGACAATGCATGTTAATATCAAAATAACATAATATGCACTATTAGCTAGTTGAGACTAACCATAAGAAAACATAAACTACTAAACAGTATTATTCACACATCATTTTTAAGTTTCAACAAATAATCCATTAACCAAGTAAACATTGAAAACAGGGATAAATAAAATATGTGACGATCAACTTATTAATGTAACTGGTGTTTGATGCTAAGATAAATAAATAATAAGATACAGACGCTCCAAGAACAGCACATATGATGTGAAAGAATTAAAATATAGTTTCACTAGAGATGACCTGATAATTTTGACGATGAAGAAGGGGATGCCTTGGGCATCCCCAAGCTTAGACGCTTGAGTCTTCTTGAAATATGCTGGGAGATCCATGGGAGCCTCCCCAAGCTTAAGCTCTTCACTCTTAATCCTATTATATCACTCTTCTCTCTTGACCCTTGAAAACTTCCGCCACACCAAACTCAAAGTAAATCTCATTAGAGGGTTAGTGCACAATCAAAAACTCACATGTTCTGTAAGGACGCAATATGACCGTTACTTTAAACATTAGCTACAGCCACTGATGTTACGTGAAGCTCTTCCACCCAAAAAAGAATTCCACTCAACACTAGTAAAAGAGAGAATGCAAAATAAATGACATAATCTGTCTAAAACAGAACAGTCCGCAAAGACGAATTTTTTCGAGGCACTTACGTTACTCAGATCGAAAAACTTTGAACTAACGAAAGATGCATACATATATCAGGATTACGCACAAAATTTCAGATTTAATTCACAATCTGGTGATTTTATGAATTTCGTACAGTGAACAGCAGAAATCTGTTCCTGCGCAGCAATCAAAATTTTAGCAACATCTTATCATTAGAGACTACTCTTGGCACAACAATGCATGAAAGTAAAGATACAAAGGAGTTGCTACAGAAGTAAACAAACTCCTTGACTCAAGAAAAGAAAAATTGCAGAAATAAAAATAATGGGTTGCCTCCATAAGCGCTTTTCTTTAACGCCTTTTAGCTAGGCACTTATTGCAATACATAATATTTCCAAAGTGCTGCTATTAAACCAAATCAAATTTTGTTTTTAAGTTACAGAAAGGTTGCTTAAATGGCCAACTTCTAAATGAAAGGTAAGAACCATTAATGATCAAATGAAAACGCAAAGAGGCCACTCTTGCAACAAAAGTCAGAATCTGTCCAGAAAAACAGCAGCTGGCAACGTAATTTTTAGGTGCTCTAAACATGTCCGCAATTTTAGGCAATTTTTGTGCATGCATAGGATTTGGTGATACAACATCAGTAAAGTTTACGTGATTTTTAGAGTTTCCAGTAAAATATGAAAAATCACGTAATGAGCAGTAGATGCTGAAAACAAAAAATCACTTTTTTTAAAATATGTATCAACTAAGCCAATATGTGAAAGGACAAGGATGTCGCCTAGAGGGGGGGGGGGTGAATAGGCGATTAAAACTTTTCCGGTTTAGGCTTGATAATTGCGGAATAAAACTATATGTTTAAATTAACAAGCCAACAACCTAAATAAACTAGGCTCACCTATGTGCACCAACAACTTATGCTAAGCAAGATAAGCAACAAGGTGATAGCAATAAAGAATACTTCAAGCACGAAGGCTATCACAATGTAAAGTGCATAAGTAAAGAGCTCGGGTATAGAAATAACCGTGGCACGCGAAGACGAGGATGTATTCCCGAGTTCCTCCTTTTTAGGGGAGTACGTCTCGTTGGAGAGGTGTGAACCAACACAATGGTTCAACAACCACAAAGGTTTCATCTTCTTCTCCGATGAACCGCACCACAAAGGTTTGGTTCACCTACCACTATCGGAATCCTTCGAGGCGGAAATCTGCAGCCTTTCAACAACGATCCGGGGCACAACCCACAACGGGATTGGGGGCTCTCGAACAGCTACAAGTGACCACACAAGGTCTCAACCACCACACGGGCGTCTAGGGTCCAAAGACCCAAGAGTAACAAGTTCACAAGCTTTCAACTTCCACGAATCCTCGTGGAGGCACAAACCGATGCAACGAAGCAATGGCAAGAGCACAAGGCTCAAATCCTTCACTCTCGAATCCCACCACAAGCAACTAATGCTTATGGGGGAGAAGAGAGGAAGAACAACGAAGAACACAACAAATGGAACTTCAAGATCAAGATCTAATAGGTTCCCCTCACTTAGAGGAGGAATGGATTGGATGAATATGTAGATCTAGATCTCCTCTCAATTTCCCTCAAAGATATGCAAGAATCATGGGAGGGATTGAGAGGAAGGCAAGCTTTCAAAAGGTCAACAATGGAGGAGAGAGAGGGGAAAAACTTGCTCAAAACATGTTGTAACCGTTGGGGAAGAAGCCCCTTTAAATAGGTCACCCGAAACCAACCGTTATGCCCAAAAACTGCGAGCCCGGCCTGGGAGCCGGTTTGGCCGGCCTAGAAACCGGTCAACCACCCGACCCGGCCGGTCTGGGAGCCGGTCTGGCCGGCCTGGGGGCTGGCCAGACAGACAAGACCGATAAAAGTGCAATATCTTTTTTATCCGGACTCCGATTTCGATGATCTTGGTCTCGTTGGAATCATAACGAAGAGCTTTACAAGATCATGCAGAGAAACATCATAGTTCAACAATGGAGGATAAAACCAAATGGGGAAAGGTTGGACCTCTCGATAAAAGAACAACCGATAAAACCTCCAAACCAAAACCGAAATATGTTTTTCATCCGGACTCCGTTTTCTATAATCTTGGGCTTGTTAGAATACTCACAAGCTCTACAAGATCATGCATATACACATCATAGTCCATCATGTGAGGAGGATAACACAAGAGGAGAGTTTGACCTCTCTACAAGAGACGAACCGGAAAAACCTCCAACATCAAAAACACCACAAGATATTCAATTGAAATCCGTTTTTGATGAACTAGAGCTTGGTATGGAGATGAACACAAGCTCTAAATTGTCACATGGATAAAAGCCAAATAAGAACCAAGAAAGATGATATGCCAAAAATGCAAAGGTTTGAGCTCTCCACAAAGATGCGATCAAGTTACTCACTTGAGAGCCCCTCTTGATAGTACGCCGTCTATCCTATAACCCGGTCTCCCACTAACACGAGACCAGTAAAATAGAAACCCTATCAAGATTATACCTTTGGCTTGCGCATTCCACTTGAGCTCGATGATGACGATCTTGACTCTCTCAAGTTGGAACACCTTTCTTGATTGTGCTTGCTAGCACATGCTTGATGAAAACTTCTCCAAATACTCCCACATACACCATGATGGGATGGGAGAGCCTTGCTAAGCTCCGTCTTCATGAATCCACTTGAACTTCATCTTCTTATCTTGATACTAGCAAAATGCCCGTGCGTTGCAACGGGCAATCAATTTTTTCACAATATAACTCGTGCTATAGTAATAATTTATATGCCATTTTTTCCATACCAGCTGATTCCATTACCGAGATGACGAAATTAACAATTGATTTTCTCTTACATGTGAGTCTCGTCCTTTATGAAATTTAAGTCTACATACAAACTGAATGGAACTGGTGAATTTTAAACGTGATAATTAAATTCTTCTGAAACTGGAGCCTCGCTCCCTTCAGCAATAATGTAGTCATCTGATTCTCTTTATGCGGCAGCTGTGGTCATGAACTTGCATTTAATCTTCTCACACACCCTAGTGAACAGGTAAGAAAATTATCAGTTGTATTAGGAATGTAGCTAGGTTAAATAAAGCTCCTTCTCTAGAAATATCTTAATCAGAAAGCTTGTCTCATTGTCTAAATCATTTCTCACAATATTTCGTTCAATTAATCCTGAGTGCTCGTACATAATACTATCTCCTGCAGAAAGCCTTGTGGAGCTTTATCAAAAAAGAAAAGAAAAAAAAAAAGCCTTGTGGAGTCAGAACACAAGTACTCTCTCACTCACTTTCCCCCATCTTCTCCCCCATAGTGAGTCACTCTCTTCTGAACTTCTTGTCCTCCCTGTCACTCAGTATCCCCAAGATCCCAATGCTGCGCTCGCCCGCCAGCTCGGTGAGCTGCTGTTCCCCCCCCCCCCCCCCCCCCCCCCCCCGCCTAGTATATAAACTGGAACGTCGTCCACCTCCAGACACACGCCGCCATTGACGGCGCTCTGCCTGAGCGATCAAGGAAACGGAAGAAAAACCCAAAATTCACAGAGAAAAATCGCAGGAAATATTTCTAGTGCAACATCAGGTTTAGTACCACATCTACTGCTGCTTCTCTTCCTCAAGATCCCCACGAAAATTGAAGATTTTTTTAGCTCAAAACAAAAAGAGGACAGAAATCTCTGCACCTTTTGCTGTTCCCATACAAATCAAATGAAAAGGACATCATATATACACTAATCACATGATGTTCCATGAGACACATAGCTGCATAATTATAGTACCACTATCTGGTAGGGATTACAAAGATTTTTCCATGAGGCCCTCGTCCGTCGAGGTGGCGTTGCTGGCCTTGGTGATTCCGCGGCGGCAGCAGCCGGCGACGATGGCGCGAGGACGCTCAAGAATAGGCAGGGCAAGAGGTGCGTCGAGGAGGGCGCGGGACCAGCGTGCGTTTCCGTTGACTGCTCCATGTCGCTGGTGGTGAACAACGGCGAGCACGGAAAGGGAGTGGCGGAGGAGTAGGAGGTGGACAGGTGGGCTGAGGAGTTCAGAGCTGCGAGCTACCAAGTTGGTCTGAGTCATACTTTCTTCTGTACTTGTTTGGTGATTTCCTTGAACATCGACCTCTCCTTGGTCACTTCTTCAAATCATGGAATTTTAGAGTTTGAAGATACTTTGTTTTCTTAATACTATCTTACTCTAGAAATTAGCTTATGCATCAGAGGACATTTTCCCTTCATTGATGGCTGAGCCGACCAATATGCATACTGAAACCTGACCCTGAATGAAATTAGGTGTTTGTAGGCTGCCTTTATTCTTTGGGAATATTTTACATCTTATAGTTCTCCTCACAATCATCTACCATGTTCTGTTGCAACGTTAACTTTTTTTTCAACTGATTGCAAGGTTAACTTTATGCCATCTGAATTGCAGGAATGATGAAAAACTCGCCTGCCTGTATCTAGGAAAGCTCCCCTTCCATCATCCAGAAGGACCAGTTAAAAGTGTTTTCCAATCAACCGTGATATCTACCTTAATAGACTGGCTTTATTGTGATCTTCTTATCAGTTATTTTTTGCTTAGTGCAAGAATAGACTTTGCTTATTCATTATTCCTGATGCTGTTACTATTTCATTTATGCTAACAGGTATGACCGAGAAGGTTAACCATCTCTGGTTGTTGATGTTGACTTTTTTGTTCGTACAATCGATCCCATCAAGGAGCCACCTATAGTCCACTCTTGCTTTCGAGTATCCTGTGGACAAGGTCTGTTGCTATGTATGTGATTATGGACCTGCCATTGTGACTTTTCACGTCAGGTATGCGACACAGCTCAAGAATAATAAATATTTCAATCCGCATTAGCATATTGTTTCGTTTATTTCTATTGGACTACATGCAAGGCCTACATTTATGATTATTATATGTTCATATTGTTTCGTTTGTTTCGTTTGTATTTTTTTCATCACAGATTTCTCACGTGTAAACTCAAAATGCACATAGATATTCATATAATAATAATAATAAATGTTTGCATCCGTTACATATTGGAAGATATAATAATTGGAATCTGCTCAAATCTGGTCTAGCGAGTTCAAGTGCTAAGGACTTCCTTGTAGACAATGGTCATCGTACGTGGTCGTTACTAAGGAATTGGTTCGTTTTCTCTTCTTTGAATTCTTGGTCTCATCCTTTCCATTGACCTCGAGGGCGAGGATCTTGATGTTTCTTTTCGCGGTGGCTCTGGACAACGCGACGTACAGCTGACCATGAGAGAATACTGGCTCCGGCAGGTACACACCTACGATCGGGATGGTCTGTCCTTGCGCCTTGTTTATCGTCATGGCAAAGCTAAGCCTGATGGGAACTGCTTCCTCTTGAATCTGAACGGGAACATGTCACTGTCGGATGGACAAAGAGGTATCCGAGGAAGAAACACCCTCTCCCCAGCGTGCTGTCCACCACGAATCGGCGTCGATGGCGTTTCTCTGGAACCCACGGACGACCAGCCTCGTGCCGTTACATAGCCCATTAGCTGGGTCAATGTTCCTCAGTATAATGGGGCAGTTGATCTTCAGTTTAAGCGTGCGGGGGCATCCCATTAGGAGTCAGCGAGTTAGAAACTCTTGAGCATAGAAGCCATGTGGATCATCCTCCGCACTATCGAAGCTATGGTAGATCATCTCCTCGCCCTGAAAACGCTCAATCATGCGCATGTTTATTCCATCGACGTTGTCGTTCTTTGTGGAGAGGATCGCTCGAGAAGTCATATAATCGGATTTTCCATGTTTTGGTCTAGGGCAGGAAACACATGGTCGATCAGCTTCTCTATGTCAGCTGCGTCGCCCGTAGACGGACAGATATCTTCCGGAAGGTGGATGTTTCCTTCCTCGTCAGTTTCCTCGGTGCCGTTACCTATCCTCAGCAAGTAATCCGCGAACCACTGGTCGTTTTGCGCCCTCATGTTCTTTACGAGCCTTAGCTGGCGCATGCCCTTCCATAGGTTTGAACTCCGCAGGCTCGCGTCGATTATCTGACCCGTGACCCTTTCCTCACTACCGGAAGCACTGCCTGAAGTCCCCACCGAACACGACAGTCTTGCCTCCAAAAGGTCGGTCTGGCGGCCCATGATGTCGCGCATGCTTCTGTCCAATGCTTCAACTGCCTGTCGTTTCGTCATGGTGGCCTCGTCCCATAGTATGAGTTTAGCCATCCTCAGGAGCTTGGCTGTGCCACTCTGCTTGGTGAAGCTGCATGATGCCCCTTCTTCAAGGTTTAGTGGGATCTTGAACCTCGAGTGGGCTGTCCTGCCTCCAGGCATGATTGAAGCGGCGACACCGGACGTCGCTGTGGCCACGATATTTCCCTGTCCACGAACCCTAGCGAGCAGTGCCCTGTAAAGGTATGTCTTCCCAGTACCTCCCGGACCATCGACGAAGAATACGCCGCCATCGTCGCCATCAACTGCCTTTAGTATCTCGTCGTAGGCAAGCCTTGCTCGGTGTTTAGTAAGGCTGCCAGAGAAGCGTCTTCCTCGTCAACCTTGATGTTGGTTTCCTCGATTACCTCCCTAGCCTCGCCCCCAGTGTTGTCATATCTCGTCAATGTCGGAAGAGGGAACGACTTTATGTCTTTGCCCATGGATTGTAGCATGCCCCTTATATCAAGCAACACCATTTGCTCCACCGCTTTTGGACACGTGTGTTGCCGCCGGTAGTCGTCTGACATCGCCTCAAGGTGTCGATCCCAAAGACCGCGCACATCGCCAGGCTCACAAAATACTAAGATCGTTGCGAAGAGCCTCCTGAGTGAGGCTGGCATGGCGAACTGCTCTGACTCAGTAAGACACTCATCAAGCGTGTTGTCAGCCTCGATTAGACCCTTCTTCTCCGCGGCCTCACGAAAGGTATCACATAGCACACCATCAACGGTTTTCAGGTCTTCGAAGGACGTCGAGCCTGGTACGTGTTTAGAAGCACCCTAAGAAAGTACGCTCCCCCTCGGCGGGATTGGCTGTCACGATTCGGCCTACTTGGTGAAGATCCCTTTTCCTTTTCTGCCAGTACTTTCCTGGTTGCCATGTGAACCATCCTGGAAAATCCCTGTAGAGAATATCTCGAGCCCACTCATTCTTCTGGTTAGCCACAAAATACTCTGTTAGCATGGATGCGTTCTCCTGGGCAGCGACGTCGTTTAGGTTGTCCCCTCTTTGAAGTGACTCTTTGCATATCTGGGAGATGAAGCGGCAGCTGTATACAGAGGGTGGATCTCAGAGAGTTGAAGCCAAATATCCTCCACATGGCTTCAGGTGGTGTAATCCACCTTGCGTCAATGAATCTCTTGATCTCGTCTATGTTACCATCGGCGTCGGGCTTGTCGATGTTGAATGAAGTCTGATCGTGGCCCTTGTATATGTACTTATATAGGTACTTGACTGCCTTTATGCTGGAGCACACCTCCACGTTGATGTGGCAGTTGAACATCTGCAAGAGGTAAGGGTTGTAAGGCACAACCCATCTATTGTCGAGCGTTGCACGCGGACCTTCGCTGAACGGCCGTCCTTCCGTCTCCGATAAACGGGGTATGAGTCCTTCCCTGTATGGTGGTCTCGTTGAACGTCCGTGGGTACCTACACTTGCACGACCCATCTTGCATACACACGTTGTTTGGCTTTAGGGCACCGCATGGGCCGTGCATCATATGTTTCACGACCATGGCGTATAGCTCCGGGTACTTATCCTTGTCTGGGAGCTCTGCTGATATGAGGCGGTCATACTGCTCTGGCACAACGAGCTTATATTGGAATCCATGATCAATAGGAAATGGGCATGCGGGAGGCCCCTCTTCTGAAACTCGACCACGTAGACCCACGCCTTCACAACGCCCAGGATGTTCTTCTTGGTCAGCATATATTTCATCGTCTCCAGCTTGGCTCTAAACACTCGAGCCACAATATCTGGCCGGTCCTGGGGTTTGGCCTGGAAGGAGGGCATCCTGTATCTCCTGCCAGTTTGGGTTGCATGTCATCGTCAGGAAGATGTCGGGCTTGCCATGTCTGTACCAATGCCATGGCGTCCATATGCCTCCGCTTCATGTCTCGGAAACACCCCTGGAATTTCCAAGGTAGCACAATCCTTGTGCCAACAGCGCTTGCTCGTGTCTCTCCGGCTGTGATGCTATCTACAATGCCTTTATATAGATCAGCACGTATCTGCGGTTGGTGCTCCCTGATCCAATTCAACCTGCACCCTCGATCTTTATGTACATGTCCACCCCCATTGCTGGAACAGACGCCCTCCATGCAGTATGGGGTTGAATATAGCAGGACGTGTCTGTAGTCGGTAACAGTAGTAGTCCCTGACGGAGACGCATAAACGGCCACCCCCCTCTGTAACAGAAAAAAGGTTATGCAACATATGCCAAGGATAGATAAAAAAATGCAGAAGTATCCGAGATAGCCGAACCTGGATCATCTTCACGATCTGCTCTTGGTAGCTGCGCAAGGTTCCAAGACTTATACGTTTAGGTATATTCGGATGCCAACCGAGCTCCCCTTTGGGAAGAAGAGGGGGTACGAGAGCGGGTCATAGCATCCTTGTGTGGCATGTATACTATGCCTCTCGTTATTGTTACCGTAGAGGGTAATGCTGCGTTGAACCTATTTGCCAGGTCGCTGCCCTCGACCCATATCGCAGCCACCTCGGACGACACCGGTGTGTTGTATCTCCGTTGGTCTAGCTTTTTGTCGGTGTTTAGTTCTACGGTAGTCCTCAAGGTTATCCTTATGCTCGCCCAATCTCCTAAACGTCTCGGAGTAGGGGTTTCCTCTCAGTATTTCCACAACCTTACTGACGACCTCCTGGTCTAGTTCCTTGGTGGCTTCCTTGCGATGGATCAGGCTGGGATCATCGTCGTAGAAGTATAGTTGTAGATGTTCCGGGCGAGAGCCTGGCCCGAACGAATGCACGTTGTGGTACATTTTGCCTTGTGCTCGGAATGTGTACACCCCGGACCTCATGTTCGTGCAGTCGTTGTCGAGACTGACGCCAAGGGTTGTGAAGGAGAAGTGGCCGTTGAAGAATCGTATGCTCTCTCGGAAATGTCGACTGTCCGCATCCGCGCTTGACCATAGCCTCATCAGCTCCGGGATAGGCGTTGGTTCAGCGAGTTCGATCTGTCCGTTTCGACAGCAGAAACTGGGCGTCTCATGCTCAAACTTCTTGGCATGGCAGTGTTCGCATCGGGGACTTGCTCCAGTATATGCGTTTCTGGGAGGTTTGAGTACACAAAGTCAAAAGGATCGATACCACCCTCGTCGGATAAGTCTATCGGTGTATCGAGGTCCACGTCATCATCGTCGAAACCTGCATGAAGAGGATGTCATATCAATATGTTTGTAACAAATAGGTTCGATGGAAAGATGGAAAGTCTGGCCTACGTACCTTCGCGTCCATACGTGTACCACGCCTCGTCCATGAGGTCGTTGGCTATGGTATTCTCATCCATGATACCACCGAGGAAGGCCTCCATGTCGCCTACAACATTCTCGACCTAGTAAGTACGATGATTGCATAAATAAAGGGAGTAAAGATCGGTGTGTTACCTTCGGTCCTGATTATATACTCCGGCGTGCTCGTTGAAGGTATATTTTGCAAATTTGTTGCATTTGGGCACGGCATCGCGATAGATTCAGCACACGGTGTGTTCCTCTTAGCCGCAGCGTTTGCCTTGCGCTTAGCTAGCAGTGCTGCCCCTCCTCTCCATTTATGCTTTGCCTGGATGTGCGTCGTCCCGCGTTGTTCTTCTGCCTCTCTTCTAGGGATATATTTTTCCTCCTATCCCTTTGTCGTGCATTCCTTTCCTGCCTCTCGTCTAGGGATATATTTTTTTTGCTATCCCTTTGTCGTGCATTCCTTTCATCGAGCCCTTTGTTTTGCCGTGCTGCTCTTCTACGTGCATTAATCTCCTCCTTCTGTTCAGCTGTCAAACTATTTCATCGAGCTCTATTGCGTTCACGTCTTTCTTGATTTTTATTACTTGTTGATTCAACGTTGTTATCCATTTTCTGCAACCACAACGATACATAAAAGTTAAACATCCAATACTTAGATTGTTGAAACGTGTAGACTGTTTTAAACTTCTGATGCTTTGATTCAGTAACATACAAACATTTGACAATATCATATTGATTATTATTGACGATTAACCTGGATGCAAGGTGTTGCTAGTAATTTCTGTTGACTGACGATGTGTGAAAGGATTTATCAGACGATGAATGAAAGGATTTATGAGCTCTTTTTAAGATGGAGGACGGGCTGGTATGTCTCCTGCTACGTACCTGCTAGTACTATCTGCTCCTGTAGCTCTGTCGATCGATCTGCTTCTGTAGCTCTGTCGATCGCAGCCGGCGTGCATGTATTTCAGCTACCTTTTGGCGTCTGCTGCTGCTGCTTGTTTCGAGTTGCTCCTGCTGCTTATTTCGGCTCCGTCCGTGGCTGTACGTGTGTACATTTAAAGAGTTGTGATCGACTCCGTGTTGGAATAGTAACCGAATTGTATTCAAACCGTAATGTCCTTTCATATATTCAGATACGTGAAAGTGATCGACTCTGTGTGGGAAGAGCCGAACTGGATTCGAACTACTGTACTGTTTTGTTCTGGCTCGGCCAGGAATAAAAAGAGGCCCAAGTATGAGCAGTTATCAATCTAGGCGGTCGTTATTTCTTTAGGTGGGCCGGACTGATGCGTTGGCTGACTTGTAAATTGAGTTTGGGATCGAGTCGGACCATCATGAACCAGTGCGTGTCTGAAGCGAACTCGTACCCGTACCAGGTGAACTCGTACAGGTTTTAGTTTTCATATTTCACTTATAGGTGGCATAGTGCGTAATTTGTATCAACTCTAGGGGCGATTCTACCAGTTTGGGATCGAGTCGGACCATCATGAACCAGTGCGTGTCTGAAGCGAACTCGTACCCGTACCAGGTGAACTCGTACAGGTTTTAGTTTTCATATTTCACTTATAGGTGGCATAGTGCGTAATTTGTATCAACTCTAGGGGCGATTCTACCATGACCTACCATCATCACCACCTCTAACGATATTATATAGTAGAGATATATGATGGCTTGGAGATCTCATGAATGTTTACTCAATCTTCTTTTCCAAGCCATGCTTGCAATAAGCTCAACTCTTCACATGACCATTCTTCATATAAACCCTTGGATGGAACCTTGGTCATCATGTAATCTTCTAGAGTCCAACACATGAATTCCAATCTTTTCCTATGGACAAGATCTACAAGTATATCTCAATGCAAACATTAGTCCATAAGGATTGTCATTAATTACCAAAACCACGCATGGGGCAACACATGCACTTTCAATATGGGTAAAACTTGGTACTTTATTTTTGTTTAACTGAGAGACCAGAGGCTAAGCAAGACCTAAACACGCTAGGTACAACAAAGAAAACTCTAAATAGACATCAAAAGTAAAAACCAAACAAAATCAAAATAAAGAACCAAACAAAGAAGCAAAACAAAAGAAAATATTTTTGTTGTTTTGAATTTATAAGTGAAAGTAAAGAAGCAATAGAAACCAAATAAAGAGCCTAATAAAACTAAAGAAGACAAAACAAAGACATATAAAAGCAATTATAACACAAGTTAAGACAACACATATCATGTGGACGGGTAATATAGAGTATGAACGAGACAACCTCATGTTAGTTGATGAATAGGGGGATGACTCGGGCATCCCCAAGCTTAGATGATTGTATCTTCTTGAATATGTTCTTGGGATGTACCTACACATCCCCAAGCTTGAGCTCTTGTGTCTTCTTATTCATCTCATATTACCATATTGATTAGATCTTATATGCTACATCCACATAAAACTTCACAAAACTCATTAGTAGGGTTAGTACTCATTAAATAAAATCCACTCATGTTCAAGCATTGACAAGTTTTATAATCTTTACTAAACATTAGCCACTGTATATACTAAGGTGTTCATGATTTCCGTTGTCCGTCGAAAAAACTAATGAAACTAATAACACCAAGTACAATATTGAATAAACAAAGAAATCTGTGAAAACTGAACAGTCCGTAAAGATGGTATTCAACGAGATAGTTAAGTAGCTCAAATCGAAAAACTTTTAACTAATGAAAGGCAGATCATAATCTCAGTTTTACGCACAAAAAATTTCAGGTCAAAATACTATTCTGAGATTTAACACGATTTTTTACAGTGAAGCACAGGAATCTGTCTAAATTGAACAGTCGGTGAAGATCGAATTTTTCGAGACAGCTACGTAACTCAAATCACAAAAAGTTAGTATAATGAAAGAAAGATAATAAGCAGGGCTGTGCGCTCAAGAAATTTCAGATCAAGATCACGTTCTGGTGATTTTAAACATCTTATACGGTGAAGCACAAAAAATCTGTTTCTGGACAGCAAAGCAAAACTATCAACTTTCAATTAACTAGAGACTATAATTAGCATTTTATTTTTATGTACAGAGTATATACACAATATTTACATGTTTTTGATGAAAAGCTTCCATGGAAAGATTTGTTTTGGTTCATAGGCATGAACACAAGTGTTCAAGATCGACCCCCACTTAACCATTACTCATCTTTCCAATCACTTTTCTTTTTGAAAACGTTTTTAGATAACAACTACAACTAATTTTTTTTGTAATTCGCATTCCCTATCCATAGTAAGATAAAGAACAACTTAAAACTGAAAATAAAAATTACTTAGAGATAAAGCAAACAAGTGCACACAAGAATATTCACCTACGCTATGGGTCCCCGGCAACGGCGCCAGAAAAGGTCTTGATATCCCACAAGTATAGGGGATCGTGTGTAGCCTTTTCGATAAGTAAGAGTGTCGAACCCAACGAGGTGGTAAAGGTAGGATAAGTATTCTCTCAAGTTCTATCAACCACTGATACAACTATACGCACACTAAACGTTTAATTTATCTAGGAAATAATACTAGAGTAATAATATGGGTATGAGAGATAGCTTTGCGAGATAATAAATACAAGAAATAAATGTTAGTGTTGCAGCAATAAAGTACACTAAGTAACCATAAACTGTCAGTACCATGAGTGTAGAAAAGTGGTGGTAATTGTGATGGCTTTGTCCAAGATTAATTAGTGAAGATATCGGGTTCATTGTCTTCGATGCAGTTTTCTATGTGGGAGAGGCTAAATATACATGCACTCCACTACTTGGGATTACAAGTACTATATGATTGGATTCTTAGCAAATATCCGTATGTACTAACAATGCATTAAGGTTTCCCCAACCATAGCCTTAAGTTTATGGTCCTCTTACTCCCATACGTGTAACTAACCGGTTCACGTTCTCAGGTTTCTGTCGCTCCGGCAGAACTCCCCCCTTCGTTTACAAATACTACCAACCCCGTGATGTTGATCCATGCGCGCACAAGTATAATGGACACCAAATGACAGTGCCATATCAACATACAACTCTAATGAATCAAAGACATTCAACCAGCAATCAAAAGACAAATAAACTATGCAAACATGACATAGATCATAGGATAATAACTTATAGTATCAAACACCATGTTTACATAGAGCGGTACAGAGATTTGTGGGAGGATGATCCACTGTATACAAGGAGGAGTTGGCGGTGGAGATGGCGGTGAAGACGGCGGAGAGGGCAGCGAGAGGCGCAGGGCGGCGCCGACGCCGGCGGTGGCGCGGGAAGCTCCTCCCGCGCCGCCGGCAACAAGGGGGAGCGCCGCCCCTTAGCCCTCTTCCTTCATGGCTTCTTGGGAGCCCTCCCCCATGGAGATGGGATCCATGGGGGAGGCAAAAACGTGGCTTTGGTGGCTGGAAATTCGTGGGTATGAGGTGTTCTCCACGAGTTAGGTTTCCTCCCTTTATATACCTTCTCGGATTCCCGTCATCCCATCTAGGGTTTCGATAAATCGTGCTTATCTCTGCCGTCCGGACTCGGATTGGGCCGAATTTTATGTTCAGATCCATTAGGAGAAAATTCCCTGCAACTTTCACGACTAGACTTTTTCCGTTTGACGTCGTCTTCTGTCCGGTACGTGACAATCTTCAAAAAGAGTTTTCAGACAGATTTCAGGAAAGTCCCAATTCGACTCCAACAAGGTTTCCTCTTGTATTTTTGATAATTCCTACACATCAAAGAGTAAAATAAGAACATTGTGCATTTTTGCAACTATTAATAGGTTAGTCCAAATAAATCATAAACTTAATATAAAAACAAGTGTCAAAGGCATAATATTAATATGAAACAATCAAAAATTATAGATACGTTTTGGACGTATCAAGAAGCAGCACGCCCGCGGAAACCAGAGTGGCGCCGCTGCCGTTTTTTGGTCACCGGAGGAGCTCCGGTGACGAGCTCCAGCGGCGGACCACGATGGCCGGGCAAACCAGCAAGCAAGCGAGAGGGCAAAAGGGTCTTGGAGGACCAGCAGATCACCCTGACGCTGTGGGTGTCGAAGTGATTGCTTTTTTCTGGTTGCATGGTTGGACCCGCCTGATTTGGACGCTGTGGATGATACGGATAGTGATGCAGTTTCAAATGTTCCTCTAATATGTAGGTCAGTGTTTTTCATAGTTATGTTGATGTTGTTGTGCAATTAGCTGCAGTTTCAAGTGTCTTTCATATTTTTTATTAGCTGAAATCTCTTAGATGTTTGTGTAGACACAGAATTGCAGTTATTTATATTGGCTGTTATGTCTTATTACCACCCCTTGCTGAATTGTGGAGAGGGCTAACAGAGTTACTTCATGATATGTAGGTTTGATCCATACCTCGAATTTTTGACAAAAGAGACCACCCTGAGAAATGAATTGTCAAAAAGGACTACTCCGAAATTTTTTGTCAAAAAGGACCACCTGAACCATGGCGGCATGTTGGGCCGAATGACCAAATCCGTCGCGGAGGAACGGAAAGCTGATGTGTGGGTCCCAGATGCCACGGTGTGTGGCGGCATGTCGACGTGGACGGGGTGGCCGCCTCGGCCGGTGGCGGCCTCTGTCTGGCGTCCGACAACGACATATGTTAGGGAGAATTAATTTCCTCTTGCTAATCTTGTACGCACGCATGCATGCATGGTTGGATCGAATTTATAGCATCGAGCCATGCATGAGTGACATAGCAGGTTGGATAACGATGTGGTTGTAAACATCCAGCTGCACTCCTTGTCAACCATCGACCAGGTAGCTACGAAAGAGACATGTCGTTCCAAGATTCCTCCTTGTCAACGAGCGAGGCAGAGGCCGCCACCGGCCGAGGCGGCCACCCAACTTTCTGTTCCCACGCGACGGATTTGTCCGTTCGGCCCAACATGCCGCCACCGCCGCCGGCGGCCTCTCCAGCCGCCTCTGCCCGTGGCGGCAGGCGTGACAATTTTTTTTGGAGGTGGTCCTTTTTGACAATTCATTTCTCAGGGTGGTCTCTTTTGTCAAAAATTCCCATACCTCTACCAGCCAATTATTGCTGGGCTAGGACAAAACGATCAGCCTGTACTGCATTGGTGCTAAGTATGTTTAAGTTCTCGTCTTTCTGTAACTTTGTGTGTGTGTGTTACTTTCTTCTCAAATTCCAATTGATTTGAATATGTCTGTGGGCTAAGTTTCATTCACACACTTCCATAGTTCCATGTATGTTGCCGTTCTCCCACGGGCATGTGTATCGTAGTGAAGAGTATTCGTATTCTCTTTATCAGTTTTGGCTCAGTCATAATTGATAATCCTCAGATGTATTTAGTCCCTGGTTAAGATTGATTTATTATTTGTCAATTGTCATCCATCTTCTCCCTATTTCTGTTAATTTTACACCAAGAACTAACAGAGGGCAATGATAAGGTGTATGAACAGTGGCTTCCCTGAGAAAACATGGATATTGAACCATGTCGTTTAGAAAACACCAAACTATGGTATAAAATACACTATAACAAATAAATGACTTGGTTTTGTCCTATATATTACCACATAGATAATTTGGAAGGTTTCTCTACTTTTAGGGTTGGATAGAAGCCATACAAAGTTAAGTTGTATTGTCAATGTATACATTACGCCAATATCCATTCCCAGTGCTTAATGTTAAATCTCTGTCTCTTGAAACATGATAATATTGATTCTAGTGAACCGTAATGGCGGCTTCTTGCTTGGCTATTATATCTGTAGCAGGTAATCTGATAAAAAAAAATGCTTCCTTTATCCAGGGAACTGTCGAAATATTTTGTGGTTTCTGGTACAGCTTCGGAACCATTATGTGGTGCTTGTGATTCCATGTAAAAACCAGACACGGTTCGTTTACTTACTTTAGATATGTGTTACATCATAGAACTAATTGCTTATGTAATTCGTCTTGCAGAATGCTATAGTAATTTATTCTATCGGGGTTTGCACAGTTAATTTGACAAATTTCTTTCAAATTTTTATTTGGTAAAGGAACCCGAATAACTATTGGAGACAATCTCACAATCATTGTTGTCTTCTGTTGACCGTGATTTCCTGAGTATCTGTGGAGATTATGTCCTGACCGTGTAAGTTCCACATATGTCTCAAACTCTTTACATATTCTGACCGTTAATTTGTTCTTCGGTCACACCTGGAGTCAATGAAAAGAAATACTGAGATAGTTTCCATTATTGCAAGAGCCATTTTTGCAAAAATGGTGCTGTCAATGAAAATTGTCATGCTGGTTCAGGAGGGTACTAATTCCAGGAGTATTTATTTTGTTAATTTATAGAAAGGAGTAGTTGTTGTTTACTGAATTCAGTGGATCATCTAGATCACCATGCATTTGGAGTATTTGTCATGTTCAGATATTTGAGCATGCAGTTGGAGTAGTTGATTGAGTAGTTGACTAGCGCATAGTAGAGTTACAATTTACATTAATGTTTTAGTGTAGACCATTAGACTACATTAAATAATCGTATAATTTTACATTTGGATAGTGGAGAGCCAATTTTACTCCAGAGCAAGTTTTTGTAAGTTGGTTTTGATTTTGATAAACAAAATTATGCTAGTTACTGCCTGAATGCTACTCCAAATTATTCTACTACATCGTGTCCGAATTAGTTGTGTGAGTTGTATACCACATTTGTGCTATACGAGTTGTCCGCCCGCGACAAGTAAAAGTGGTTGAAGGGTACTCCATCTCTAGCAGATACTGAAAAACCACGGAAACCGAAAAATTCCGGCGGCATTATGGCTCAGGCCGTTTTTTGGTCAGAACAGAGCTCGTAAATCTGCCCTGGCCCGTAAACCGTTTACGGGGGCCCAAGAATCCCCGCGCCGAACTCAATTTATGGCGCGCAGTCCATAGCCCGTGTCTCGCCACCATCGCCCGACGTCAAATCTGCCACCGCCGAGTACAGATCCGCCACCGCCGTGCCTTGATGTGGCCAAAGAGGGAGACGCCAGAGCGCGGGAGCGGCTCGGGGCGCGACATCGATTGGTCCGACCTCTCCGACGCGGCGAGGAAGAAGCACGTCGCCCCCGACGCGGAGATGAAGCGGGTGGCGCTCCCCTACACCAAGCACGGCGCGCTCGTGCTGCCGTCCCTCCTCTTCCGCACGGTCGACGAGTTGGACCGGCCTAGAGCTGCAGCCAGGCGCGGCGAGGGGAGCTCATCGGGCGCGGGGAGCTCCTCCGGTGCGCTGGTGCACATGCCAAAGAGGTAGGCGTTAGAGGAGGAGGAGCTCGACGGCTACGACCTTGCCGCCTTCACCCCCTCTTTCGCGCTGCAGGACTTTGTCCCCATCGGCTCGCTGAACACCGTCGTGGTGGTTCTCTGCAAGCGGACGATGCGGGAGGAGGAGGAGCTCGACGACATCCTCCTCCAGTAGGGCGTCGCCAAGGAGCTTGCCCAGATGGAGAAGGCGGAGGAGTGGCACCGCGTCACCGAGCTTGAGGCGAACATGTACGTCAACCTCGTCTCTGACGAGGAGTGAGAGACGCGAATCCGCCGCAGCTCGGCGCCACACCCGAGTTGTATTTTGAGTTAGGGTTAGGGTGGCGGGTAGCTAGCTAGGGTTAGGTAGTGCTCCGGTGATCACCGGTGATCTGTACTTTGGCTTGAAGTTGAAGATCACCGAGGTTTTCGTCCGTTCGAGTTCGCGCAAAATGAAACGAAATTAAATTTCCAGTTCCATATTCAGTTTTTTTCCCGCTGTGAAAATTGGAACTGAAAACAAGGCAAAACGGGAACTGAAAACCTGTGGTTTTCAGTCTCTGCTAGAGAGATGCTCTCATACCCAAAACAGGAAGAGACAAATCTGTGTAGGATTGTTTGGAGGCAAAAACCAATTGTCAAAAAGGATTTTCCTAAGCCACAATAATGTTTTAGGAAATTATTTAATGATTCGTAAGTTGCCAACGAGGATGAGTTGCCAGCTGGAATAGGACTTGGTCGAATTTGAGCCGAAATCGAAGTTGCGTGCTGGCGAAAGCGCGTGAAAGGAGTCAAACCGGATCGAATTCGAAACTTGGATTCCAAGTTTGGATCGATCGATCGATTTGGACTCTGCTTTCCTCTCCCCCATCTCTGCTCTCCCGCCAATCCAAAGCTCTCCCGCGATTGCTCTGCTCTCCCGCGACTGCTCTCTGCTCCGGCGACTGCTGCGCTCTGCTCCCTGCCGCGACTGCTCTCCCGCGATTGCTCTGCTCCCTCCCGCGACTGCTCTGCTCTGCTCCCCCGCGACTCCCGCGCCAGAAAACCCCAATCTTTTCACCGCCGCCATGCCGCATCTCCGCCGCTTCCTCTGCACGGCCGGCGGGGTTTCCGCCACTGCGCTGCTCCTGTTCGCCGGCAGCCGCGGGTCGCTCCCCTCGCTCCCGCGCCCCATCGCCGATTCATGGCCGCTGCACCCTTTCCCCCAGACCTACTTCTCCCCGCCGCCGCCGGAGCTGCTCCACAGCTGGGAGCCCTCCTCCTCCTTCCCGCGCAAGCTGTTCCCCGGCCACCAGCAGTCCCCGCCGCCGCAGCTCCAGCATGATGATGCCGTCTTGCTCCCGGACGACGAGATTCTCGTCCTCGCCGCCGAGCCTGCTGTGGGGAGCGCGATGTGCGTCTTCAACGGTGGGGTCTCGTCTCAGGCGCGGGCGCTCGGGAGGCTGCCGGGCCCCGGCCGCCACGCATACCTCTGCCTCGTTCCCAGCTCCGTGCACCAGCCGCTCCAAGCGCCAGCTCTGATCCCCTCCTCCTCAGCTGCCCCGCCGCACCTGCCCCTGCACATCCTGATCTGCTGCTGAACTGGAACGACACCAGCCTGGTCTTCGACTCAGCCCTCCTGGAAGGAGGAGGTGGTCTCCTGGTCTTTGCGAAGGGCCGCCGCCACCAAGGTGTCAGCAAATCACCTTCTGAAGTCCACTGCCTCTACAGCGGCACCACCGTCCATGGCAGCATGGTCGCCTCCTTCCCGGCGATCACCGCAACACAGCAGCTCATCAGGTGCCCAGCTCCTCCCACTTCCCTACACTCTGGCCGCATCACAGTATCTGTCAAGGACGACGACCCATTGCCTTCCCTTGCATCCTTTAGCACTCGACTGTCCGTGCCTAGCGAAAAGAAGAAGCTAATATGCGCTTGTACCATGGTCCGCAATGTTGCCAAGTTTCTGCCCGAGTGGGTTCGATACCATGCGGCGATAGGGGTTGAGCAGTTCTTCATCTACGACAACGGCAGCGATGACGACCTTGCGGACCAGGTGGGTCTTTTGCAAGACGATGGCATTGGTATCGTCACCGTGGCTTGGCCATGGGTCAAGACCCAAGAAGCCGGGCTGTCCCATTGCGCCGCCATCGCTCGGTCTTCGTGCGAGTGGATGGCTTTCATGGACGTTGACGAATTCATCTTCTCACCGGCCTGGAATACATTGGAGAAGCCCTCACCCTCGATGCTACAAGCCCTTGTCGTTAATCCCCAGGTTGATCCGCAGGTTGGACAGGTGTACCTCTCTTGCTTTGATTTCGGCCCCTCCGGCCAAACATCTCATCCTATGGAGGGAGTCTGCCAGGGGTACACCTGCCGTGTGAAGAAACCGATCCGCCACAAGTCCTTGGTCCGACTAGCTGCCGTTGCCGATTCTTTGAAGAATGTAGTCCACCACTTTGAGTTGAAGGCTGGTTTCAAGTTCGTGTGGTCTCGACTCGCCCGAATTAACCACTACAAGTTTCAAGCATGGGAGGAGTTCAAGAAGAAGTTCCACGGGCGGGTTTCAGCCTACGTCGCGGACTGGAAGGACCCAACAAACCTACAGTCCGGGGATCGAGCCACTGGTCTTGGAGTTGATGCCATCGAGCCACATGACTGGGTGGACAGATACTGTGAGGAAAAAGACACAACAATGAAGGATCTGACTATAAAGTGGTTTGGTATTGCGTTTCAAGGCACTGGACAAACCAGTGACCTTTCCCCCTCCCCCTCCCCCTCCCCCTCCCCCTCCCCTTCCCCCTCTATTTGATAATAATAAAACTTGGTATAAAAAATACTTAGCTTGCTAAAAATAAAAACCTTTAAATTAATTTAGTATACACATTTTTGCAAAGAATCATGCCATGCTACTTTTACTGTTTGCAAAAATCATGCCATGCAGCTTTTACTGTTTGCCAAAGGTGTATACTAGGTACCAGCGTCTTGGTGCGGGAGGAGAGGGACATGAAGCCGGAGATCTTCCCCAACGTTCTCTCTGCCCTCCTGTACGAGAAAAGGTGAGATGTTTCAAGCCCTGGTAACTTGATTTGTAGCAGCCCGCAAGGGAGATGGTGTTGAAAGTACTAGTGCTGGTAACTGTTGGTCACTAAACATTTGTATTCTTGTCCTCCTTACCCTGTTTTGTGCATAGGCATTTTCTTGTTTTATTTTCAGTCTACCCTAAATCCGATGTTGTTCAAACGTGTTCTTGGAGTACTAATGCTGTAGCTCTTGATCTGTCGATGGAGTAGTCCAAAAATAAATACTCCTGCTTTAAACTGATAGACCAGCAGGTAGAGTCACTACTATCAGTTCTGTATATCTATAAATGCTTTTGTGCTTTTCATAGTTATATGGCGCTGCTGCTGTGCAATTGTTCTTGTTGTTATGTGTCCTTTATTTTCTAATTCCTGATACATAAATCATATTTTTGATTAGCTGAAATCTGTAGGATGTTAGTGGCATTGACCCTTTTCTTGATTTCTAATTCATTTGTCTGATCAGTGGGTTTGTAAAGGTTTCTAACCTTCCTAGTCTGATATTTTATTTACAAGTAGTTGGCATTGTTCTGTGCATGATGTGTTTGGTGCATCCTCTTTCAGGTAGGAGATGGCTCTCACCAGTTTCTCGTCCGAGATGCCCTGTTAATTTTCAGTTATTATTTTGCTTTGCCCTGATCTTAATCGTGCAGTGAATTGTTCATATTGTGTGCATACCCTGTGTTGGCTAACTGGTTGGATTCGAGTGGTGTTGCCGTATTTCTCTAAGATTTTAGTGATGGATATCCATTATCATTTAATATCGCTTTCTTTATGAGAAATTTATGTTTTTGTTAAGGTGACGCATAATCTTGCTACCATTAATCCAAAACATGGATATTCTTGAGCATTGGGACTGTGAAACTAATCCGGTGACCTCCCTGTTGCCCCATCTTTTCTGTTCATGGTGATGTATAGCAGCACATGAATATTACTTGTAGCATAATCCCATAGTAAGCATTCAAGTTACTTGGAGTGATGCTTCTTTTTTCACGTGCTATATTCACTTAGTTCTGCCCTGTAAATTTGTCTGGAATTTTTCATTTTGCAGTTAGAGCTCTTAGGGAAGAGCTACAGTTGCTTCAAGAACCTGGCTCTTATGTTGGTGAGGTGGTGAAGGTCATGGGCAATCGAAGGTTCTAGTCAAGGTATTTTTTTTTCTTCTTTTACACTTTGTCTTCTCCTGGACACTTATCTATCTGACACTAGTCTACCCTTTATTAGTTGGGCCCATATCACTTACTCAAATAAGTTGAAACATTGCACATACATAGGGAGAAAGAGTGATGGGCTGCTTCCTTTATATTTTAGACCTAACAGTGATAGTTACTTATTCAAATTAGTTGGAACACAATTCAAAGGATACACAATTGTTTTTGCCTGTGATGTGAAATATAGTTCTAATATTTTGGTTAAACTACTGCAGGGAGCATGCACCATCCATTATATTCATGGATGAAATAGACTCCATTTGATCTGCTAGAATGGAGTCTGGGACTGGCAACGGTGATCTTGAAGTGCAATGCACCATGCTTGAGCTTCTTAACCAACTTGATGGTTTTGAAGCTTCAAACAAAATTAAGGTATGCTTCACTTAATACCTGATGTTCCCGTGTGTTTATTATACATCTGGAGTAATATCATCACGATGCCTTATATGTTTGTTGCAGGTTCTGATGGCAACAAACCGGATAGACATTTTGGATCAAGCCCTTTTGAGGCCTGGCCGCATAGACATGAAGATTGAATTTCCGAATCCTAATGATGATGTACGTGCTGCATATACAGTTATAATACTTGTTGACTCCGAACTTGCTTTGTGCTGACTATGTGCGTAATCTTTTGCCCTTCAGTCACGAGGTGATATTTTGAAGATTCATTCAAGAAGAATGAACTTGATGGGTGGAATTGATCTGAAAAAGATCGCAGGAAAGATGAATGGGGCTTCAGGAGCTGAACTAAAGGTTTGTTTAGTCTATACATTATATTCTGCTGCATCAAGTTTCAGTTTTCCTGGCTCTTTGGTCTGTCGTAGTGCCATTGTTTATTACTAGAACATTATAAATTTTTTAATCTCTTCCAAATTGAATATTGCACACACTTCTGCTCATTATAATTTTGAGAATCATGGTCGCTTGGGAATCTCCTGTTGAGACACTTTTGGAACTTCTCTAGTTTCTTGCATGATTACCTTATGGGGTCCATTCCCATTTTCCATGTAGTTAGATTAACATTTAATCAGGTTAATTTAGGATTTTGAGGGTCTAAAGTTAACTATGTGGTGTTAATTGTGCTGTTTGTTGACTTGGAATTTGTTTTTTCTGCCTAACATTGTGTTAGGCTGAGTGCATTCTGACATCAAAATATTTTGTCTTGACAAAGCAAGTTCTGTTTGTTCTGCATAACAGCTTAGCAACATCTTGCATATGTGCGGAAGCATGGAAAGTATGTTGCAATCAGTATAATCACTTTTGTGGCATCAAAAAATAAGTTCTTCTACATTCCCTTGTGCATGGCTGACAATAGATCCATATGCATAACATCACTGCTCTTTTCACTCAAGTGATATGAAGTTATTCACTCTTGTTTCTGTCTTTGTTATTCAGGCGGTGTGCACTGAAGCTGGAACGTTTGCTCTCCGTGCGAAAAGGGTGCACGTAACGCAGGAGGACTTCGAGATGGCGGTGGCCAAGGTGATGAAGGAAAGATAATGAGAAGAACATGTCCCTGCGGAAGCTGTGGAAGTGAGGATGCCCACCTCCTATGACTCTGAGCTAAGATGATGGACATGCAAGCTGCATGGAGGATCGTCTGCCTCGCTACTGCAAGTTTGGCCTACTTTGACTCGTAGAGGAAGGACAGGCTAACCGCGAACCTGTGCACTGGGGCTTGGTTCCGTCCTGTCAGTATATTTGGTGTCCAGTTATGGAGTTCCTTTCCTGTAGGGAAGAAGTGCTGTTTTAAAGTTCTATTTGGTTAATGAGTAATGTATTTAATTTCGACAAGGAGGTCCAGTTTCTCTCTTCTACCTGTCATAGTTGCTTTCATGTAATCAACCTTGGAGCGGGGGCAAATATTTTTATTTGTCGAATCTCATGATTCTGAATTTAGTATGAATAATAATATGCATTTTCCCGTTCCTGTGTTTTACATTGTTTCAGAGCCAATGATCCCGCTTCCCAGTACTGCTTTGTCGGCAGAACCATTGCCTGTTTGTATGATATAATTCACAAAAAAATTATGTCAGCAGAAGCCTGTTTGTATGATATGATTCACAAAGTACTTTCAGCAGGAGCCATATTTGCCTACGCTCCTGTTTATGTCTAAGTAGGGATGGGTGCCAAATAAGTTTTGAATTGATTTTGAACTCATTCGACAAGTTTTTAAAGAAGGATCATTGGCCCAACTTGTATTTTGAAAATATTCCGTCTCTGGAGTAAAGAGGCTGGACTGAACTTATGATCGCTCGATCAAGCGAAAACGGTCTGGGGCAATGCGCGAACGAAGTTCGAAGGCGTATTGTTTGTACACTAGAGAAATAGCTTTCGAATTACTGCCTCCAAGGCAGGCTCACGGTGGCAGAATGGCGGCGACGGCGGAGGAGCCGTGTTGCTGCATCTTGCACGCGTTAGACTGCGCCGCGCGTCGACCGACTGTCCGTCGTCCACGGCGGCGGCAGACGACGGTGAGCGACGCTTCACCTACGGCGACCTCCTCTTCGCCGCATCGCCGCCGCGATTCGTCGCCCTCACGACGACGACGGGTACACAGGTTCGTGCGTGTGCCCGGGCGTGCTGCAGATGTTTCTTCTCTGCATTGATGGTTGCAAGTGAGTTTTTCTTGCTAGTTCTTAATTGTGTTAGAATAGTTCTATCAACCAACTATCCCAAAAGACCGATCTGATTGGAAGAGGTGATATGATATACTTAACACCCCCCTTCACACCCGACGTGGGTAACACCTCCCCTTGAGACTTGAACCCGACCCGGGCGCTCAGATAAATTGGGGATTAAATGGTGCGGGGACAAGACTTGAACCTGAGACCTTAGGGTCCCTCCGGCGCTCACGAGTGTTAGAACACCTCTACCAACCAACTGTCCCACCAGACCGATCTGTTAGGAAGTGGTGATATTATATACTTAACATACTTAACACCCCCCTTCACATCCGACGTGGATATGGAATGATCAACACCTCCCCTCACACCCGACGTGGGTGTGGATAAATTGGGGATTGAGACTTGAACCTGAGACCTCAGGCGCTCACAGGTGTTAGAACTATTCTATTGATAGAACTATTCTATTGATAGAACTATTCTAACATGGTATCAGAGCCAAGGTCTCGAGTTCGAGTCCTGGTTTGCGCAATTTGTTCTAAAATTGTTGCCGCCCCTTCTTTGTCCACGTATAGGCCTCTTGAGCCATACCTCTGAGACTCGCGCGCCGTCGCTCTCTTCCGGTTGCACGTGTTGGCCTCTCCCTCCCCGAGTCACACGTGAGAGGGGGTGTTGAAGTGTATAAGTGAATTGTCTGGCCCTTTCCATAAGATCGGTCTTTTGGAATAGTGGTCAGCGCATGAAGCTTGACAAATTGGTCAATGTTCATCTTATTGTTCTGATTTTCTCTGAATGCTAAATCATCAGAAATCTGGTGTGCCATGTATGTTTTCATGCCATTCTCATTTTAATTTGACACAATCAGATAGCAGACCCTACCTGACATGCAGACTGAAACTTGCTACCAACTTATTGTACCAGTTGTTCACTGAGGTGGAGTGTCAAATTGGAAGGACATGTTGAGTGTTTTGCTGCTATAACTTAAAGTGATTCTTGAACTAAGCAAAAAATGACAGACCAAATTACCACGCATTTTGCTAGCCAGCTCATGGTTACTCTCTTGGACAGGTTGTGATTGGATGTTATAAAGGGAAATTTACTTTCATGATACATCGACTGGTAAACTATCTTGGACAGTTCAAACAGATGGAGACGTACAAATGCTGCATTTTTATTTGAAATATCTTTTAAGCCTCACTTGATAGATGGCTGCTGTATTTTTGTCCCATCTCTGAGTGAACATTAAGAACGACAAGGATCCCAAAGCCGATGGATGGGCGTCGTTCGGGTCGCTTTATCGGCAGCATCTGCCGGCTACATCTCGCCGTCTTTTCTAAGTTTTTCTCGTGCAAACGTGGCCGCTTGACGTCCACTTGGACGTTCACCTCCACACGATCCGCGGTGGCTAGATCCTTGTACGTGTTGTACATGTACAACCAGGGACGGAGCCAGCAGGGGGCTAGGTGGGGCCATGGCCCCTTCCATGGTGAAAAAAATTGTGATACCCTCCACGTATTATGTGTACTTAATCTTCAAATTAGTCCAAATTAACCCATTTGGCCCCCCTCAAGTTGCATAATGTCTACTTGGTCCCCTTGTACAAAATTCCTAGCTCCGTCCCTGTGTACAACCCAGCCGGTTCCGGTAGGCGGAGTGGTCGAAAGAGTTGTAAACGCGAAGAACACGCGTATAGAAAGTAAAATTGACACAAATTCATGAGACTTTCTCTTTATTAACGTTTTCTTTCTTGATACTCCCTCCGTTTAGGTGTATTAGGCCTGCTACAATTAGCGTTGCGACCTAGGCACACGATGATACGGCCAGAGAAAAGCTCCAACGATTTGTTTCAGCCAATCAGTCTTGGGTAGTTACTGCAGCGAGATAAAACAGCAGCCAATCGCTCGCGTTCTAAACCATGGGCCCTTTGCATGCAGCGGAATTGTCCAACCACATGCGAGAAACTAGCGCATGCATTGCTGGCGCTCTAATTACTATCCCTAATTAATCGGGTCATTAACTGCTAATTGGGGCCTAAAGATGGCATAGTTTCGGAACAAATAGATTTTGATAAGAGGCCTAATACACCTAAACGGAGGGAGTACTTATAGTCCCTCCTATATATACTACTCGTGAATCAATTGGGTCAACAAGATATGACTCATAACTTAATGTCACGAAGAAAACATTGACTACGCAAAAAGGTGGAGGCACCTCTTAGGTGGGTTGCACGGTTTCCCAAAAGTATGGCCCCGACAACATGTCAAGCAGCACCAACCAAGAAACTGGGCGTGGCCACGACAGATGTGCACACATGTCAGTACACCAGTGCCCTACCGGCACAACGTGCAACACAACCTAGGAGGCGTAAAATGAAGAATGTGTAAACCGTGAAGCGAGGTATGGATGTAAGGATCCGCACGGGTTGAGCCCAATGGCATGTATGCCAAGCTGGCATGGAAAGCGTCTGTGTAGTGCACGTACAAAGGTTGATAGGACAGTCTTATTGTAAATCTGCCACGTAATTAAGATATGGCAAAAACATGATGTACAATAAGTTTTTTCATACTCTTATCTTTAGTATCAGATGTATCTAAATTTGTGGTGAGACACTTGTTGCTAAGAGAAGACCAACCTCGTTTTTCATTTCTCTCTCCTCCAACCCAATAATTATCCTACGTGACATTGCTTAGATGAAACCATTGTACATGCACTTAAGCATCAACCATTGTAATGATATCTAAAAAAAGACCAATGTAACACATCTAAACAAAAAGACCAATGTAACAGAAGGATTATCTTTTTTTGGACATAAGGGAAGGATTATCGATAATCCAAGACTAGAAAAACCCTGAACGTAAGACTTCCACGGGTCCGTCCCTACTCCCTTGCGTGACCGTTCCGTGAATAGTGCATGCGGTTACTGGCGACTCGGAGGCGATCCGATCTCGACCTGCTATCTTCCTGTTTCTCGCGATCACCTCAGTCCCAGCGTGGTCCTCTCTCGACGCTCCCCCACCTCGTGCCATCCTTCACCCATATTGTTGGACGATGGTCCCAAAACCCTAGTTTACCATACACCATAAGCCTTTTCCGTATGACTAGGGCACGAGATCGTAAACCACCCAACATAGAGTGTGCCAAAGATGGTAGGAGGAGATGGAGACACATGCACACAAAACATAGAACATTCTTGCCCCAATTTTCAGGAAGGTTGTGAAACTTCCTGCCTTGCTGAAAACAAATATTAAACTTATAGTATGGAAAGTATAGATGAAAAACAGTAAAAGAAAAGGGATCAGTGAGCTAACGATGGTGACAAGTAAGTAAACGAGGTTGTAAACAATGTAAAAAGATGAACCGGGCGCCATAACATCACTAGAGGTACCTCTCCATAAAAATATAAGCAAATTACAGCTGGATAGGTGATAGAATTGAAAACAAATCAATCATGATATACGCATCACGTCAAACGTATATAAACCGCCACCTAGACATAATCTATACATAAGTACTCCACTTCGATAGTGCTTCTATGCTTGCCTCCCTAGGTATTAAGTAGAAAATAACGGAGTATTGCCTTAAGCTTCGTACATGATGTAAACTGGCATGGTTAGCAACAATTATTTTCTCCTTTGTAGCAACAACACAGTAACCCTACTTGTACATTTGTGTCACTCGGACACCGATAAAGCATGATTGAACCCACTATCGAGTATCGAACACTTACCCCCTCTTGGAGATTTAAACATAAACTTCGCTAGAGTCTATCCTTTAATCGGAGAACATGCAGAAATAGGACATAAACAATAATGTCCTCTTCACTGGCCATCGCTCATGCTTTCCCTGGTCGTTGGCCATCGCTCATGCTTTCCCTGGTCGTTCATGCAAAGCAACGTCCTCTTCACTTCACGTGTTCCTCCTTTCAAGCCGTGTGGGAACAGACCACGGGGTTGCGGTCTCACATGCGTCAAAATCAATGGAAGGGAGTAGGGCGCACTAGTTTGTCGTCCGATCGATCTGATTTAGCTTATCAATTTTTTTTGGCAAAGCTAATCTCTACTACTCCCTCCATTTCAAAATACTCCCTCCGTTCCAAATTAGATGTCATCTATTTGTCCAAAAGTGGATATATCTATAAATGGATGACATCTAATTTGAAACGGTGGAAGTAGATGACTTCCATTTATCCAAAAGTGGATGTATCTACATGTCTAGATACATCCATTTTTAGACAAATGGAAGACATCTATTTTGGAACGGAGGGAGTACAAAAAACCAAGTGTCCTGTCTCGGCTTCGTCCGTCATCCCACCCCACGTCATTGCCCCTCACGCCCGCTCCCTTCGTCGCCTCGCCAGTAGGCTGATGGGCCAGGCCCACGCCCACGCCGTCGCTTCTCCCCGTTCCACGCCGCTCCGTGGTCAGCCCCTGCTACCGAAAAGGACGCCGCCGCCACACCCACGCTGCTGCGAATCCCCGGGCTCCCCACCAGCGGCGTGCTCCCATCCGCCTTCCCATGCTGCCGTTCCGCCTCCACAATTCCCCAGTTCGGCCACGGCCAGTTGGGCTCGCGCGAAGGACGTGGGGGACGAGCTGAGAGCCCCTAGCCTGCCCACCTCCCCCATCTCCCCTCCCCTTCGCTCTGCGATGGTGTCGTCAGGGAGTGCGGCATGGAAGAGGACGAGGTGCTGAGGATGGGCGGCGAGGCCCTTCGAGCCGTGCTCATGCTCCTGGTGTCCGCCATGAAGCACACAAGTGTGCCTCCACAAGGCATCCATCTCGCCCATGCCCAGGTTGTTGGGCGTCTGCAAGGCTGCTCGGCAGGAGTTCGAGGGTGCGACACAGCTTCACAGTTTATCCGGTACCGTTTATCTGTAATCCCTTGTCCGTGTGAGTGTGATGAAAGAGCAGTGATTTGGTACATCCTAAAGAGGGTTTCGCCCCTTCTCATAATAAGAATGTGCACGGTCTGGTCACCAGGAAGAAGAGAAGCGAGGAGGTGCAGAACAGTAGCGTAAAGCTGTGTAGGATTGAAATTATTTGACGGACCCATGCTAATTTTTTCATACGAAATTCAGTAATTTGTTGAACAACCTTGATGATGTCTTAAATGAAACGGTGTTCTGATTGTGTTACACTGAGTACTAAATTAGCTTCTGTCGCGTAATCACTATCATAACCGTGCTAATGTTAGATCTAACAAAGAAGGTGAAAATAGGCATATTTTGTTCTGAACTAACATCCTGATGAAGACTTGAAGAGGACCTACTAACTGAAGAAAATTACCTTTTGCCTTCCTGGCAGATGATCAGCAGCTTTGCTCTCTGTCGAGAACTTGCTCTGCACCGTCTTGGTGAAGTCCTTGTTGCGCTTGGTGACCAGGCCCTAGAACAGGTTGGTGAAGTTGTTGTGCGCATGTCGCTTGATGATCGTCAATGGCACAAAGAAAAGAAAAAAAATCCATTCATGATAAGATGCGAGAAAAGGAGGTGTAATCTCTAGACTGCATATGTCTACATCAGCACGCAGTACCTGGCCAAATTAAATGACAAGCATGCTGGCAATATATTTTTAATAGAGCAACCTCACATAAGTTTTCAGTTTTGGGACAGTGGACACTTCAGTTCCTAACTTCATAGATGTGCATGGTTACAGTATTCTATGAAAAAACGTCCTGAACCCAATCTTGTGGTCCATTTGTAGCCCTTACCCTCCTAAATAGGCACGTAAGAAAGCAAGCCATATATCTATAGGACATCAGATCTAACTTTCAGAAGATGGCACTGTATGGATATTTTTGTTCTGAAATTGCATCGGATACCATGTTTAGTTTTTTCTTATAAATATTTTTCCCTTATCAGTGTGGATCAAGAGTACTATTTATCATAATTCGAAAATTCGGCATTTTTCTTTTCTTCCACAACGTCCTCATTTAGCTTGTCGTGTCATTTATGTTACGAAGAAAATTTAATTGATTTTTATGCAGGGCGATGTTAGATTAAGATCATTTGATGATTGTGCTGCGAGAAACAGAGCATATTTTTCAACGATCTCGCATATGTTTTTAAGGCGTCCGCTAGGATGCTAGAAGGAACTCGTAATTGGTTGTGGCTTGTCAAATTTACTATGTCTAGAGGGAAAATAGTGGCAGGAGGCACTCAAACCATTCAGCTGCGGCAAAACCAGAACTTACTCCCCAATACTGAAAGAGATCAGTTCAGAAGGTCAGAATTGACGAGGCAAGAGCCATCGAGGAGGCAAACAAAACAGCAATCTTACCCTTACTAGTTGTATGCCCGTGTGTTGCTACGGATGACACAAGTAAATGAATTATGCGTTTCTTAATTAATTTGAATGGCTGTGTGTTGCTACGGTTGACACAAGTATAGGTTAGCCTATTTTCTCATGAGAACAACATTCGGTACACAATACATAACCACCTAATCAAAGCAAGGAAACCAAATCCATATGAATCATCTGCTACAACTAATGACACATACAATTTTGCATGCTAATTGTCCGATATTCTTTGAGTTCACAAGCAACTGGGCTTGAATAAATTCCTGAAACATCACATTACAATTATATGTTTAAATAATTAAATGTGTGCTACTACAAACTGCTCACCAAAAGCATCGAATATGTACAAAAAAATGTGGTGAATACCTACCACTAAAGACACCAAACCAAACACGCAGACTTTATCTAGGTGTGCCTGTGGGTTAATCTTTACAACACTGACGTCATGCACAACCGTGTGTTTACTGAATGTCAATGTCCCCAGGAAATGGTAATTTGGTTTCCTATTCACCGAGAAGTGGATCCTACGATCAGTTCATGCACCAGTTCATGCCAACTATAGTTTCGGATCTTGCAACAATTTGGTTCTCTGCACCGGTTAATGCCACTCAGCCATTCCCAATCGATGGAAAATACAGAACATGAACACCTCATGTCAGCCTACAAAATGCATGTAGCTGCAAGCAAAATATACAGGCACCGATGTATACTACAGTTTACCTCAGTTTCCACATAGGAAGCCACCTGATTTCCCACAACTCAAACATGCTCATGCAAATTCTGGTACACAAAAGGCTTTCTATAGTGCGAAATCTTGTCAAGTTTCAGGTAGGTCTAGATACAGTGGCCATTAATGAATCATGATATTGAATTTGTGAACATCGTCTGTGTAGACAGATACCAACGAAAACAAATTCATTACATAATGGAGAATGTATGAAACGTATGATATTCTCTATAAGGATGGTATCTACATGATAATTTCTCTAGCTTCTCAACTTTTGTTGATTCCATCGGCCGGTGATGAATGCACATGGCAACATGTGGAAGATGATATACTGAATGAGACATGATATCCAAGGTCACATATCCATCACAAAATTCTAATAAGCAATAACTAAATGTTGCTTAAGCCATGGCACAAAAGAAAACTGAAGAAGAGGGAGAGACATGGAGCTCACCACAATGACCACCCAATGGACTTTAAAAATGTTCCCAACGTGCTTCTCTCTACAGAGAAGATGTCAATTACCATCTACCAGAATGACCATCGTCAGAACATTGATCCACCAGAACTCCATCGACATGGTAACGACGAACCAGAGCTGCACGCTAGAGCGTGGACTATTCTATGTTCATGTGGGATCCAAGAGAGTAGGAGAGGTGAGAGGATATCAGGGTTGGAATTACTCCTGAGATTAAGGGGGATAGGACACTATCTCCTAGCGCATATATGAAACGATGAACGCGAGCAGGGAGGAGAGGTCTTGCGTGGGGGTGCGTGTGACAGAAAAACGCCTTGCAGGGTTGCGGGAGGTAGCTTCCACCGCAGCCGCACACTCTGCTAATCCCACTTCGCTATGGAGCAACAACATAAGCCACATTGTAATCCCGCTAGCAAATAATTAAGCTGAAGCATAGACATATAGGACTAACAGTGTTCTTGTTCAATATAGATCATGTTCCGAACCATGGAGTCGAGAACCTTGGTTTCAGACTCCTGCTACAGCCTTAGTATTGCATTCTACGATGCATACTGGACAGGTTGAACTGGTCAGTACATGCAATCTAACCATAAGTAAGGAATGTAGAACATTAATAGATACAACTTCAATGACTCAACTCAAGTACGAAATTAACTAATAGGGTATTATAGGACATAATAACCCAACTGAAGTTTAGTATGTAACTATTAGTCTAATCATGGGCACCAATAAGGTTCCACAATACCGTCAGTGGCCTATATAGGGACACTTACTCTTTTGAATAAACAAAATGTATCACTCTCGGCCATCATTTCAACACCAACCCAATAAGCCAAATCAATTGTCGAATAAGAAGGTATATATATAGTTATCAGAATACTAAGAGCTCCCAAATTTCGATATTGTTCACATATGCTTATATGCAACATACAAAGGATCATGTATTTTTACACAGGTTACATGGTACAACAGAATGTAATTAAGATAACCAAACATCTGTGGGCCTTGCTATGTCGACTGGCATTACATACATGGTCTAAGCGCGGCAATTAGAGTGATATGAATTAGATAGCTCACCACAAGTGTGTAGGCCATGCCCGACTCAAGGATTCCTCTATTGTAGCCTGCCTGGCATTTGGCACTGAGGTCCTCTTGAGCTCACTCTTGAGATTGTTGAGGTCATATTTCTATTCCCAAAGCGTAGCTAGCAAACATGCGTGCTCGGCTGCAGGCTCCTCGCCTCCAGGTCCATCTTCTGAATCTATATATACATAAAAGAAACCATAACATATTGCCCCGTCTTCAGTCCTAAATGGAATGATAGACCTATTTGACCAATTTGGTGGACTGCAAAATAAGTGAACTGAATGATAGACATATCTGACGGCAACCAGTATAAACAGCTTACCTTCTTCCTACGTTTCGTAGATGTTTTATCAACCTCCACCAATTTCAGTGCTACTCCACCAAGCACAATTGTATCCCACATCCTGTAGGTCGCCTTATTCCCATGCTCACACCTCATGAAAATAGCTTCCCTACCTTGCCATTTCTGACCTAATTTGGTTCAGTCAATTTCTTCTAAATCACAATTCTCAGCCAGTGACACATCTCCAACCATTTGTCATACAATATATGTGGATACTCTATCAACCTTTGATGTTCTGGAAAAGATCTAAAAGATTTTCTATCTTATCCCTGTAGGAAACTATATCGATGTACCATCTTTTGGCAACTGAGTAGAACGGTTATTACCACTGTCCGATAATTTCCTTTCCTCTTCAAAACAATCACAAACTTGAACTCCATGAGTGTTGTAGCACGCTTCGTCGTCGTGCCCCTGCACGCGCTTCACCGCAACCACGTCACTGGGCTCGACTGGTAGTTTGCTTTCGGGATCAGCTGGTGTAGCCTGTAGTTTTGCGGCCGCCAGTGGTGCGTCGCCGAGGGTTGGCCATCCCTGTTCTGCTCGCCCTCCATGGAGGTTTCTTCCGCGTCCGTCGTCTCCGTGGCCGTCGCCACTGTCATAGACGGCCCTTGGAGGTGGGACGATGCCCACGTGACCACGGCCAGGTTGGAGTTCTCGTCTGCGACGAACAACGCCCGGTGGTTGCTCGTCTCCTGCAACATGGTGCATTGTGCCTGCATAATCGAATCAATTCCAGTTAGTTTCACGGATCCCAGCTGTTGGAAACATCACAGTCATGGAAGCAGATCTGAAACTCGAACGAAATGATCCCAAGTTAGCAGCCTAACTAAATAAAATTATAGATCAGCCGGCAGTGGCCCGCACCCTTCAGCCCGTGGATCCAATCGGGGCTGACGCGGAGAGGGGCGCCCGGGCGAAGCGGGCAAATCAGATAGGTGGACACTGCTCCTCCACCCCGATGATCTCCGGAGCCTGACATTGCAAACGACGAAGAGTCCATGGCATGGCCCGGGAATGAGTCTGCCTGGCACTGCGGCGGAGGGTGTCCGTGACGGCCGCGGAGCAGAGGGAAAGCCGTGCCAGCGAGATGCGGAGGAGGTCGCTGGGCATCACAGCTGGGAGGTCAGGGCGGCAGCCCTCTTGGCGGAGCTCGTGCTGGACCATGGGGGAAGATCGGGGAGGGGCCCTGGAGGGGGAAAGTGAAGTTCTGGTCGCCGCCTACCTCGATGGAGGAAGTGGAGGGAGCAGGTTGCACACAGAGGCACCGTGACCAACAAGTTTCGTTGGGCCTCGGCCCATTATGTGATCGCGAGGCGCAGGAGGCAAAAATTCCACGACGTACCAACGTACGAATTGCCATTTAATAGTAAAGATGTATAGTATATTCCCTTATGTATCAATATTTTTCTTTTATCGCTTCTACATATGCAATCTTGTGGTTTAACTAAGGGTGTGTTCTTTTTTTGGATGGAGTGGAATGGAATGGAACCATTCCATTCCACTGTCATGAAACCGTTCAATTCCTGTGTTCTTTTTGGACAAAAAATTGTCACGGAACCGTTCCATTCTTATGTTCTTTTCTGGGATGGGTGGAATGGAATGGAATGAGAACGGCATCAAACTCGATTAATTATTTCCTAATCTAGATTAATTATTGCTAAACTTAATTAATTATTGCTAAACTTGATTAATTATTCCTAATCTTGATTAGTTATTGCTAAACTTGATTAAATTAGAGTTAATCGCCCAGCATTACTGTGCCGTTCCACCTCGTCCGGCCGAATCGGCCGGACCGGTCGGTTCCGAATATTGAGGGAATATTCCCTTTTCTGGAACCATTCCATTCCACTTCATCCCAGAAAAGAACACAAGAATGGGTTGTTCCATTCCATTCCACTCCATACCAGAAAAGAACACACCCTAACTATATCGTTCCATCCTCACAACAAAGAAGCGGTGCACAAAAAAAGCCATAGATACCAATAATCGTAAATATTTATACATTCTATCTAGCTTCAACTTTTACACAAATTTATTTACTGGAATATTCTTGGTATATTTATTGTTCCCTTGCGAGAGTCCGGTCTATGTCTCTGGTTGCTAGCCTATTTTCCCTTCACATGCAAATTCAAGGTCAGTCTTTGCAACAACCTTATTATCTCTCTCACGTTCAGGCTCTGCATTCTTGCTACTGTCAATATCAACTGTCTTAAGGACGATGTAGTTAAAAAATTCAGCGAAAACAAAATCATGGAATAGAATAATTGAAAAGGATAAGTGAATGAGGCAAAATGTTTTTTAGGGGGATGAGGCATAAGAGCATTTCCAACCACAACCCCCAAAATCGCCCCCAAACTGTCTGTGCCGGAGAAGAATCAATGAAAGAAAAATGAAAGGAAAAACGGACAGCCCGGACGTGGCCGGGCGCCTCCAGAGACCCCCAAACCCTCCACATATGGGCTGAATTTGAGAACTGTTGTACAGCCTGGACCTTTGGGCTGAGTTTGGGGGGGCGCGGTTAGGTGCTGGTACTCAGTCCAAATCGTGTCTGGGCTGTCCGCCCGCACGTTTGGATAGGTTTGGTAACCTCGGTTGGAGATGCTCTAAAGAGATAAAGATATGTATTGTGCCAATTGGCGAAGCAACTCGGTGTGGGAAGAGTGAACTTTTAAACTGATTGCATTACCCTCCAACAGGCCATGTCCACAACGAAGTATGACTATACCCACCTTGGCGTGATCTTCACTGATCTGAATTTCATTGATGCTAGAGTTATGTATGCTCCCCGTATTTGTAACAAGCCGGCGCATGAACTTGCCACTTTGGGTGTTAGTGTACCTCAAGAAGAATATAACTTGTGGGAGATGAGCTACCCTAATTCTGTAACCCGTCTGGTGTTAGTGACCGGTGATTATGCCATGTACGTCTTAATGGAATACGAGTGTTCCATATCCAAAAAAATAATGATATGCATCGTGCTGAATTGTTGGACGTCTCCATGACCGTATGTTTCTCTCCCGTTGCAAAGCACGGGCATATTTCCTAGTAAACTAATAAGAATGAACATGACACATCATATGCGTGGTGAGCTGGTGAGGTTAAGATCACTTATTCATGTCTTCTTGCATAAGCACACCACTTTTTCATGTCATCTTGCATAGGTTCATGACGAATTTTCTAATGCACCTGAGCCTTTGAGTCAGTTTGCAAGCTTCACTAAGCAGTCTCGTCGAGCTTCACTAGCTTGCCGAGAGGCTTGGGTTCAGCTTGTTCAACCTTCAAGCCATGTCCGCCAATTATCGACTCAACCTATCATTCTAAAACATATTTTGGAATAGATAGAGGTAATACATTTGAGCAGTAATAATTGATCGGACACTTCTATCAAAAACGAAAAAGATGCTGAAAAGCTAACATCATCTCTAGGAGAGCCCGTAAAAGTGCGAAAAACCAAAAAATTCCGGCGTCTTTACGAGATCAACTCTTTTTTGGCACAGAACAGAGCCTGTAAAGCCGCCCGGCCCGAAAACGGTTTTCGGGGGCCCGAGAATCCCCGCGGTCGAACATAATTTATAGCGCCTCGGACGATGGATTCAGTCCACAGCCTGAGTCGTGCCTCGACCGCCGACGAGAAACTCCCCCTTCCGCCGCGCCACCTCCGACAAGCAATCCACCGTGATGACGCGGAAGTAGACGACGTCGAAGCACGGGAGCCCCCCCGCCCACCGGGTTGACTGGACGGACCTCTCCGACGAGGCGAGGAAGCGGCGGCGTGGAAGTACATCCACTACGCTGCTCCGGTGCCAGAGAAACTGCTCTACCGCGTCGTCGAGGAGTTTGACCGGCGCCGCACGACAGCCAGGTGCGGAGAGGGGAGCTCCTCCGGAACGCTAGTGCGCAAGCCGAGGAGGGAGGAGCCGCCGGAGGTGCTCGACAGCTACGACGCTGCCGCCTTCGACCAGGGCTTCTCGGCTGAGGACTTCCTCGCTGCCGCCTTGGGTAGGGTTAGGGTTTAGCTAGGTTTCTCCGGTGATCACCGTCGTTGCATTTTGGTTGAATGCGGTGATCGCCGTGTAAAGCGCCGCCGCGCGAATGAAAAAAATGTTGAAAATGCTTAATTCTCCGGTTCCTTTTTAGTTTCTATTCTGTGCCGTTTAAAATGAAACCGAAAACAGAGCAAAACGCAAACTGAATTACGGGCTCAGCTAGAGATGTCTAACATGAACCAAACGACCATTTTGCGATCCCAGTCGCCTCCACCGGGAACCACCTACCGGCGCGCGCCTCCTAGCCCCGAGCCCAGACGCCGGAGCCCTGTTCCGCCGTGGATCGCTGGAGGAGAGGGGCACCGGCCGGACCCCGACGGGCCAGATGGTGGGCGACCCCCGCGGCGGGGACGAGTAGCACGGCTGCGAGCGGCGGCGGCGCCGCGAGGCGGCGGGGGCCACCATGTCTGCCGTAGTGTGCGGCAAGAGGTCCTCCATCTTCGCCGACGAGCTCATCCCTTCCTCTCCCTCTTCCCCTCCCCACCACCACTCTTCCAAGCGGGCCCGCTGCTCCCCGACCCGCGCCTTCGACGACCACCGGCGGGAGGCGCTCCTCCACCACCTTCGCTCCCTCTTCCCCCACATGGATCCCCAGGTCCGTCTCCCTTTATTTAGTTTAGTTGTCAAGCGCGATTTATTCTGTAGGAGCTGTCCTTTCCACACACGAGGTGACTCTCTGGTTGGATTCTGCTGTGCCTTGAACCGTGAATGAAATAGGGATAACCATGATCCACTTGCTGCTGAATCTAAGTATTATTGTGGTGAGAGATTTGTGTCTGGGTGCTTGGATGTGAAAAGCCTCTTTTGCTTTGGTAGATTTGTGATTTTGCTTTTCTTGCTAGTTCTCCGTATATAATTGTGGTGCTAGGATGCTAAAACCTGGTCTTTTATGTTGTGACGGTGCGGTGTGCCTTGCTTAACTTGAGTAGAAAATTTTGAAGCATATATGCTTTTAGGTTATTGTTTCGATGAGATGCGTAATTTGTCAGAAACAGAGCAAAGCTTTCATGAATGTTACATAACTTTACTGTTCACGAATCAACGAAAAGGATAATAATATGGATCATAGCTGTTTGATTCCTGTAAACCATTGTGGAACTTTGATCCCGTTTGAATGATCGGGTCTGTAGTTTGATCATAATCTTGTATTTCCTAAGGTTCAGATGAGGAACTCGCTGCTAGTGCTGATTTATTTTGTGGGAGTTGGCGTTTGGAGCCACCAAGGTGACTCCTTTCTAGCGAGTTTTGTGCTCTGTTGTTGGATGACCTTTTTTGCTTGCCTGCCTGGAACTGTGAATGAAATTGGGCTAAGCATGCGTTGGTAGATTTGTGATTTTGCATTATTGTGGTGTGAGATTGGTATTTGGGTGTAGAAAGTTCTTTGGCCTTGGTAGATTTGTGATTTTGCATTCTTTTTCCAGTAATCTTACGATTTTCCATATGCTCTGGTGTTTGGATGCTGAAACCTGGTCCTTTTATGGTAAAGTTACGGTGTGCTTGGCTTAACTTGATACAGAAGTGACTAGTTTAGTGCTACTTAAGTGCAGTGTTGATGTCTCGCAAAAAAAAATGCCATTTTGATTGGATGATTAATTTGTCAGACATGGAGCAAAGCTTTGATATCACCAAACTTTATTTGGTCCTGACTCAGTGGATAATAGTTTGGATGATAGTTATGGAATTTACTTAGTCGATATCAAGCCTTATCTATTGAGCAATTTTGTTCACATTGGATCACAATCTTATTTCCTCTTGTTTGGATGAGGAACCCGCTGCTAGTGAGCGAAGAAAACCAACGAAGAGGGGAAAACATACTGAGAGAGGGTCTCTTTCGCGTCAGATCTGATTTCACGTCGTACAACGGTTGCCGTCACTGTCACATCATGTTGCTATCAGAGTCGCATCTTGTTCAGGATCTGTTGGGGTGGCAGGGTGGGTGGGAGTGGGATTGGCGGTGCTTCTTGGGGAGTTAGGGTTGGAAGCGGTAGTGGTGGTGTTCCTATTGAGGTTGTGGCCAGGTTTGGCTGGGCCGTCCCAACTGCCCAGAGCCCAAATTTTTATGTGTTCTATATATAGCGGCAAATCTAACACATCTCTTCATTGTCCACTTTATCATCTCCACCGGCACGCCCAATAGAGCGTCCGGCAAGTGTGCTGGACAAGCGTGTCAGACGCTCTATTGGGCGCGCCGGCACGCGTGCCGCCTATTGGGAGCGGCGCGCCCACCGGTCGCTCCCAATAGGTTTTGTAGGAAAAAAACGGCGATATTTCATTTAATTCGAATTTGAAGGATATTTAACAAACTTAAAGAAATTTAACAAACTTAAACGAAATTTTGAATTCGAAGGACATTTAACAAACTTAAATGAAATTTGACAAACGACATTTACCAAAATTAAACAAAATTTGGCATTAACGCCGCCACCGGTTCGTCTGACATGCGCATTGACGACAACGTGTGCGCGCCACCGCACCTTCCAGTGGTGCGCTCGACGCGTCGCGTCGTCTGCGCCTGCCTGGGGAGCCGCTGCGTCATTAAAATGCACATACCGGCCACAATAAATCCGCATGCGGCTGTTGTGTCGCTGATGAGTCGGCTCCACCCGTCAGGTTCCGACGTGGCGCGCGTTGCCGCGGTTGCCGACACGCCCGCTTGCGTCCCTAGAATCTAGGCGCGAAGCAGGGTTGCCAGACGCTCTATTGGGGCGTGCCGGCAACTTTTTGCCGATCGGGCGCGCCGCTGGGGGTTTTGGTGCCGGCGTGCCTAATACGCCTATTGGGAGCGCTATTGGGCACACCGGTGGAGATGCTCTTAGATACCCACATTTGTTGCTGCAGTTGTGACAAATTGCAAATCGTGAACGTCTCGGATTAGTGTCCAAAGAGGTATTACCCCCTAAGGAGCCCTACTTTTATGAAGCGGTGAATGTCAAACTCCAGACCTGGATCATGGACTCGTCAAACTGCAAGTCATGTAGCATGGTTTGGATATTTATTAAGCAATTTAAGGATAGTCGCTGCTATTGTCTATTAGAAGGTTTCCATTTATCTTCCTTCATCTAGTTTACATCTTGCTAGGCTTTTCCACCATGAAATCTGATGTTCTGAGCATTTTCTCAGTACCTCAGATATCCCACCTTTGCATATTACACTTCAGGGTGATGCTAAATGCCATTATTTTCCGTGCATGTAAAATCTTTGCTGGATTTTTCCGGTAAATGGACTTTCTTATTTTGTTATTTTGTTACATGATTTGATATTTGCTCGAAACTATTATTCTAGTATATTTTATTGTACTATTGTCTACTTATTTATCTCATGCTAATTAAAATGTTATCTTTCACCTCATACCAACTATAAAGCTACAAAAGGTTCTTTGGTAATTGGTTACCCTTCCTTTTTAGCATGGAAAGCTCTTTGAAGTGGTGTGTACATACTTTTGGCTGGCAATAGTTGGCAGTAGTTTTCGTTATTTTTCAATATTGCTGTAGACTTCATATAAAATGTGTCATTCAACAGCTTTCCTGGTTAATCCACTCTGTTTATTTACACCTGTTGTCATACTTCCATTGTGGCAAATGTATTTTCCTGGTTAGTACTGATTGTTCTATGAAGGGGGTATCTTGTATTGGAGCTCATATTTTAATGTTAGACTGGTCTTGGTTGGGTTGTTTTTGCGGTGTGTAAGTCAGGTTATAATTTTAGTGGTTAAACAGTGAATTCTTATCGCAGTGGTATGATACTGATATTACTGTTTTCAAAATGATTCCAGTTGCTCGAAAGAGCTCTTGAAGCTTCTGGAGATGATTTGGATTCTGCAATAAGGAGTTTGAATGACTTACGCCTGGAGTCAGCTGCTGTTTGTGAATCTGAGAATGGCCTGTCAACAGCCCTTAAGTTATCAGCTGAAGGTATTGTTGATTGAATTTACATCAGAAGGCCGTCGCATGCTAAATATTCAATCAATATTCATTGCAGTTAACTGGTTTGTTTATTGATAAAAACTTGAATAAATGAAACCATGTGCTTTATTGTTCTGCTTGATGTCTTGTGACAATGGTAGTCAGCCTTATCAAATAGGCATCTTTCTCTGGGTTTCCCTTATTACATTATCCTAGCCTGCTTGCACCTGTCATGTATTTATGTCCCATGTAAAAAAGACATTTTTTAATTTTGTTTTCATGTTTATCATGCACATTTTGGTGTTCTTTTCACAGCTTCTAAAACCGGACTGGAGATCCAACTACCTGGTTCGGTCTCTGTTTTTTTTACTTTGGATTGGTTACCTGGTGTAAAACACGCATCGTAGATGATGCGCTGCTGTCGATTCGAACTGGGTACCTAAGCCCTTCCCAGCACAGGAACTAGCCACAAGTTGGCTGGACCTTCTTTTGTAAAACAAGCAAAATTTCTTAGATGGCTTATACACCTATTTATTATCCAGATAATTGTATAAAAAAGTTAAGATATTAAGTTTGAAGTGTGGGTCTACCTGTAAAACTGGTGGTATGACCATTCACCAAACAGATTAGTTGGAGCTGCTATTGTGAGTGATGTCAAGTTGATTTCGTATTATGTGGTTATTTGAAATAGACTACATACCTTACTTTTTATATACTACATAATCTATTCCACTTCGTTGTAAAAAAAAACATAATACTCCACTACTATTTCAATTGGTATTATATGACATCTTTTATAGTACTAGTTAAGCTTTTATTACTTCCACAGTGTCTATTGGTTGGCACCCAACTTATATTGCTATATCTTTATTAATCGTCTATCCCTTTTATTATTCAAAATTCAAAAATTGCGAGACAACTGTGGTTTTTTAGTCACTGTACAATTTGCAATCTTGGACAGGTGTTGTCAGCAATGGTCATCTGGATGTTATTAGTGGAAATCCACCTGTGACAGATAATTGTCAGACAAATCACCACAGCTCTGAATGGGTTGAGCTATTTGTCAGAGAGATGATGAGCGCCTCTGACATAAATGATGCACGGGCTCGTGCATCAAGAGCTCTGGAGGTAATCGAAAAGTCCATCATGGAGCGAACAGGAGCTGAGGCAGTGCAGAACTTGCACAAGGTACTAGTACACTGACATAGTGCTCACAGTTTACCTCTAGGTCCTATACTTCTTGGGCAAGCTAAACTGGTTATGTTTTAACTTCTCCATAGGAAAATGCGATGCTAAAGGAGCAGCTAGCAATACTCCTGCGAGAGAATGCTGTTCTGAAGCGGGGTGTTGCAATCCAACATGAGCGTCAGAAAGAGTTTGATGACAAGACACAGGAGGTTCATAACCTGAAGCAATTGGTTTTGCAGTATCAGGAGCAAGTGAAAACTCTCGAGGTATTCTCCGGACCTTGCTTCTTTGACTCTTAGCTAGTAGTACCACAGTTCCTTAATATAAGACGTTTTGGCAGTTCAAATTGAACTACGAAGACTTTTTGGCAGTTCAAATTGAACTACCAAAACGTCTTGTATTTGGGAACGGAGGGAGTATTTTGCATTAAGGGTTCTTATTAATCTTCTCGGAACCCTGTGACGTTGCAGATCAATAATTATGCACTTAGAGTGCATCTTCAGCAGGCTCAGCAGAACAGTTCGATACCCGGGCGTTTCCACCCTGATGTCTGCTAAATGCTAATACACCTTGAGGAAAATCCCTGTCATAAACTAGAATTATGCTCAAGTATCTTATGGCAAGAGGGATTCAACTACTGGTGCATATACATTACACTACCGTAAAGACCAGTCATGTGAAATGCGAGGCATCGAGAAATATATATTAAATAAAAGACCTGTGCCGCAGGGAAGTTCGGAAGAAGTAATATGTTGAGGCGGAAGGTGCTAGCGTGCCTATTCCGTACTGTACACTTTGTAACAGTGGTTTTGTGTGTGAAAGTGAAGTTGGACGGTAATGTACTATTATAATCAGATTAATATAAATGATAAATGAAAAAGGATAGTTGTTTCTTTTCCTATGACATAATCTTGAACATATGTGATTGTTGGTCCTTCTTTTGGGAAGATTGTTGTATCAAGATTTTGAACAGTGATAAGTTCTGTCTCGTATTTTTTTTTGAAAAACCTGTCTCGTTGATTGTCTGCTTGATACGGATTACGGAAGCCGGCTTCAGGTGTGCTCCTGTTTCACCTTAGCTGGTCCTCTGGACTGCGTGATATGCGGTGTGGGTGAGCAGTGAGCTGCTTTTGTTTTCAGGAAGTTGTAAAATAAAAAAAGATGCGTGTTCCTGAATGAAGTTCATTACAACTTGAAATCTGGATGGAACTCAAATTTAATCTTTCAAAGGCTGGCCAAACGGTCGCAATACTTATATACCTTTTAAATCTGGATGAAATCTCTCATTTAACTATCAGAAGATAACGGAACAGAGAGGCATATAGCGCATCCTGTACCCTGCCGATGAAGACAAATGCGACAGTCCGAGTAAAACCCCTCGACCATTATTTTTTGCTCAAATAAAACCACTTAATAGTAGGACCATCAAATCCTAAAATTAGTTTTGTGTTCCTATATATAGGGACAGAGTCGTGCTCTTGTAACCCTTGAGACGACAGAAAACATTTCTACTCCCCTTGAAATTGCTATACTCCCATCGACAGCCGCAGCTTTTTCCACCACATACCTTTGTCGTAACCCAACTGTGGTTGTCCGCGTCGTCCAACAAATGGAGGATCCTGTGCGCCAGGGAAAAGTTCAGAAAAATGATAGGCTGATATATGATGTCCTACGGTGGTTGTTCCGTGTGGGAAGTGCGAGGATCCCAAATTAAGCAGCAATTTTATCTCTAGCGGCAGCAGCCGATGTCGACACACATAATCTCGGATGACGTAGCAATGTTTTAAATAGCGGTAACCCTCCAAAACAGGTATATCCAGGCTAAATCGGAGCTAAATGGAGATATAATAGTAAATTATACATGAATTTATTTAGCGGCAACATGCTCGAACTACTATAGCGGAGCTATAAAACTATGTGGCGTAATCAATGACAATTCTCCACATGTCTCCACATTTGACAGACACGCCTAAAGCAAACTACATGCTAATTCGTGATCACGTTCCAATGCAAGTGCAAAATCAAATCGGGGGCACGCGGACCACAGCGTGCAGGAACAGGTCGTTCTTCCGCCGGACGGTGAGGCCCATCTCCTCTTCATGTCAAGCTCACCCGGCTTCACCCCGCCGGGAAGCTCCCAGTCGAAATGGTAGAGAAGCGCGGCGAGCACGATCTTCATGCTGGCCTGCGCAAACGCCATGCCGGGGCACATCCTCCGGCCCACCCCGAAGGGTATGTACTCGAAGTCCGTGCCCTTGAAGTCGACCGTGCCGGACTCGAACCTCTCCGGCTTGAACTCCTCGGGGTCTTCCCAATGCTTGGGGTCTCTACCGATCGCCCATGCGTTTACCAACACCGTGGTGCCCTGGGTATGTCGTACCCGAGGATCTTGCAGGGCTCCGTGGCCTCCCTGGGAAGAACCAGTGGCGCCGCCGGGTGCAGCCTCATCGTTTCCTTGATGACGAGCCTGAGATACTTGAGATTGGCCAAGTCGTCCTCGGTGATCGTGGGCTTCCTTGGAGGTTGTCGCGCACCTCGGCTTGTGCTTTCCGCATCACGTTGGGTACCTCATGAGCTCCGACATGGCCCATTGGAGAGTGGTCGCCGATGTCTCGCTCCCGGCACCAAATAGATCCTGCGGCAATGTTGGCTTAATTACATAATACACGAATTGCTAGTTGTTCTTGGCACATAGGTACAAAGTGAGAAGCTTTTGAATGTTGTACTTACAAGTATAACTGCTTTGACCATGCCCATGGTGAGAGGCACCTCGAGGCTATCCTCCTTCCGTATCCTCAGGAGGGCGTCCACCAGGTCCTCTCCGTCCTCCACGACGCCGTTCGCCGCGCCGGCGGCCCTATGCTCCTCGTGCTGCTTGATGGCGTACTCCATGGCTCAAAGCTCTTGCGGTGGCTCTCCTCGGCCAGCCGCGCCGTACCGTTGATGAAGCCCGCGAGCCTCGACGACGGGAACATGTCGGCGAGGTTGAACCCGGCGACGAGCTTCACGCCCTCCTCGAGGACCTGCAGGAACTCCTCCCGTCTCTTGAACCTGTCGCCGATCATGGCGCGCACGGCCGAGTCGGTGATGAGCACGGCGATCCTCTCGCTCACGTTCACGGGCTCCCCGGACGGTGCCGCGGCCGCGACAGCGGCCACGAGCCGGCCGACCTCATCCTCCCGGATGCCGCGGAACGACTGCACGCGGCGCGCGCTGAGCAGCTCGAGGATGCAGATCTTACGGAGATGCCGCCACTTGGGCCCGTAGCGCGCGAATATGAGCCTTCTCCGTTGGCGTTCATGATCTTGATGGTGGGGCTCCAGGGCCGCGTCGCGAAGACGACGTCGTGCGTGCGCATGATCTCGCGGGCGGCCTCCGGGGACGTGGCCACCACGACGGGGACCTCGCTGAGCTTGAGGTACATGAGCGGCGCGTCCAGCCGGCGCGCGAGGTCGGCCAGGACGCGGTGCGCGAGCGGGCTGCTGGCGAGGTGGTGCAGGCTTCCGATGACCGGCAGCCGCCACGGGCCGGGCGGCAGACGGATGGCGCCGTCACGCTTCGTGAGTAGCTTGAGGAGCAGGAGAGGGAGGAAGAGAGCGAAGAAGAGGCAGAGGTAGTACGCCGATTGCTCCATCGTCTCGTTCTAGGCGCAGCCTAGTGGGAGTCTTCTACGGAAACTCCAAAGTGCACCCGGGAGCATGTGCTCCCGGTTTTTTTGGAAAAATCGAAAAAATTGAAAACTTATCAAAATATTCCGAAAAAAATCATGCACGTACCTAAGCATGGCACGCACCATCGTGTAAAATTTCGCGACGAAATGACATCGCGGCCACCCTGTAAAAAAATTGAAAACTTATCAAAATATTCCGAAAAAAATCATGCACGTACCTAAGCATGGCACGCACCATCGTGTAAAATTTCGCGACGAAATGACATCGCGGCCGCCCTGTAATTGCACAGGGCGGCCGCGATGTCATTTCGTCGCGAAATTTTACACGATGGTGCATACCATGCTCAGGTACGTGCATGATTTTTTTTGGAATATTTTGATAAGTTTTCAATTTTTTATATTTTTCCGAACAAACCGGGAGCACATGCTCCCGGGTGCACAAAATCCATTCACGAGTCTTCTACATATAAGAGAGCATCTCCAACAATCGCCCTACGCGCCGGCGCGGTATAACTTTTTTGCAGCGCCCAAATAGCCGTTTCACGCGCCGCGCGCATGTTTTGGTTTAGCCGTCGCGCTATAATTTAGCGCGCCGCTGTCGCGCTTCAGCAATCGCGCTAGAATGCAGCGTGCGCGCTCAGCAGAAACAACAATTGCACTACAACATACAACCAAGAAGATTAAACAAATACCAAATAAATCAACAATAAATAATATAATTATTATTACAACACAAACAAATAGTTTTTCTCAAATACAAATAGTTTATCAAACAATAGAATGAATAGTTCAACAAACATACAATAAACAATGGAATGAATAGTTCATCGAACATACAAACTCATTGTTGCCCATTCCATGTCCACCACTACTCGATTGGATCCTTTTGAAGCTCATCATGCCGTTCATTACGTCAAATGGCATGATACGATGCCACAAAGCGAGCTGTCCTCTCTGCCCTCCTCCGGACTTGCACGGGATGTCCCATCAACTCGTAGTGAGTGTAGTCCAAATCTTGCCCACGCTCATTCTCGATGATCATATTATGCATGATCACACAAGCGGTCATGATGTACCAAAGCATATCTTGATCCCAAAATCTAGCCGGAAGCGCCGGCGGCGTCGGTGAAGGCTCGGCCCGACTCAACGCCGCGCAGACCTGCGCGCGGCCATAGATAGCGGCGGCGTGCTGGGGAGTAGCGGAGGCAGCGCCGCCGACAGGTATACCGACCGCGGGGTCGTCGGAGAAGATGGGGGGAGAGATGCGAGCGGCGGCGCGAGCGGCGGGAGACTTCAGATCTGGCGGTTGGTCGCTCGCGCCTTTTCACTCTTTTGTCCCGCGCGCTGGAGTGGCTGCTCCAAATTTAGCGCCAAAATTAAACCCGCTTGGCACCGCGCGCGGTCTTTTGGCGCTGCCGCTGGAGGAGTGGATTTGGCCGCGCACGCGCTATAGTGACCGTTTTTTCGGCGCGCGCTCCAATTTGAGCGCCTGTTGGAGATGCTCTAAAGTCAGTACAAGAGGTGAAATTTGGACGGAGAACACAAAGTGTTACTGGACGAGCTAACCTTTCAATGTGGATTATAGCTAGCCAATTAACTACTCCCTCTGTTCGGTTTTACTCGTCGCGCTGGCGTTTTTGCGAAAAGACCCTCCCCTTTCTCTCGACACAACCCGGTCCCATCGTCTCCTTCCTGCTGCTGTCTCCGTTCGGGCACCTCGACAGAGCAATCTCGCTCTCCGGCGCGCCCCGCCCCGCCCTCCGCCTTGCTCCCCTCCCCCGGCTCCACGCCGCCTTCCTCTCTTACCCCGCCCCACGCGAGTTGCTCCCCTCCCCCTCGCCCACGCCCCCAACCCACGCTGCAAAGGATCCCCTTTTCTGCGACCACCCACAAAGCGCGCTTCTTGTCGGCTCCGGCAGTGGCGCTCGTGCCCTGGAGCCCGAAGATCCATCTCCGGTGGTCTCCGGTGGTGGCTGCGACGTGGAGGAGCTCGGCAACCCCGTCCCGAAGGTTCGCGTCCTTCCTCGCCCTTCCCCCATGCGGGAGTGGCCACCGCCGCCATCGAGGTGCCCGAGCCGCTCGATTCGGTGCACCACGAGGTCGAGCTCGCCGTCGTCATCTTCCGCCGGTCGCCGCACGCGTGAGTCCCCGAAGCCTGACACTTGGTCGCGCCCACCATCTCCATAGTCCTCGCCGCGCGCTATGCCGGGATTGCCGACCCGCACGACAGGTTCCAGCGCACCATGCGGGACACCCAGGGCGCGCTTATCGTCGCCTCCACGCTCCAGAGCATCATGAGATTCAGTGGCCCATGGCGCATCGTCGTCAGGTGAGTCAGGCCAACTTCAGTGTTGATTGTTGAACTCGTCAGTAGTGGTGTGCCTTGTGTTGTGGTCTGGCACCCGATTTTTGTGCTGATTGGTGTCTCCTGTGATGATGATGCAGGCTGTTGAGCCACCAACATAGGCAAAAACAGATGTGCAATGCAATACTCATTGTTATTGTCTACTCAGTTTAGTCAATTTGAGAAGAAACCACCCAGTTTAGTCAATTTGAGACTGCCTTATCATCAAAATTCTGCTACTTTATTTGAGCATGTTAACCAGCTTTATTTGAACATGCTCATCAAAAGTTTGCATCCTTACTTATTACTGCAATGTCACACACTTGAACCACGAATTTGAACCTGAATTTTCTTGGTTGTACACTGAAATCTGAACCTGAATTTTGTAAATGGAGTATTTACACACATCATCAATTGATCATAATTTGCAAGGTCACAAGCTGGAATGCATTATCAATAATTTGTCATACATTTACATGTCACAAAATGGAATGCAGTTTAGTGACCAACCAATGAGCACAAAACTGAATTATATTCCCATGAAATGACAATACGAGTATCTAGTGTCACCACCTCTCCTTGGAGTATGTACAACTACCCCTGTCATCCGTGCTTCTATCCTGCTGCTCTTATTATGCTGCTTGGAGAGTGCCGGTGCCCGGAATGTGTTGCTACTCTTATCCTGCTGCCTGAAGTGAGCTGGTGCTTGGAGCTTGTTGGTACTGCTGCTGCCTGGAGGTTGTTGTTGCTGCTGCTGCTGCCTGAAGTGAGCTGGTGCTTGGAGCTTGTTGGTACTGCTGCTGCCTGGAGGTTGTTGTTGCCGCTGCTGTCTAGAGGTTGTTGTTGTTTCTGCTGCTCGAAGGCGGATGATTCTCTTTTCCTGCTGCTTGAAGGCGGATGATTCTCTCTTCCTGCTACCTGGAGGTTGTTGTTTCTGCTGCTGCTTGAAGGGAGCTGGTGCTTGGAGCTTGTTGGTACTGCTGCTGCCTGGAGGATGTTGTTGCTGCTGCTGCCTGTAGGTTGTTGTTGTTTCTGCTGCTTCAAGGTTGATCGTTTCTGCTGCTTCAAGGCTGCTGCTGCTCTTTTCCTGTTACTCTTTTTCTGCTGCTGATTCTCTTTTTCTACTGCTAAGGTTGCTTCTGCCTCTTCTATAAAGGCTAGGGTCTGTTCAACTAGCTCACGGTCGATAGATAGAGTGATAGGAAGCCGTCCTTCTGCCTGCCGGCGCTCCTTGTTCATGTGAGGGATCTGGTAGTCTATTGCTCCTTTCTTTCTCAAGGCCTCTCGGATGCATGACTGCAGCGTCACAAAGCTTCTAGCTAGCTTATCAACCGGGTAGTTTCGATATTCCTCCTCCACACCTTCTATCAGTTCCCTGATGCTTTGAGGTGCTCTGCTATCGGTGTGGGACTGGAGAGACCTGAATATGCAGAGATCAAGAATGTTCATGTCGGGACTGTTTGGAGGTGTTGAAGCAACTTAATATCCAAATCAGTCTGTTCTACGACTTGTCAGAAAACCGGGTCATCGGGAAGAATATGTGGTGTGGCATTATCTTGTTGGATATAGATTGTCCGTCCTTCATCTTCGTCCGGCCAGCGCTCTTGGATCGCAGGAATAAGTTTCTCACACATAAAATACCTCATTACATCTCGTGTGACTTTCAATGATTTGAGCTCGAGCGTCCCTCTATCTCTATTTTCACTCGTTGATGACTGTCACTTGCCTCTAGTAGCAGTACTGGAGTTTTTTAAAATTTGAGAGCATATGTCCAATTTCAGAGCATAGTGTTTGAAAAAAATCCACATATTTGCTCCCTAGTGATTTGGTATATCAAACTACTGCTTGAGTGTTCTGTATGCAATATACTCCCTATTACACCAGCTTATTTGCCTGAGAAGCATGCTTTGCTCATCAAATTAATCTCAAGTTCATCAAACTGTAATCACAGGTCCTAATGTTTTGCCAAAATGAACTCAAAATGTACTGAGATATGCAAGTGATTCATTAATTTTTTGTTCACTAAAATGAACTCAAAATGTACTCCACCATTTCTTGTCATTGTTCAGAATTTTACGAGCAGGGAGCAGCAGCCAACCTGTAACTTCTTCAGAGAAGAACTCGAAGGCAGGGGAGCAACACCAGCTTGACCTCCACCGGCTGTAGGGGAGAAGCAGAAGCACGAGCTCCACTGGCTGCAGGGGATAAGCAGCACGGGCGCGAATGTGGTCGGCACTTGGGTGGCGGCGCCGCCGTTTTTTGGTCACCGGAGGAGCTGCGGTGATGAGCTTCAGCGGCGGCAAGCGGAGGACCACGGCGGCCGGGCCAACCAGCAAGGAAAAGAGTGGGGGAAAGGGTTCCGGAGGACCAGAAGATCACACTGAAGCTATTGAGAGGCTCGGGGATGCCTCAGGAGGCGCGACGGCGCCGAGATCGATGCGGGAAGCGGCGGCCGGAGTTGGAGGAGACGGCGTCGATTCACTTCATCCGTGGCTTTCCGACAAGCGTGGCTCCAGCGGTCGTAGCTCTCGGCGCGGCGGAGCTTGTGGTATGCTCGGACTGGCTCGGGGAGGACCAAGGTGGCCCGTCCGCGTCGAGCTCGTAGGGGCAACGGCGGCCGTGGTGGGAGGAGATGGACTCGATCCCGTCGATCCACGGCTGGCAGCAGCGGAGAAGCTTCAGGAGATTTGCGGCAGGGGATAAGGAGAAGGATCAGGCCGGCGGCAGGAGCTCCACCGGCCTGGAGCCTCGTCGGCGGCCGATTCTTCATGCGCGAGCCGCTCAGGCCTGTTCTCGAGTTCTATTTTGGACAATTTAAAGATACGCAGGGGGTTTCTTGTAAATTTTACGTAGTTCAAAATTTAAACCCCTCGCGACGAGTAAATCTGTCGTGGGATAGTTACGGCAGATGTTACCAGGGGGTAACTTAGGTTGGGGGACATGGCGGCTCTGGTGTACAGGAGATTGTCTATCTCAGACGGGACACTGGAATTATCCTGGTTCAGCCTCTCCATAGGAGATAACAGCCTACTTCCAGCTATGTTGGTATTGATGGGATATCTCGAGACCCGGGCTGCAATGTCGCCAAGTCACGAGTCTAGGGTTACAATGACTAGCTCTCGTATCGCTACTTGTGGAATCGTCTTCTCTACAACCTAAGAGCCGGTTTATATAAGGGACCGGGTCTCCTGGCTTTCTTTACAAGGCAAGGCCGGAATCCTACTGAAGGGGATCGTAGGCAGAAAACAAAAATTTCCTAACAACGATAACCTTAATCTAGCCAAGATCTATACTATGCAGATATAGTAATACGGAGGAGATCGATATACATACCCTTGCAGACCGAAACGCGGGGATTACGCTCCCGCACAAGCGTTGTCGATGAAGCTGACGAAGCCGACCTCAAGGTCGTGTAGAGGAAGAAGACCTCCGAGCACCACGAGCGTGTCACCTCGCAGGGAATCGCACACGTACGGCGAAGACGACGACCTCCGGGCTCCGATCCAGGGACGAGCAGCGGAAGACTTTGACCGAAAGACCAGCAGCACGGCGGAGTGCGTATGGTGGAGAGAACCTCACCTTGGCGCAACTCCAATGGCGGAGTCACGGGTCAAGGAGAGAGAGAGAGGAATTGGTGTATTTCCAAAGGCATGGGGGTCCCCTATTTAAAGGAGGAGGAGGGTGACCATCTCCCTTGGCTAAGCCATATGGGACTAAACCCCACATGGCCTAGCCGGCCAAGGAGGCAGCCGACCACCTAGGTGGGCCCCATTCGGCCCACCTAGGGCGGCTAGCCCTCCTCCGTCCTTTTCTTTTTGGGATTTCCCCCTAATGGACCTCTAAGGCCCATATAGGTTTAATGCCTTTTAAAATTCGAATTTAATTAAATAAAAATATATTTAATTATTAATTATACTAATTAATATCAAATACATTTTATCTAATTAATTCTAGCTCCGAAAACTATTTCGTCGCTCTCCGATCTCCATCGGAACTCTCCCGGAACACTTCCGGTGTTCTCTTTTATTTTCTCTTCTATTTCCAATCTATTATAAATGTCATCCTCCCTTAAGTGTATTACCCTAGCGGTTCGAGATCTCGCCAGACATAATCGAGACACGCTCTCCGATTAATGATTAATTCGTGGACCTTGGATACCCAGAATTAATCTCTGTGAGATAACGAATAACTTTTGTCATTCGAATCTTAGACGTCGAGTCTTAAACATTTTGCCTGGCGATACTTAGCGTGTCCGAGACTCGTTCATAGATATCATGATACCTAGCTTGATCTCGTTATCGACAACACTATCTTCTACTCGTCCGTGATAATATGTCCCCGTGGACTAGTCACATGCTTGCAAGCTTATTTGACATAATCTCACCGAGTGAGCTCAGAGTATCTATCCTGCTATGCGGATTGGCAAATTCCGCTCTTGATCCCTCATCTCAACATACTCCCTTCCGATACCCGAGAGGGACACCGTTATTGTCACAATATATAAGATACGACGTTTGATGCAATCAAAGTATCTTCCAGGAATAGCGATAAGAGTTGATCTCACGGTCAAAGGCGTAATGACTACGTCCTACAAATATTGGGTATGTCCATCACATCGTTCTGCTAACGATATGACTCCATTGTCAACTGACACCAATGTCACATGATCGGGAAACCTCGATCATCGATTGCACAATGAACTAGTCACGTAGAGGCTTGACATGGGGATACATATCAGGTACCCTACTATGAGGGTACCTGGTGCACGTAACGACTAAGGCCCAGTATCGAAGAGCCTACTCGAAGCCCAAGACAAGAGGCCCAAGAAGATGGAGTACCCTCCAAGACTAGACATAGGCATAGTCGGTTTAGGCTTTCCTTATGTGTAAACTAGGTCGGTTACAAACTCCCGAGACCCAGCCTATTTAAAGGCTGGGAGGGGTGCCGATCTGGGGCGAAGCCATACACGAACCACCAAAGCTCTTGCGAGATCATCAACTCGCCGGAGCTCAACTGTAATCGCATAATCCACAATCAATACCAGACAAGCAGGAAGTAGGGTCTTTACCTCCACCCGAGGGGCCTGAACCTGGGTAAATCTTTGCCTCTGCTTGTCAGCCGATGAAACTACCAGTACTACCACGTTCTCTCCCCATAATCTCAACCCTAGATCCTTAACCATGGGATTTGATGAGGGTACACCTCGTCAAGGCTACTAGGGACCTGGTTGTCTACGTACCACACGTGTATTAATGTTTCCGCTTAATACAGTTATAGCATGATACAAAAACGTATTATGAACAAATAAGATATGATAAATAAAACACTTTATTAATTTCTTCTAGGGCATATCTCCAACAGTCTCCCACTTGCACTAGAGTACAATTTAATCTAGTTTACAACTTGGTAAAAGCTTAACACCTATAGCAATATTGGTGCATGCTCGTCTCGTGGAAGAGGAAGCAAGTCAACAGATCTCGATCTGTATGTGCTTTGCAACACTTCTATGTCACCTGGTTTGACACCAACTCGTATCATATGATAACGGTGAAATATATGCTTTGTCGATGGAGTGAGACTCGAAAATTTCTCGCAGCATGAGCCTTAAAAGTCTAAGGGAAACCAATCATGCTCGGGAAAATAGCTCAGTCCAATCACACTTGCTATTTCCGAAATAGCCATATATTCCTATACCTATGTAGATCATGCGACAGCGCATTCATATGCAATTACGCAATCTAACCCTTCTACGATAGTGCATTCATATGCAACTTCGCAATCTAACCCTTTCATCAAAACAAAGGACTTCTCCTGTATGAGATTTCTAGCCGTATGGGTCAGTGTCATAACTTGCATCATCGTAACCCTTTTATGGCAAGTTGTCTCTTCACTCTCACCCATACCAAAAACATATCTTCAGTTCTCTCTAGACACTGAAGGAAATACTTAACATTTGTTCATTGATCCATCCAGGGATCACTCTAGAATCCGTTCTTCAACCAAGAAGTTGGGTTACACCAAGTCGAGTTTTCAGTATGACAGAATCTATGTCTGAGGCATAGAGGATGTCGGACATCCATTTTTCAATAACTATCACTGAAACTTAATATTTTGTCTAGTCATACAACCAAGAACCTTTTCTTCGCTTGTTCTATTCTGAAACATTTCAGAATCTTGACCTAGAAAAATATTCCTGACCAAATGTTATTAAGCCCTCTTGATCTATACAAATTACAGATCTAAAGCCTAATACTCTAAGCTTCATTCACAGAAAATTTAATCACTTAAATAATCATTCATACTTTACTAGAGGATCTGTATCATTCTCTATATGTCATTACATATAAAGTTTGGAATGACACCTAGCTCCCACTCAAATATGCCTTCCACATATAAGACAAGGGAATTTCTTTTAGCTCCCACTCAAATATGCCATTCACATATAAGATCAAGAAAGCTACTTAGCTCCCACTCACTTCTTTGTAAATGCCGGTTTCTTCAATTATTTTGGACAACTCCAAAATCCTTTGATCACATTATCAAAGTGAAGATTCCAGCTCCGATATGCTTGCTTCAGCCCATGAATGGACAGCTGAAGTTTGCATACGTGCCCAGCATCCTTAGGATCAACAAAACCTACTTGTTGTTCCGATTACAACTCTTCCTTAATGTTGCCATTAGGGAACATGGTTTCTTTATCCACCCTTAGGCATCGCCACTTAAGACAAAATCTCGTTGTGGTCAACTTTTGAATTTGTCGAAACTGTTTTATGACAAATCGATCCTTATAAGTGTCTATTTTCTCATAAAATTCCATATTCTTTTAACGGCCTGGATGCCATAAGGAGATCTTTCCAAGTCGTTACTTGGTAATCGTACATGGATTTTATCTCGGATCATATATGGCTCATAGCCATTTCTCGAACTTAGGTCTACCATCTCTTATTCGTAATTCGTAGGTCTGTCATGTTCCATTAACATGACCTTTACAACAAGATTGTCGTACCACACATTGCGGAACATAGCCTCGTACGCCTACGGTCTTAGTATGAGCTCAGAGCATCATGATCTTTATCATCATTTTCCTTCCGATTGAGGAGGACGACGCCGGAAACACTTTCCATTGCGCCACTCTGATGTCTGGGGAGAAAGTTCAATAACTTTGTCCTGCTCTACTTTCTTTCTCTTATACCCTTGGACAAGAAACTATTTCTTTAGTAAGATATATTCCAGCAACAATTTTGCCTTCTTGTCGTGAGACACGCACCCAACTCATTCTTTAGGTACACTACAAAGATTTATCCATTTTAGGTTTGATCGTATCGCAACACTAAAATACCGAAACGACAATCTAGGCTAAAAGCCATGCCATAACTCATATGGTATTGTCTCCATGGATTTAGATGGTTTCCCTATTATCTTAAGTGAGTGTTTTGTTCCTACCATACGACTCTAACGATCACAAAAATTCGATAAGAGATTTTATTGATCACACACAATCCAATAGCGTGTGATTATGACGTCCTAACACACCATAACATTGTGGTGTTCCATACGGCGTAATTTGTGAAACTTTTTTCACAAGTCTTTTAATGACATGCCAAACTCATAACTCAAATCCTCATTTCTTCGATCTGTATCGTAGGAAATTGATTATCTTGTTAAGTTTATTTTCCTACTTTACTTCTGAACTTCATTTGAATTTATCAAACTATTCAGACCATCATTTCATTAAGCGGATGCCCATACATCTACTTAAATCAATCCTTGGTAAAGTTTACTAAATAATGATTTCCACTACACGTTGAAATACTTCATTGATCCACACACATCAATTATGTATGATCTTTCAATAAGTTATATGCCCGTTTCCTGAAAACGGTGTCTTAGTTATCTTGCAAATGTCAGAAGATCGTAATCCAAAGACTTGTAGATCCATCGGAATGGAGCTTCCTTATGCTTATAACTTTGACATGATTCAAAATGTGAGTGCCACATAAATGTGGTGTCATTGCTAAGTTTGTATCCTTTGGCAATTATATTATTAATGTTAGAGCTACCACCATCTAGATTCACATAACAACATTCCATTAATGATCGGTATATGATCATTAAAGATATCGCTCATAAATGTAGGACAAACATTGGTCACTAACAGATATGAATGATTGTCTCACAAGAGGGAGACACACTTATAATGATCATCCTAACAAGCGATCAAAAGGAATTTGTTCAAATCTAAAATAATCTAAATGGTAGATGTTAAGAGAGAGTGTCTATGGCTAACACAACATGTTGCCTGCCGTCATCAACACACATTGTCTCCTACAACTTTCCAAGCTACTCAAGCTGAAAATCTTGTTTGCATAAAACATGACTAGTATCAAATCTTAGTCAATTACAGCGAGTGCTTCGGTAAAACATTTATAACGCGTATATCATATATACCATCATCATTGATGAATTTCCGGCGATCTGTTTCATCTTCTTGATTCTTCAATGCAATCAAGAACTCATGAAGGTGAACGATTCCCCTTGTATGATATAGTCTATGACAAACTATTTGCACCTGGCAACGTTGTCTGTCATCCAGTGATCGAGTTGAGCGAGGCGTCTCACTGTCATCAAATATGACCAATGTCATCGAGTATGGCCAATGTCATCAAGTATGACTGCCATGTGCTCCTTTAATGCGCGTGTTCTCTTCCATCTTGGTTGAGAAGAAAACAGTTAAAGTACTGATAAACTTCATCAACCCAACTTGCGGTGTACTTCGAGTTTAGCGACCATCTCATATGTTCGCGATCTGAAAACTTGCACCCACCTTTAATTCTCTATGGTAGAGATCATAGCATACACTGGACTATGATGATATTATCCGCACAAAACTTGATAATCCAAATTATCCTTTTGATAGCGGAATCTCCGGGTTTATCTCCTAGCAGGTATTGTATCACATAGAGCTAACGGTTTAAACAAGGAGTATCCTCAAGCTACCGTATAAAACTATGAAGTTTGGATCCAACCTTTAAGTTTCTCAATCGCAGGAAAGCACCTAAGTTTAAAAGGTCTATAGAAGAGGTTATCATCTACAAAGGTTTTGCAAAGTATAAGGACTTTTGTTCATAATAAAATATGGGTTCAAGTTTTCAAAATAAAACTAAGCTTTCAAAGTAAAACTACTAGAACTCCCACTTAAGACGAGTATCCCTTGCATCGTCTTGGTGACTACACGATCCTCATCCATTATACTACCCCCGATCGTCACGGCCGATAGCACAACTTCAAAGGTAGACATCGATATATCGATCACATCATCGCATGTGACTCGTGCTGAACCTTTTGGTACTTGTGTTCCGAGGCCATGTCTGTATATGCTAGGCTTGCCATAATAACCTTCAACATATACGCTTGTGCAAACATGTCTTACACCCACTGTATGTGAACGACGATATGTCTGACACCCGATCGTCATGGCCTGCCTCATAACGTAGAACTTTCTTGGTGGTGCACGTCAAAGGGAGAACACTAATGGTATTTTGGAGGGATCATCTTATATTACTACCGCCGTGTAACTAATATATAGACATATATATACACAATAGAAGATGCACACAATCTACATAACATCTAAAATGAAATGTAATGCGACATGATATGGTCTCCTCTGCGCCGATGGTCTCCTTCGCGCCGACAGCTTATAAACAATTTAATAAACCTACCTTGACCATATCACATTGCCCCTGCAAAATAAAGTTAGACGCTTTCTACTTTATCTTTTGCATATTTTGCGTGGCTTGGGGCTGTCGTAAATAGAACTGTTTCATACCTACGAACCTATGACCACAACAACGATCAAATAATTGCATGTTTATTCATCCCTTTCAGGCCCTCCATTGAAAATGCAAAGACAACTAAAGAGAGAGAGACAGACACCCGCCAGCCACATATACGGTACAAGCCGTATGTTAGTTGTGGAACCAGTCTCGCGTAAGCGTACGCGTAAGGTTGGTCCGGGCCGCTTCATCAACTCAATGCCGTCGACGATGCAAGTGCACGCGAGAGGGTAGCAAATAAAAGAGCGAAGTCCCCATGTAAATAATGGGTTCTAAAACCGTATAGCTATATCCACGCATAGATCGGCTCTGATACCACTGAAGGGGATCGTAGGCAGAAAACAAAAAATTTCCTAACTACGATAACCTTAATCTAGCCAAGATCTATACTATGCAGATATAGTAATACAGAGGAGATCGATATACATACCCTTGTAGACCGAAACGCGGGGATTACGCTCCCACACAAGCGTTGTCGATGAAGCCGACGAAGCCGACCTCAAGGTCGTGTAGAGGAAGAAGACTTCCGAGCACCACGAGCGTGGCACCTCGCAGGGAATCGCACACGTACGGCGAAGACGACGACCTCCGGGCTCCGATCCAGGGACGAGCAGCGGAAGACTTTGACCGGAAGACCAGCAGCACGGCGGAGTGCGTATGGTGGAGAGAACCTCACCTTGGCGCAACTCCAATGGCAGAGTCACGGGTCAAGGAGAGAGAGAGAGAGGAATTGGTGTATTTCCAAAGGCATGAGGGTCCCTATTTAAAGGAGGAGGAGGGAGACGATCTCCCTTGGCTAAGCCATGTGGGACTAAACCCCACATGGCCTAGCCGGCCAAGGAGGCAGCCGGCCACCTAGGTGGGCCCCATTCGGCCCACCTAGGGCGGCTAGCCCTCCTCCCTCCTTTTTCTTTTTGGGATTAGGTTTAATGCCTTTTAAAATTCGAATTTAATTAAATATAAAAATATATTTAATTATTAATTACACTAATTAATATCAAATACATTTTATCTAATTAATTCTAGCTCCGAAAACTATTTCGTCGCTCTCCGATCTCCATCGGAACTCTCCCGGAACACTTCCGGTGTTCTCTTTTATTTTCTCTTCTATTTCCAATCTATTATAAATTTCATCCTCCCTTAAGTGTGTTACCCTAGCGGTTCGAGATCTCGCCAGACATAATCGAGACACGCTCTCCGATTAATGATTAATTCGTGGACCTTAGATACCCAGAATTAATCCCTGTGAGATAACGAATAACTTTTGTCGTTCGAACCTTAGACGTCGAGTCTTAAACCTTTTGCCTGGCGATACTTAGCGTGTCCGAGACTCGTTCAAGATATCATGATACCTAGCTTGATCTCGTTATCGACAACATTATCTTCTACTCGTCCGTGATAATATGTCCCCGTGACCTAGTCACATGCTTGCAAGCTTATATGACATAATCTCACCGAGTGGGCCCAGAGTATCTATCCTGCTATGCGGATTGGCAAATTCCGCTCTTGATCCCTCATCTCAACATACTCCTTTCCGATACCCGAGAGGAACACCGTTATTGTCACACTATATAAGATATGACATTTGATGCAATCAAAGTATCTTTCAAGAATAGCGATAAGAGTTGATCTCATGGTCAAAGGCGTAATGACTACGTCCTACAAATATTGGGTATGTCCATCACATCGTTCTGCTAACGATATGACTCCATTGTCAACTGACACCAATGTCACATGATCGGAAAACCTCGATCATCGATTGCACAATGAACTAGTCACGTAGAGGCTACTAGGGACCTGGTTGTCTACGTACCACACGTGTATTAATGTTTCCGCTTAATACAGTTATAGCATGATACAAAAACGTATTATGGACAAATGAGATATGATAAATAAAACACTTTATTAATTGCCTCTAGGGCATATCTCCAACATCTACTTGGGGTCTACTCTATCTCTTTGTTATTCTTCGTGCCCTCCAAATCTTGGACGTCGTGACGCGTACCGCCTCCAAGTCTTCTGGAACCTTCCTTGTGCAGGCCGGGTCACTGACAAGCACACCGGCCTATCAATGTAACCCGGCCCATGATGATGACTGCAAGCCTCGTCCGGTCTTCTACCAGCCGGGTCATGCTTCCTCTTCATGGGCCTACCGGGTTATAATCCCCCCAACAAAATCGGAACGGAGGGAGTAGTAATTAGAAGCGGCTGCGTGACGGCTGCCGTTGCTGGTGCTAGCGCGGCGGCGCTCTTCTTTTCGGCGTGGCGGCGCATGTTGTCCCTGAGTCGCTCGAGCGCCCTGGCGAATTCCGGCAGCTCCGCCTGCCCGAGCATCTCCGTGTCCGCCTCCCACGAGAACCTCCTCGCACCCTGGGCCTCGATCACTTTGTCCCCGATCAAGTTCATCCGCTTGATCTCTTCCGCCACCTGCTTCGCGGTCGCCTCCCTCTCCCGGCACATCTCCTGCAGCGCCTCACGGTCGTTACCACCGCCGGCATCGTCAGGGGCAGGGGCGCCGGCGTGGAGGGGCACGTAGCGGCGCAGGACGGCGTCGACGGAGGGGCTGCCGAGGGCGAGCACGTTGCCGACCTCGGAGAAGATGATGGCGGCGACGTCGACACCGCAGAGGAGGCGCCTCACGGTCGTTACCACCGCCGACATCGTCAGGGGCAGGGGCGCCGGCGTGGAGGGGCACTGACGAGGTGTACCCTCATCAAATCCTATGGTTAAGGACCTAGGGTTGAGATTATGGGGAGAGAACGTGGTAGTACTGGTAGTTTCGTCGGCTGACAAGCAGAGGCAAAGATTTACCCAGGTTCAGGCCCCTCGGGTAGAGGTAAAGACCCTACTTCCTGCTTGTCTGGTATTGATTGTGGATTATGCGATTACAGGGGAGCTCCGGCGAGTTGATGATCTCGCAAGAGCTTTGGTGGTTCGAGTATGGCTTGGTTCCAGATCGGTACCCCTCCCAGCCTTTAAATAGGCTGGGTCTCGGGAGTTTGTAACCGACCTAGTTTACACGTAAGAAAAGCCTAAACCGACTATGCCTATGTCTAGTCTTGGAGGGTACTCCATCTTCTTGGGCCTCTTGTCTTGGGCTTCGAGTAGGCTCTTCGATATTGGGCCTTAGTCGTTACGTGCACCAGGTACCCTCATAGTAGGGTACCCGATATGTATACCCATGTCAGTAGCCCCCGAGTACTTGGCTGACTCGAAGAATCGGGCATGGACTCTTTCGTAAGTGCACGTCATATGCTTTGATTTCTGTATATATAATTTGGAATTCCTGTATGAATAGCACACGTTTGGCTATGTCGAGTATCTCATCGACTGTGTTTTATGATGATCAAGGGATAATAGCTTAGCAGGCCCAGTACACTCGACGGATCGGGACTGGTTAACTACTCATTCGGGTAAAACCTTACTAGCTTTCAATCAAACTCGAGTCCCCGGACTCGAATCTGGAACAAACTGGTTAGATTCGACTAGGCCGCTGAGGTCTTACTGAGTCGATCTGCAGTATAACTTTGAATTTTACCCAACGCGTCCATCGGGATTTTTCATCATGCCTGCTGACACGGAAAGTGTAAGGATTAACGTTGCTGGAACGGTCCTTAGCCCAGCTCGAAAGTTCGGCGGGTCTTACCTTTGCACTATGCGTGCAGCATCCGAGATATTTGCGACGGACGCAACTCGGGAATGTTTCGAGTATGATTTCTGAACTTTGTTGGACGAGTCATGCCTTTGTCGACTGATATTTGCTATTATGCTATCGGGTGCGCGACAGCGCTCCCGATGGGAGTAGCCCCCGAGATTGTGCTTTATTGCTTTGCAATGGAGGATAATCTCAAAAATCCCCTTACTCTGCATATGCTAATCGAAGAAATTTATGCCGTAATTCTATCGGGTGCACGACAGTGCTCCCGATGGGAGTAGCCCCCGAGATTATGCTGTATTACTTGTAAATGGAGGATAATCTCAATCATTGTCCCAAGCATCTTCAGTCGAAGAATTTTTTGAGCACGCTCCGATGGGAGTAATATGACTTAGTCGAAGAACGGTCGAGTGACCAATTTCGCCTTAAGAAAGTTTTGTCACACCCGAACTAATCAGGGCAATCGAGTGACCAATGAGCGCGTCTGCTGCCGCCGCCGTTTTGAAGAAGAGCAGCGGGGACTGGGCGAAGTCCACCATCAAGGACGCCCATCTGACCAAGTTTCGCGAGCAGGGTCTGCTTCTTCCCACAGACGGCGCCAATTGACGAGGTGTACCCTCATCAAATCCCATGGTTAAGGACCTAGGGTTGAGATTATGGGGAGAGAACGTGGTAGTACTGGTAGTTTCGTCGGCTGACAAGCAGAGGCAAAGATTTACCCAGGTTCAGGCCCTCGGGTGGAGGTAAAGACCCTACTTCCTGCTTGTCTGGTATTGATTGTGGATTATGCGATTACAGGGGAGCTCCGGCGAGTTGATGATCTCGCAAGAGCTTTGGTGGTTCGAGTATGGCTTGGTCCCAGATCGGTACCCCTCCCAGCCTTTAAATAGGCTGGGTCTCGGGAGTTTGTAACCAACCTAGTTTACACGTAAGGAAACCCTAAACCGACTATGCCTATGTCTAGTCTTGGAGGGTACTCCATCTTCTTGGGCCTCTTGTCTTGGGCTTCGAGTAGGCTCTTCGATATTGGGCCTTAGTCGTTACGTGCACCAGGTACCCTCATAGTAGGGTACCCGATATGTATACCCATGTCAGGCACGTAGCGGCGTAGGATGGCATCGACGGAGGGGCTACCGAGGGCGAACACGTTGCCGACCTCGGAGAAGACGATGGCGGCGACGTCGACACCGCAGAGGAGGGAGATCTCGGAGATTTTCTTGAAGAACTCGGCGCGGCACTTGGAGAAGGTGACCTGCCGGCTGGTCTTTGTTGAGTATATTAGGCATGTATATTTCTTGTATGGCAAGTCCACCTCCTTCCTTGTATAGTTGAGGACGAGACTACCCCTTGTACTGTTATATATACGTGTGTTTGCACCCGATCAATACATCGAGAGTTGCATCCTATTCGTCTACATGGTATCAGACACCCTTCGATCCTAACCCTAGCCGCCTCGCCGCCTTCTCCTACCTCCAGCCGGCCGGCCGCCGCCTCCCTCTAGCCGTGCGCCTCCCCTCCTCACCCACCAGGCGCCGCTCCTCCTCTCTCTCTACCCACCACGCGCCGCCCCTCTCCCTAGCCGCGCGCCACCCGCCGCCATCTCCAAACCCTAACCCTAGCCCCACCACGCCGCCACCACCATGTCTTCCATCTCCAACTCGAGCAACCCCTTTGCCTCCTCCGGATCCGATCTCCAGCCTCCCAACCCAACCCAGCTCCGCGAGGTTCGCATCGCCGAGCATGTCCCCGTCAAGCTCTCCCATACCGCTGCCAATTTCTTCACTTTGAAGACCTACTTCCACCTCCTTTTCCGCCAGTACAACCTCTCCGACCACATCGACGGCACCACCGACCTCCTCACCACGCGCCCCGACTCGGACTGGTTCGCCATCGACGCCACCATCATCCGCTGGATCTTCCTCACCGTCTCGTCGGACATCTTCCATACCGTCGTCCGCGACGGCGACGACGCTCACAAGGTGTGGACCAAGGTCGTCGGCCTCTTCATCGACAACAAGCTCCAGCGCGTCATCTTCTTGCAGCAGGAGTTCTTCGGTTGTCAGCAGAACGACATCTCCCTCGATGCCTACTGCCTGCGCCTCAAGACTCTCTCCGACGAGCTCAACGACATCGGGTTCCAGATCGGTGATCAGATTCTGCTCTCCACCCTCACCGCCGGTCTCGGCGAGGACCTCGGTAACGCCGCCTCCAACCTCAGTCTCATGGCCAACCCCACCTTCGTGCGGGCGGTGGACTATCTTCGCCTCGAGGAACGGCGCCTGAAGAACTTCCGCACCCGCGCCGCCCACACTGCGCTCGCCGCCGGCATCGGTCGCGGCGCCCCTACCCCTGCACCATGCCCTCCAGCTCCTGTGCCGCGCCGTCCCGCGCCCGTGCCCCAGCCGCAACCTCCACCGTAGCAGTCGTGGCGTCGTCGCCGTGGCAGCGGCGGCAGCGGCAACGGCGGTGGCACCCCTCGCCCCGCCACCCTGCAGCCTACACCACCTTGGAGCGGTGGTCACAACCCCTGGACGGGGGTGGTCCACGCCTACACCATGTCGGTGCCTCGCGCGCCTGCCCCGGGGCTCTTCACTCCGCGACCGGCGGCTCACCAAGCCTTCTACGCTGCGCCGCATCCCGGCTACGCCGCTGCGCCCCCTCCTGGCTACAGTGGCCTCCTTGGCGCCGCCCCGGCCTCCTACGACCCGGTGCTCTACACCGCCCTCCAGCAGGCGCCCCGCCTTCCACCTACGTTGGCGGCGGCGACTGGTTCATGGACACCGGCGCCTCAGCTCACATGGCTGCTCACCCGGATATACTCTCTCACTCCTCTCCCACCACCACCTCCTCTCACATCGTCGTCGGTAATGGTGCTAGTCTTCCTATCTCTCATGTTGGTTCCACTAGTTTTCCCTCCACTTCCAAACCCTTGTCCCTCAATAACGTCATTGTCTCCCCACATCTCATTCATAACTTAGTTTCTGTTCGTAGTCTCACTCGTGATAATTCTGTAACTGTGGAATTTGACGCGTTTGGTTTTTCTGTTAAGGATTCCCGTACTCGGATGGTGCTCCACCGATGTGAGAGTCCTGGCGAGCTGTACCCCGTCCAGCCGGCGTCCTCCTCTCGCGCTGGACCTCGGGCCCTCTGCGCCGGCGTCGATCTTTGGCATGCGCGTCTTGGCCACCCTAGCTCCACCACACTTCGCCAAATAATTAGGGGTTTTTCATTTTCATGTAATAAAATGGATGCTCACACTTGTGAAGCATGCCGCCTCGGCAAACATGTTCGCCTCCCCTTCAGTACTTCCTCCATAGTTGCATCTATTCCGTTTCAGTTAATTCATAGCGATGTATGGACGTCTCCTATACCTAGTAATTCTGGTTTCACTTATTATCTTGTCATTATGGATGATTATTCTCATTTTGTGTGGACGTTTCCCCTCCGTAAGAAATTCGACGTTGCTGCCACTCTCACCGCCTTTTACTCCTACGTCTCCACACAGTTTGGTCGTTCTATACAGGCTCTCCAAACCGACAACGGAAAAGAATTCTATAACCTCCCTATTCCATGCCTACATCCCACCCACGTTTTGGCCCGATGCCCTCGCCACCGCCACCTACTCATCAACCTTCGCCCTTGTCGCACTCGCTGGCACTACGCACCTCACCATCTTCTTTTCGGCTCCCCTCCGTCCTATGATGGTCTCCGAGTTTTCGGTTGTCGTTGCTACCCTAACACCACCGCCACCTCACCTCACAAGCTTGCCCCCGTTCGGTGCCCTGCGTCTTCCTCGGTTACCCGGCTAACACCAAGGGCTACCGTTGCTTTGATCCGGTCTCTCACCATGTCATCACTTCCCGACACGTTTACTTTGATGAGTTGTGCTTTCCGTTTGCACAGGGACATCCGGCGGGGTCTTCTCCCTCTCCGATGTCGAGTTCCCGTGGCGCCGCGTTCCTCCGGCCCTAGCTGCGCCTACTGTCGCGCTGCCGGCCGCGGCACCTTCACCGCCTCCCGCATCGCCCTCGAGCTCCGCCTCGGGCGCCGCGTCACCATCTGCATCGCCCTCGAGCGCCGCTCGGGCGTTGCACCCTCTACGCCTTCGGACTCGGGTGCTGCCTCGCCGCCTGCATCGCCCTCGAGCGTCATCTCGGGCGCTGCCTCGCCATCACCGCCAGCCGCTTCCTCGGCTCCGGGTCCGGTCACCCGCGCCCGTGCTGGCGTCTTCCGTCCGAGCATGCGGTATGCTACGAAAGAGTACTCCCTCGCTGCGTCGACCTCCGCGCCCGCGCCTTCACCTCCATCGGCCGCCGCTCCCTCGCCGCTGCCGGCATCCGCTCGGGCGGCTATTCGTGACCCTATGTGATTCGCGGCCATGCAGGAGGAGTTCGATGCCCTGCAGCGCAACCAGACGTGGCAGCTTGTTCCTCGACCTCGTCATGCCAACGTCATCACCGGCAAGTGGGTCTTTGTCGCAACAGTGGAACATGGGGTTCCCCTAGTACTGCCAAAGTGGGTCCACCCCATGTGGGCCCAAGATGAAGATGGACAAGACCAAGACTCAAGCCAAGCTGGCGGGTTCACCATCAGGACACGCATGGCCTACGACGACTAAGGGCTCTGGTCCTGGGGACCTTCCGGGTCCCCGAATCAAGCGAGAAGGCTATGAAGGACCCGAGAGCCGAGTTCCCGGCAGGAGGCCAGGCTCCCTCTCGGGTACTTCCTACGTCCCTGTGGATAAGCAATCCACCTCACCACGGAAGACTTGGGAAGCAAGGCGAAGGCAGCGCGGGCGGGAAGCACGCCCCGTGGTGGTGTCAGCTCCTGTCCACCCCAAGGCGGATGCTCCCACCTAACCCAGAGGAGACGCTAGGCTGAGGAGAGGCCACGTCTCCCCCTAAACCAGATGAGGAGGGTCCTTCACCCCAAAGGTCCCTCATGCCCCTCACGTGACCCTGTGGCAACCCCTTAGCCTATAAAAGGAGGACCAAGGCACGGGAGGAGGGAAGGAAAAGAGCAAGGACGAACACAAGCTAGAACCAGAGCAAGACTAGACTAGGGCTGCGGAGGTAGAGAGGAAGGTGATCTCCTCCGGGTAAGGATCTGTCCTTCTTCTACCTCGAGCCAAAACCCTTCCGGGTACCTGTCCGGGAGGTTCCATTGTAAGCCACACTATGAAGAACTCATCAATCCAGACATGCAGGAGTAGGGCTTTTAGCCTCCGGGCGGCCTGAACCTGGGTAGCTCCTTGTGTCCCTTTGGTTGCATGCTTTGATCGTGGAGAGGAGAGCTTGATCTAGACTTGCCCAAGAAGACGATTCTCAGCCTCCTTCGCGCCCCGTGCCGAACCTAAAAGGGGGTATCCTATACTCCCGGTGTCCGTGCAACGAGACACGACATCTGGCGCGCCAGGTAGGGGGCGCAAGTGCTGGATTCATCCTCATCAAGTTCATCGGCAAGTTCTTCGTCAACATGCCTTCAAGGAAGAAGGGAGATCCTGCGGCGTCCAAGCCGGTCTCTCCCTCGCGCACCCAAGCTTCAGCTGAACGTCGTGCTGCTGGCGCATGGCGGAGCGCCTCTCCGTCCCCGCCTCCCATGGAGAGGGTGGCGCCGGACGAAGTGGACGGTCGCGACAAGGACAACGGCCCTGGCGGAGCGGCGGCTCCAAAGGGCACCACCATGCCTCCTCCTCGCTCAGGGGAGAAGAGCATCTGCAACGGCACCGGCAAGGAGCCCACCGCTGGAGGAGGGAACCACGGCGTTCGCCCCAGCGGGGATCCACGAGCATCCAAGAGCAAGACCTCCGCGCACTCGCCTTCGGACGTGCAAGCTCGCCATGATGCTCTAGTCGCTGCCAAGGCACTGATGCAGTTCCCTCCAAGCAGCGGCGACCCAAGGTCTACCAAGAATGGAGGACTCGCGTCGAGAGGCTCCTCGACTTCGCCGATGGTGGTCCTTGGGTCGAACCCACTCAAGCTCCCACCGTCGACAACCCCGGAGCAGCACAAGACAAAACACGTGATCCGCGAGGCCAGCCTCGTGGTGAACGTCAAGCCAAGACGGCGCCTCCTCGCACCGCGCCACCAATGGCTGACGGCTACACCGCGATCACGGAGAGGCCATCTCCATCGGGTCGTCTACCTCGCGCAACCCAGATCTTCGGGATGAGCTCAACAGCCGTCAGAACGAGGATATGCGCACCCGCATCGAGCGTCGCCGAGAACGTCACCGCCGGAAGATCGGGGCATCGACCTCGCCGAAGGCTGCCTCGCCCTCGCTCCCGAGTTCCGCCACTTCAACTGGCCCAAGAAATTCAAGATCGACGTTCTCCGCTACGACGGCACCGAACCCCCGGGACTTTCTGCAGATCTACTCTCTTGCTGCGATGGTTGCCGGGGCCGACGAGGTCATGATGGCCAACTGGTTCCCGTTGGCCCTGAAGGGAGATGCCCAGACTTGGCTTCTCAACCTTCCCAAGTGCTCCATCCGTTCCTGGCGGGCACTGAAGGAGCAGTTTCTGGGGGCTTTCCAAGGCGGGTACGAGCGCCCGGGGGCTCCCAGTGATCTCCACGACTTCAAGCAGTTGCCGGGTGAAACTCTCCGCAAGTTCATCCAGCGCTTCACCCAGAAGATGAACACCATCCCGTGCATCAAGGAGGAGTTGGTGATCCAGTCCTTCCACGCCAACGTCCGCAACCCCAAGATGCGCGAGAAGCTGAGCATCCATCGCGTCGAGTCTGCTCGTAAGCTCTGGGAGCTTGCAGACCGGTGCGCTCGAGCTGAAGAAGGAGCCAAGTTCCCCGGGGAGGATGAACCCGAGGACAAGGCCGCTCCAGCTAAGAACAAGAAGCGGGACCCTGGACCCGACAAGCGGATCTTCGTCACCGAGCCTCTTCCGAAGAAGACCAAGCCCGCGCCGACTTCCGAGGAAGAAGGTGAAGGTGATCCCTGGTGCCACATTCATCCAGAAGGCAACCACTTGCTCAAGGACTGCCGCATGCTCAAGAACCTCGCCGTCCGGGAGCAACGCCGAGCTGATGGGGTCAGTCAAGACGGTTGCTACAACTGCGGCACTGCCGGGCACATCGCTCGTGACTGTCCCACGGGTCGCCAAGGCGGAGGCGGCCGTGGATGGTACCGAGGCGGTGGCCCGGGGGCCGCGGAGGAGGACGCGGCGGTCAAGGTGGTCGCGGGTACAACACTCCGGAGGCCGCCCACGTCGGCAACGGGGAAGCTCCGGCTCCCCAAGGAGGCAACGGCGGCAAGTATCAAGAAGTCACGGGAGTTGTCGGGTGCATCCACGGAGGGTCTTCTCTGCCTCCCTCCAACGGCGCCTGCAAGAGACTTGTCCGGGAGCTGAACGCGGTTGCTTCTGCTCCGTCCAAGCCCCTGGACTGGTCTAGCCAAGTCATCACCTTCGACCCAGAAGACCACCCTGCAAACACTGCCGGGGTCGGGACCCTGCCGCTGATCGTGTCGCCCGTCATCCACAACTACAAGGTCACCAAGATGCTGGTCGACGGAGGCTCCAGCCTCAACCTGCTGACGGCGAAGGTCCTGGCTATCCTTCAAATCCCCTGTCTCGCCTACAAGACACTGGGGTGTTCCAAGGCGTGAACGGAAGTGTTACTCGACCCCTCGGGAAGATCACCCTTCCGGTCACCTTCGGCGACTCCAAGAACTTCCGCACCGAGGAAATCGTCTTCGACATCGCCGACACTCCGCTACCGTACAACGGCATACTTGGCAGACCTGCTCTGGCCAAGTTCATGGCCGTCTCCCACTTCGCCTACAACATGCTGAAGATTCCGGCGCCGTGGGGCGTGATCAAGGTCAGGCCGACATCGACGATGCTATCTACTGCGTTCACCAGCTGAACCAGACGGTGGCAACCACGGCGGACATCCCTCAAGGTGTACAGGAGGATGATGATGGGGCTCTCCCCGGGGGCGAAGGGCACCCCGGGGGCTCCACATCTACTCCACCCAAGAAGGCGCCATTCCATGGCGATCCGCAGCTGACCAAGAAGGTGGCGCTAACCAGCGACGGAGTTCGCTCCATCACCATCGGCGCCCGCCTCACCGACAAATAGGAAAGCGCGCTCGTCGCCTTCCTTCGGGAAAACTCTGACGTCTTCGCGTGGGAGGCGTCAGGTTTACCCGGCGTTACCAAGGGAGGTGATCGAGCACAAATGGCGGTCAATCCGGGGGCTCGCCCCGTGAAGCAGGTTCTCCGGAACCAGAGCAAGGAAAAGCTGGAATTCATCATCGCCGAGGTGGACAAGTTGATAGAGAGCTGGTGTCATCCGGTCGGTTCCCACCCAAGCTGGGTGGCCAACCCGTGGTGGTACGAAACCCATGACCTTCAGTGGAGACTCTGCATCGACTTCACAGACCTGAATAAGGCCTGTCCCAAGGACCCTTCCCCCTGCCGCGGATCGACATGATCGTGGATTCCACGACGGGTGCGAGCTGCTGTGTTTCTTGGATGCCTTTTCCGGGTACCACCAGATCATGATGTCACTCGAGGACCAAGAGAAGACGGCCTTCATCACTCCCAAGGGCTGCTACTACTACACCCGGATGCCTTTTGGCCTCCGAAACGCCGGCGCTACCTTCCAGCGCGCAATGCAAGCATGCCTTGGGTCGCAGCTGGGTCGCAACGTCGAAGCGTACATCGACGACATCGTGGTCAAGACCCGGTACAAGGACTCCCTCATCCAAGACCTGCACGAGCCTTCGAGAACTCCTGCCGGGTCAACTTCAAGCTCAACCCCGACAAATGCGTGTTCGGGGTTGGTGCCTGGTTGACGGGAGAGTATTTGAGGATGAGATGATGGTGATGATGAGTACTTTCCCGGCAATGGCGCCAGAAAACAGCTTGATGGCTACGTGTTGGTGAACCCCAAGAGGAAGGTTATGATGTAGACAGCAGAAGTTTTCCCTTGAGAAATCTACCCAAGGTTATCAATCCAGTAGGACTTGACGATCAATTGGAAGGTTGTTGATGTTGACTCCCCCTGGCGCTAGGGAGCTTGCACCAACGTGGAATCTGCACAGACACAAACCAGAACTTTGCCCAACACGAAACAGAGAGGTTGTCAATCTCTCCGGTCTTGCAGAAACAAAGAGTTAAACGTATGGTGTGGAAACAGCAGGAAAAATAGCAAGTAACAGGAAACAGATGATTGCAGCAGGTTGTGTAAACAGTATGAGGAAATTGGACCAGGGTCCACAGTTCACTAGTGGTGTCTCTCTCAGAACAGATAACTAGCATGTTGGGTAAACAAATTAGCTGGGCAATTGACAAATGAGAGGGCATAACAATGCAATACATGCCAAGATGTCTACTATGAAATCTAGTTGGGCATTAAACAAAGTACATAGACCGTTATTCCCGCATCTATGCCTAAATAATCCACCTTCAAGGCAGCATCCGCATCCTGTTCAGTATTAAGTTGCTAACACAGATTATTGCATGAAGTAAAGTGTGTAATGTAATCAATACAAGTGCCCTTGGACACTGCACCAATGTTTTATCCCTAGTAGCAACAACATCTACCATCTTAGACCTTTCTGTCACTGATCCAGATATCTAGAGACTGAACCCACTATCGAGCATAAATACCCCCTCTTGGAGTCACAAGCATCTACTTGGCCAAAGCATCTACTAGCAACGGAGAGCATGCAAGATCAAGAGCACATAGATAAACAACTTGAATAAACATGGTATCAATATTCATCGGATCCCAGCAAACACAACATCTAGCATTACAATAAGATGATCTTGATCATGTTAGGCAGCTCACAAGATCTAAACATGGAGGCACAAGGTAGAGAGACAACCATCTAGCTACTGCTATGGACCCGTAGTCCAGGGGTGGACTACTCACGCATCACTCCGGAGGCAGGCATGGTGATGTAGAGCCCTCCGGTGATGATCTCCCCTCCGGCAGGGTGCCGGGAAGAGCTTCAGAACTCCTCCGATCTGAGATTGACGATGACGGCCGCGACGGAACTTTTCGTGGAATATGATCGACCGTAATAGGGTTTTCGCGTCGCGGAGAATATATAGGCGAAGAGGCGGCGTCGGTGGCCGGGGGGCCACCACGCCATAGGGGGCGCGGGCCCACCCTGGGCCGCGCCCTAGTGTGGCGTGGCCCCCTGGTGGGTCTGCTCCGACTCCCCTTTGGACTCCGTGATCTCCTCGTGATATTATTGACGATGTCTTTTGTTTCGTCCAATTCCGAGAATATTTCCTTAATAGATTTTCTGAAACCAAAAACAGCAGAAAACAGGGAACTGGCACTGTGGCATCTTGTTAATAGGTTAGTCCCAGAAAATGCATAAAAATGATATAAAGTGTAACCAAAACATGTAGCAATTGATATAATAACAGCATGGAACATCAAAAATTATAGATACGTTTGAGACGTATCAAGCATCCCCAAGCTTAGTTCCTGCTCGTCCTCGAGTAGGTAAACGATAAAAACAGATAATTTTTGAAGTGACATGCTACCAACACAATCTTTGATCAAATAACAATGTAATGCACATGATCTGAATGAAGTGATCCAAGCCAATGGTCTATAGTTTGCAAGCAAGTAAATAAAGAGTAAACATAAGTGATCACACAAGTGCAAACTTTCATGAATAATACTATAAAACATTTAGAGATATAATAGTCTAACATAATAGTTAGTTCACAGCAGCAATAATTCTCAACATGAAAGTGTTTGTATCAACACAAAGGAAGATAATAGCTTCAGCTTTTGCTTCAACTTTCAACATGTATATCATATAGATAATGTCAATGCAAAGAATATGATCAACCAAACACAAAGTTATGTAAAAACTGTTATACTGGAGTTGACAATGATGTTTGCTTAAGTAGACAGAAAGAAGTGGGAAAACTGACTCAACATAAAAGTAAAAGAATGGCCCTTCGCAGAGAAGCAGGGATTAACATCATGTGCTAGAGCTGTAGTTCCCGAAGGCATATAGAGAGCATAAAATATTGTTTTGTAAGGTAATGGTGTATACAGGTGTCAACAAATCAAATAGCAGGTACTTGTCATCTTCCATGGCTAACTAACTTTTAGAGCGGTTCCGAGAGTTTTTAGGACTGCACTTGTAACAAGCACTTATTGGTGACACTCCTCCCAACCATTTACTTTCCACAAACCATGGCTAACCGAATCCTCGGGTGCCCACCAACATTCACCATGGAGGAGTGTCTATTTATTTATTTATAGGGTGGACTAACCAGCTCTTTAATGCAAAATAAAAGGTGGAGAAGCAGATGAAGCTGCCAATCCTTGTAAATTAATTAGCATGGAAGATGACAAATCTCACTACTACGTCCTTATGAGCTTTTCAAGTAGTGACACAAAAAGGAAATTGTTTTGAGTAGTTAGTAGATAGCACATGAAGAAATTTACTTGGAATGGTGAAAACACCACATAATAGGTAGGTATGGTGGACACAGGTGGCATGGATTTGGCTCAAGGTTTTGGATGTACAAGAAGCATTCCCTCTTAGTACAGAGTTTAGGCTAGCAAGGTTATTATAAGCAAACATCATTATCAACTGGAATAGCAAGAGTGTACATAAAACACAAGGTTTGACGAACCATAGACTCCCACTGTCTTCCTTGTTAACACATAGCCTTCATCCAAAAATTATCTAGACTACTATGGACTTCCAATTATGCAACAGATTATTATAGCAGAAAATCCTTATAGTAGTTCTTCATTAATAGCCATTACTTACATGATGCACAAGCTTAAACATTAATTACTTGACAGCTCAAAACAATTGGCAAGCATCAAATTACTCAAGACAACGATCTAAAAAGATTCATGTAAGCATTTTATACCACTACCACATGCATAGCATTTTTCTGGTCCAACCAAACACCAATCAACTTATTTGACAACTCTCCAAACAGATATAAGTGAAGCAAGAGAGTACTTTCTTCAAAAGAAACTGAAAGCTCTAACAAGAGATACATGAAAAACTGAGAGCTAACAGCAATAACAGCAACTAGACAGGAATACTCAACAAGTATAAGTGAAGCACAAGAGTATTCTAATGAAAAAGTGGAGCGTGTCTCTCTCCCAAACATGAATACTAGGATCCAACAAGTATACACAAACAAACAAAACAAAACAAACTGAAAACAAAAACACACTGACGCTCCAAGGAAGAGTACACTAGCATGAAGCAATAAAAATATAGCACCATTAGAGATGACCTGATAATTTGTAGATGAAGAAGGGGATGCCTTGGGCATCCCCAAGCTTAGATGCTTGAGTCTTCTTGAAATATGCTGGGGAGGTAAGCCTCCCCAAGCTTAAGCTCTTCACTCTTCTTGATCATGTAATATCATTCTCCTCTATCAACACTTGAAAACTTCCTTCACACCAAAACTTAACAGCTTTTCTCATTAGCAGGTTAGTGCACTAAAAGATAATACTTCAAAGTTCTAGCAAAGACAAAACTCACAAGCCAACTATTTTAAACATTAGCCACTGTTACTAGGCTCAAGTGGGCACTTTTACGAAAAGAAACCACTTAAAAACTTGTAAAAGAGAGAATGCAAAATAAAAGACAGAATCTGTCAAACCAGAACAGTCTGTAATGACGAATTTTTTCGAGGCACTTACGATGCTCAGATGAAGAACTTTTGAAATAATGAAAGTTGCGTAACATCATCAGGAACATGCACAAAAAGTTTCAGCATTTTTCGATTTTTTCTGATTTTCTACTGAATTAAACGGTGACGAACAGCAATCTGTCCCAATGCAGTCCCGAAAAAAAAAACCAACTTTGCATTAGTAACTCTCCTTGGAA